>UESW01001686.1:174720-259989 GCA_900491605.1 Calamus simplicifolius | reverse complement strand
TATCCAAACAAGAAACTGAAATAATATTCCTACACATTGTAGGAACATAAAAGCAATTGTTCAAAACTAACAAAAGCCCACTGGGCAAAGAAAGTTCGTAACTTCCTACAACTAAAGAAGCAACTTTTGCTCCATTGCCTACTCGAAGATCAACTTCGCCCTTCTTCAGTTGTCTACTCCTTTTAAGCCCCTGCACATTTGTGCAAATGTGAGATCCACATCTAGTATCTAATACCCAGGAACTAGAAGGAGAAAAATTAATCTCTATAACATAAATACCTGAAGAACCGGTCTCACCAGTCTTCTTCTTCTTCTTTAGATCCTCCAAATACAGCTTGCAGTTTCTCTTCCAATGACCAGGTTCATTGCAAAAGAAATAGATACCCTCCTTTGGGGCTTTAGCCTTGGGTTTAGGATTGGGCTTGGGTTGAGCATTGGACTTTCCAGCCCTTCCCTTACTCTTTCCTTTTCCTTTCTTTATAAAGCCCTTTCCTTTTGAACCATCAGAACATGGCCAGGCTTGGATTTAAAATTCTGTTCAGCAGTTTTAAGCATTGTATGCAGCTCAAAAATTGATTTGTCCATTTCATTCATGTTATAGTTCATGACAAACTGGCCATAACTATTAGGAAGTGAATTTAGGATCAAATCTGTTGCCAACTCTTGGCTCAATGGAAATCCAAGCTTATCAAGGTGCTCAATATAGCCTTTCATTTTCAACACATGAGCGCTAACTGAAGCACCCTCAGCCATTTTGCAAGAGTGCAATGCCTTGGTAGTATCATACCTTTCTAGCCTTGCTTGTTGCTGGAACATTTCCTTTAGATTGACAATCATATCATAAGTTTCCATGTTTTCAAATCTTTCTGAAGTTCAGAACTCATGGTAGCTAGCATCAAGCATGCAACATCAATAGAGTCATTATGATGCTTCTCATAAGCATTCTTTTCAGCTCTATAAGCATTATCGACTGGTTCTTCAGGGTGAGGTTGATCCAGGACATAAAGCTTCCTTTCTTGTTTGAGAACAATTCTCAAATTTCGAAACCAGTCAAGGAAGTTAGTCCCAGTAAGTTTGTCCTTCTCAAGGATTGATCGCAGTGATATAGAATTGTTATTATTGTTGGCCATCTACAATAAATGCAAAGTTCATTAAGTATTTTGATTATGAAAAACTCTCACTAAATTAACAACCCTCAATATTAATATCATATTAATTTAGTGAGCTAAGATCCATATTTATACTCAATTTTAAGTCAGCTTTGGCATCACACTTAAAATTAAGTTATTTAGGTAGGTAACTCTTACCAATTGCAACTCATGCAACTCTTAGAAATTTATAGGATTTTGACATCATATATCTTGCATTTTTAAATCTCATCTCATGCCATTAGGCCCAAAACCGTTTTGATAACCTAATTAAGTTAAACCATTTTTAAACATATGGGTAGCATAATTACTCATCTTGTCTCACTAATGAAACCTAATGTACTTCTACTTTGGTAGAACCCACATTAAGGTGATAAAAGCCTTGACAAGTGTTTAAATATGGATGGCATATCAACTTAAAATTTTATGTGAGGGATCTAGATAGATTTCATCATGCATTTAGTATCACATACTCATTGATATCATCATACATAGCATCTCATACATGTATATAATAAATGTATCATAGTATGGCCTTATCTAGATTGATCTTCATAAGCCAATATGAAGATCAATGGTCAATCCTAGGTAATAATGAGCAATACCATAATGTCTACTTGACCATCATCTTGTGCATAGACACTTAGCTCCTCCATCACCATGGTTGGATTGCATGACTTCAAATGGCTTGCTTTGTCTTCTTGTTTTATTACAATAAATAAACAAATACTACAAAAGTAAAAGAAAAATTACAATGAAACAAAATGGCACGCAGACCATATTTAATAATTACAACCCTTGTAAAGAATAATAAAAACCTGCCAATCACATTGGTCACAAGGCCATACTATGCACTATACAAAGCAACACACCATGCAAAACATATCATGTTATCATATAGCATATACATATTGCATTAAAGAAAATGTTATAATAGGCGTGTTGTTTAAAACCAATTAAATTTATGAGGCGCTCCGATCTCATCAATAATTTAAGGCTTACATCCGCACCACCATAAACAACAATTGATATATCCTTATTGATATGTGAATTCAATTCATGTATTAATCTAATTAAGACAACACCGAAATCATATATCATGCTATTAAACACTTTAATTGCAATATCCCATTCGGATTCTTAATCATATTAATGAATCCTTACAGGAAACAGATATTAACACCTTAGAAAACCTATTATCTATGTCATTCGCGCAAACCCTAATATCTCATATATACAAGAACGCAAATCATTCCAAGATCATATACATCTCATACATACAATCAAACATGGTGTTGGTCCAGATGACAACCCAAGAGGGGGGGGGGTGAATTGGGTTCTTAAAAATTTTAAACCTTTTAAATATTTGTTTGCTTAGTGTGAGTGAAAGTGAATGCAGATGCAAAAACAAAATACAATCAATAAGATAGAGATAGAGATAGAGATAGAGATAAAGGAGACACGGAAAACACAAAGATTTTATAGTGGTTCGGTGTATCCAACACCTACGTCTACTCCCAAGATTCACTTGGGTCCACACTATAATCTTCCTTGATTACAGCTGAGTTGTTTTACAAGCTCACAATTCAAACTTGTTGTTTCCGGGATCACAACGAACCCAACCGGTTTTCGGGCTCACCAGCACAAAACCCTAACACAAGCTATACCAAGCTTGTACCGAGGTAAGACTACCTCCACTAGTTCAATCCCCCAGATTGAACTAGACACAAACAAAAGAAATATTGTTTTTCAAATACACAGCTCCTCAATGAGCAAATAAATAAGTAAATGAACAAAGTTTAGAAAAGTCTGATTGTAGTTGGTTGGCTTTTGAGCTTTTCTTCTTTTCTTCTTTTCTTCTTCTCTTGCTGGATTGAATCAAGCCTCAGCTCCGATTCTTCACAGTTGAAGCAGTTGAGAAGGATTGAAAAGCAAGAAACTGATCCTCTTTCTCCAATTTGGGAAATCCACCAAAACTTTGATTTGAATGCCTTGGATTCCTCTTGAGCTTTTTGGAGTGGAGTGGATTTGAGCTAGAAGGTTTTTCTCTTGAGATTCAAGCTCTCTCTTTTTCGGATTTTTGAATTGGGATTTCTTCTTTGTTTCTCTATTTTTCCGTTTTTCGTTTTTCTTGTTTTTGAATGATAGTCTTCCCTTTTTATAGATTTCTTTCAAGCCATTTTTGGAAGAAAACTATCCATTGAAGTGTACCTTGTAACAAAATATATCCGTTAGAAATAAAGTAAAATAGAAATATTACCGTTAGAGCTCATCTGGCAATTTGATTTTTCGTTCCAGGTGGGTTGGAGTCGACTCTAACTTTTCTGGAGTCGGCTCTAACTCGAAACACTTTAATCCGTTATTTCTGGAGTCGTCTCTGACTTTTCTGGGGTCGACAAGAAACTTTTCTGGAGTCGACTCTAACAGACCCGGAGTCGACTCTAAGTCGGAGCCAGAAAAATCAACGTTCTGTTTCTTCTGTGAGAGTCGGCTCTAACAGTCTCGGAGTCGACTCTAACTTCCATGCCAGATACTGGAGTCGGCTCTGTGATTCTCGGAGTCGACTCTAATGTCTGCAATCTTACCTAGACATTAGATTCGATCCAGAACAAGATTTATCTCCTTATTTTGATCATTCAATCGACTTATAATCTGAAAAACTTAATCAAAATCATTAGAGCCTTCAATTGTTATACTCAATAGTTTTGTTAATCATCAAAATCATCAATTGGGTCAACAATCTCCCCCTTTTTGATGATAACAAAAACTTTGAGTATATGCATTCAAAAAATTCATTCGAACTAAAGGTTATAGCATTTTAAAGCTTAAAACATTTTTAATAAAGGATTTGATGCCAATATTCAAAGTGAACTTTTAAAATTGTGCATGAGTTCTATATAAGCCATCAATTATGAACATTTAAACTAAATGTACAGAAAATTGTAATTTAGCTTATTGTTAAGCTCCCCCTGCATTGAATAGCTCCCCCTATATATAAAAATCGAATTTTAATTGAACTAATCAAAATTTCAAGTCTCTTTCTTTTTGCATAAACAATCATTTCTCCCCCTTTCTTTCTTTCTTTTTGCATATTCAACCATCTCTCATTAAAATTTCAAGTCTTCTTTTTTGCATATTCAACCATCTCTCCCCCTTTTTTGTTATCAGCAATAAGGAGAGTATTAGATAAAGAAAGTTATTAGAGAAAAATTGTTAGTTCAATAAGACATAGGGATTCAAGCAGTCAATCATAGACAGATTTGAAAATGTGTAATTGCATTACATAAGTAAGAAACATTACATAAGTTGATTCAAATACATTTCAAAGTGAGATACATTAGATACTCAAAATTCCTAAATACAAACTATCAAAGTCAACCTAAGATACAAAAGAGTATCAAAATCAAAATCAAAGTCAGATATGTTTGAATACAATTTTCTTCAAGTGACCTATGATTTCCATTACATCATCTTTTTGAGATTTCTTAAAATTTTCAAGACAAGCTTCAATCTGTGAGACTGCAAGGTCAATGTCCTTCTTCAGTTGACCAGTTGCATGAACATAAGATCCCGAGCCATCAGCAATGCCTTCCATCCTTTCAAAGATTTTGTGAAGTTCAGCACCAAAGGATTCAACAGAATTGCTTATGGAAAAGGAAATCATGTCAAGTCTCGAGTTAAGTTCTTCTTTTAGCTGATTGAAGTCTTCTTTTAATTGATTAATCTCATGAGATCTCTGACTGTCATATTCAGCAAGCAAGCTCTTAACTGACCAATCTGCTCATCAGAGAATCTCCCAGAAGCAGTAACAGACTGATGTGGAGGAGAGGGAACTGTGCTTGGTCCAGCCTCTGAAGGTCCAGTTGTAGATGGTCCCGCAATAAATGGATCAGGGACTGATGGTCCCGCAGTGGATGGTCCAGGGATATCTTCTACTCTGGCCTCTTCAGCTCTATCTCTCTCAGCTCTTCTTCTCGTCCTCCTTTCATCCATATACCATTTAATTTCTTGAAGCCCATTCGATGAATAGTAGAAATACTATAATAGTCAGTGTGCCTTAATTTCCTTAGGGTTCATTATCCATAATAAGCACACCTTGGCTTCTAAAAATCAATGTCAGAACCATACCATATGGCAGTGTAGATCTTTTCTTTGTAGCAGCCTCTGCCATATAACCAATCATCATGCCAGCTAGGTTGACTGGCCTTCCAGTTATTATACAATCCATCAAAAGAATGTCTCGCTCCGAGACGTACTCAAATCTACCAATTTTGGGAAATAAAATTCTTCCACATATGTTGTGTAGTAACCTGAGCTCTAGATTTAATTGATTTGCAAGAATTTCCTCAAACTCGGTTACATCCTCCCTAACATTCTTGACAATGCACCACTTCTATCATCATGTTGATATTCCATAATACCAATTGTGGGCATTTCCAACAAATTTCCAAGGATTTCAGCGGTTATTGTAACTCTTGTTCCTCTTACCATACTGATTAAACTGCCTTCTCCTCTACTCAAATCATTGTAAAACTCTCTCACTAGGGCTGGATAAGTGGGGATATCTAATGAAAAAATCTTTTCCCACCCCATTTCTTTCAAACATCTTCCTATTGAAAAGCCCTCCGACTCAAAGAAATCAAAATTGACCTTCCTTCCAGTTGTAATAGTCTTACCGGCTAGTTGATCTATTTTGGTTGAAGAGGGTGAAGGAGGGGAATCTTCTTGAGTGGCCGAAGAGGAGGATGGCGAGGGTTGCCTCCGAATCGTGCGTCGTCTCGTGGGAACGGACGCTCCTCCGACGAAACCGCGCTCTTGGGTGCCATTGAGAAGATTGGAATGTTTAATCAAAGGTTTTGAGAAGATTGGGGAGGTTGGAAAGGCTTTGGAACTTCTTGGAGGGGTTTTGGGAGACGGATGGAATGATTTGGGGTCGACTCCGCCTTTTTATTTTTGACCTAGTTCGACCTAGAGTCGACTCCCGAAAACTGGGTGTCGGCTCCGAACCAGAAAGTCTGTCAGCGCTCGAATTAGAGTCGGCTCTACAGAAGCCGAGAGTCGGCTCTAATTGCTTAGACAGAACATCAAAAACTAAGGTGTCGACTCCACAAACTGTTAGAGTCGACTCTAACAGTTTCAGAGATAAAAAATCAAGTTTCAAGAATCTGAAACTATTCAAATTAATCATCAAATTCTAGATAAATGTTCCTTAGCAATTGGGGAAACAATGAATCAAGATCTAGATAGATTTCCTTATTGAATATCGAGATTTTTCAAGAAATTGATGAAATCTAGATAGATGTCCTTAAGAGTTTCAGAAACTTATTCCAAAGGATCACAAACTCCTAATTCTCCTCTAAGATAACAAAATCTCTTCACTTAAGGGTTTTGTAAATATATCAGCTAATTGTTCTTCAGTGTTTACATAATCTAAACAAATTTCATCATTAGCTACATGTTCCCTTATAAAATGATATCTAATTTCTATGTGTTTTGTTCTTGAGTGTTGAATTGGATTTTTAGTTAATTGATTGCGCTAGTGTTATCACATCTTATGGGTGTCTTATCAAGTGTGATACCATAGTCTTCAAGTTGTCGCTTAATCCATAGGATTTGCGCACAGCAACTTCCAGCTGCTACATATTCAGCTTCAGTAGTTGATAATGCAACTGAATTTTGCTTTTTGCTAAACCATGTGATTAAGTTACTTCCTAAGAAATTGGCATGCACCACTTGTGCTTTTTCTATCTAATTTACATCCAGCATAATCAGAATCTGAATATGCAATTAGGTTTAATGTGAGTCTCTAGAATACCATAAACCTACATTTTTTGTTCCATTTAATATCTTAAATTCTTTTAACAGCTATTAAATGTGATTCTTTAGGTTCAGATTGAAATCTAGCACATAAACATACTGAAAACATTATCTGGTCTACTTGCTGTTAAATAAAGAAGGGATCCGATATACCTCGATAATACTTTTGATCAACCTTTTTACCTTCTTCATCTTTGTCCAGCTTGCATGAAGGACTCATTGGAGTTCCGAGGGGTTTCATTGATTCCATACCAAACTTTTTGAGTAGTTCTCTTGTGTATTTGGTTTGGTTGATAAAGATTCCCTCTTTGCTTTGTTTGATTTGGAGTCCAAGGAAGAAGTTGAGTTCTCCCATCATGCTCATCTCGAATTCTCCCTGCATTAACTTTGCAAATTCTTGACAAAGAGATTCGTTAGTAGCACCAAAAATAATGTCATCAACGTATATTTGTACTACAAGTAAATCTTTACTTTTCTTTTCAAAAACAATGTTTTATCAACATTTCCTCTTGTAAAATCATTTTCTATTAAGAATTTACTTAACCTATCATACCAAGCTCTAGGTGCTTGTTTCAAACCATATAAAGCTTTGTGCAATTTAAAAACGTGATTTGAAAATTCGTGATCTTCAAAACCTGGTGGTTGTTCTACATAAACTTCTTCATTTATAAATCCATTTAAAAATGCGCTTTTACATCCATTTGAAATAAGTTAAATTCATATGACATGCAAATGCAAGTAATAGCCTAATGGCTTCTAATCTAGCTACAGGTGCAAAGGTTTCATCAAAATCAATACCTTCCTCTTGATTATATCCTTTTGCAACTAATCTAGCTTTGTTTCTAATTACTATGCCATTTTCATCTAGTTTATTTCTAAAAACCCATTTTGATCCTATTACTGAATGATTTTTAGGTCTTTCAACTAAAGTCCAAACATTATTTCTAGTAAATTGATTTAGTTCTTCTTGCATTGCTAACATCCAATTATTATCTTTTTCAGCTTCTTCAATAGTTTTAGGTTCAATTTGTGATACAAATGCAAGATGATTACTAATATTTCTCATATATGATCTAGTTCTTATTCCTTGAGATGGATCACCTATAATCAATTCCTTGGGATGACTATGAGCATATCTCCAGTCTCTTGGAAGATCTATATCATTATGATTAATATTGACATCATCGTCCTTATGTGAATCATCATCTTTAGCTTCTTGTTCATGATCAGAAGATACTTCAATATTAAGTTTTTCAAGATCTTTTTCAATTATGTTTGTATCTTCCTCATCATCAATCTTTTCAGATCCAGTTGCTAAAGATTCATCAAAACTACATGAATGGATTCTTCAACTATTAAGGTTTTTTGTTAAAGATTCTATATGCCTTACTAGTTGTTGAATAACCTAGAAATTCCTTCATCAGATTTTAGCATCAAATTTTCCTAAGTTGTTTTTACCATTATTATGAATGAAACATTTACATCCAAATGCATGAAAGTATTTTATATTTGGTTTTCTTTCATTCCATAATTCATAAGGTGTTTTCTTTAATATTGGTCTTATTAAAGCTCTATTTAAGATGTAACATGCTGTGTTAATTGCTTCCGCCCAAAAATACTTTGGTAGTTTACTTTCACATAGCATGGTACGGGCCATGTCTTCTAGAGTCCTATTTTTTCTTTCAACTACACCATTTTGTGTGGAGTCCTAGGGGCTGAAAAATTATGATTAATTCCATTTTCAGTGCAAAAACTTTCAAATAAGTGATTTTCAAATTCAGTTCCATGATCACTTCTTAGAGATACTATGGTAGTGTTTTTCTCATTTGTGACTTTCTTGAAGAATTTCAGGAATATCGAGAAAGTCTCATCTTTGTGAGCTAAAAACATTACCCAAGTATATCTAGAATAATCATCTACAATCACTAGACCATATTTCTTTCCTCCTAGACTTGTGGTTCTAGTTGGTCCAAAAAGGTCCATGTGAAGTAGCTCTAATGGCCTAGAAGTTGAAACAACATTTTTAGATTTGAAAGAACTTCTAGTTTGTTTTCCAAATTGACATGCATCACATATTTTGTTATTTTCAAAATCTAGTTTAGGTAATCCTTTAACTAAATCCATTTTAATTAGTTTTGAAATAAGGTGTGTGCTTGCATGACCTAATCTACGATGCCACAACCAACCAATTCATTTATGTTAGCATTGTCAGCAATTAAGCAATGATACTTTAGATAATTGTCTAAGTCAACAAGTATACATTGCCATGTCTATAACCAGTAAAAACAATGCTATCATCAATGGAATTAGTTACTGTGCATATAGAAGATTTAAATGAAACATTAAAGTTTTATCACATAATTGACTTATACTAATTAAATTATGCTTTCAAACCATCAACATAAAGTACATTTTCAATAATATGGATGGAGTTATGCGAACTTTACCAAGGCCCAGATTTGACCTTTACCGTTATCGCCAAACGTAACTCCACCTTTCTTTTCTTCGAGGGTGATGAATTCATCTTTGTCACCCGTCATATGTCTTGAGCAGCCACTATCAAGATACCACTTTTTCTTTGATCTTTTGGCTACAAGACATTCCTGCAAAGATATCAAACTTATGTTTAGGTACCCAAGCTTTCTTGGGTCCTTCATGGTTAGTAGCATAAAAATTGTTCCTTTCGGAACCCATATTTTCTTTCCTTTAATATTTAAGTTTTTATTATTTTAGAATTTTGCATTCAAAGATTTATGTCCTTTTTGATTACATTTAAAACATGTAATATTACTTTGGCCAGCACGCACAAAAATATTTTTAGTGATTTTTGTTTTCTAAAGTGTTATACCCTAATCTTTGTCAAAAACTGCTTTTTGACTATTTAATAACATGTCCAATTTAGTTGAGCTTAAGTAAACTTTCAACTGTTCTTATATTTTTCAACCTCTTTCCTTAGTTTATCATTTCATTGGAAATTAATTCTTTTTCTTTTGTCAAAACTTCATTTTCAGATTTAAGTTTCTTAACTTCATTATTAAGATCTTCCTTTTCTTTAATGAAAGTTGAATTTTCATTTTTCAAAAGCTTGTATTTCTTTTTCAAAACCTTGAAATCGCCGACAAGTTCATTAAAAGCATCAAATATTCATCAAATGCAACTCATCGCAAGGGTTATCGGAACTTACCTCATCGTTGTCGTCCGCCATAAAACATACATTTGCGACTTCCTTTTGTTCTTCTTCTTCGGAAGAAGATTCTTCGCTATCACTCCAAGTTGCCACATAAGCCTTCTTTTTCTTTTTGTAGGCTTTCTTTAATTTAGGACATTCATTCCTAAAGTGCCCCGGTTTATTACACTCATAGCAAGTCAAGGGGTCTTTCTCTTTTTCTTTCCTTGTCCTTGTTCTTATCCTTTTCTCCTTCCCACTTTGCTCCAAATTCTTCTTGTGGAAGGGTTTCTTTCTCCTCATGAATCTTTAAACTTTTTAGCTAAGAGAGCAGTCTCTTCATCATCATCATCATCATCGTCATGCTGCTCTCTTCTTCTTTTGCAGCTTTGAGGGCAATTACTTTCTTCTTCTTTGTGTCCTCCTCATGTGCTGCTTCATTGTCAACTCATGGGTCATAAGTGATCCTAGAAGCTCCTCTAAGGGTAGAGTGTTGAGGTCCTTTGCTTCTTGGATTGCTGTCATTTTGGCTTCCCATGATCTTGGTAGTGACCTAAGAATTTTGCGAACAAGTTCTGAGTTAGTATATGTCTTACCAAGACTTTTTAAACCATTTACAATATTTGTAAATCTAGTGACATGCATGCAATGGTTTCAGATTGTTCCATGCTAAACAACTCATATTTATGAACAAGAATATTAATTTTAGATTCTTTTACTTGGTTGGTACCCTCATGGGTAACCTCTAATCTATCCCAAATCTCCTTTGCGGAATTACAAGTGGAGATTCTATTAAATTCATTAGCGTCTAAGGAACAATATAAGACATTCATGGCTTTAGCATTGAACTGTGCCATTTTCCTATCATTATCATTCCAGTCCCTTTCGGGCTTAGGAACAATAGTGCCATCAATAACATGTGTGGGTGTACTAGGTCCATTAATTATAACACCCCATAGTTCATAGTCAGAAGCTTGAATGAATATCCTCATTCTAGCTTTCCAATATGAATAATTTGAACCATTAAACAGTGGAGGTCTATTCGTAGAATGACCTTCAGCAAATGATCCACTTGAGCTGCCATTTGGATCTTTAGCTCTTGATCGTGTGATCAAAATCTAATGAGCACTTGCTCTGATACCAATTGTTGGCCCAGATGACAACCCAAGAGGGGGGGGGGGTGAATTGGGTTCTTAAAAAATTTAAACCTTTTGAAATATTTGTTTGCTTAGTGTGAGTGAAAGTGAATGCAGATGCAAAAACAAAATACAATCAATAAGATAGAGATAGAGATAAAGATAAAGGAGACACGGCAAACACAAAGATTTTATAGTGGTTCGGTGTATCCAACACCTACGTCCACTCCCAAGATTCACTTGGGTCCACACTATAATCTTCCTTGATTACAGCTGAGTTGTTTTACAAGCTCACAACTCAAACTTGTTGTTTTCCCGGGATCACAACGAACCCAGCCGGTTTTTCGGGCTCACCAGCACAAAAACCCTAACACAAGCTATACCAAGCTTGTACCGAGGTAAGACTACCTCCACTAGTTCAATCCCCCAGATTGAACTAGACACAAACAAAAGAAATATTATTTTTCAAATACACAGCTCCTCAATGAGCAAATAAACAAGTAAATGAACAAAGTTTAGAAAAGCCTGATTTGTAGTTGGTTGGCTTTTGAGCTTTTCTTCTTTTTCTTCTTCTCCTTGCTGGATTGAATCAAACCTCAGCTCCGATTCTTCACAGTTGAAGCAGTTGAGAAGGATTGAAAAGCAAGAAACTGATCCTCTTTCTCCAATTTGGAAAATCCACCAAAACTTTGATTTGAATGCCTTGGATTCCTCTTGAGTTTTTTAGAGTGGAGTGGATTTGAGCTAGAAGGTTTTTCTCTTGAGATTCAGGCTCTCTCTTTTTTAGATTTTTGAATTGGGATTTCTTCTTTGTTTCTCTGTTTTTCCGTTTTTCATTTTTCTTGTTTTTGAATGATAGTCTTCCCTTTTTATAGATTTCTTTCAAGCCATTTTTGGAAGAAAACTATCCGTTGGAGTGTACCTTGTAACAAAATATATCTGTTAGAAATAAAGTAAAATAAAAATATTACTGTTAGAGCTGATCTGGCAATTTGATTTTTCGTTCCAGGTGGGTTGGAGTCGACTCTAACTTTTCTGGAGTCGGCTCTAACTCGAAACACTTTAATCCGTTATTTTGGAGTCGTCTCTGACTTTTCTGGGTCGACAAGAAACTTTTCTGGAGTCGACTCTAACAGACCTGGAGTCGACTCTAAGTCGGAGCCAAAAAAATCAACGTTCTATTTCTTCTGTGAGAGTCGGCTCTAACAGTCTCGGAGTCGACTCTAACTTCCGTGCCAGATACTGGAGTCGGCTCTGTGATTCTCGGAGTCGACTCTAATGTCTGCAATCTTTCCTAGACATTAGATTCGATCCAGAACAAGATTTATCTCCTTATTTTGATCATTCAATCGACTTATAATCTGAAAAACTTAATCAAAATCATTAGAGCCTTCAATTGTTATACTCAAATAGTTTTGTTAATCATCAAAATCATCAATTGGGTCAACACATGGCATAATTGATTTTTATGAAAATGCAAGTGGCTCTGATACCACTGTTGAATTACGGAATAAAAAATCCCAATCTAATTGGAATAAAATGACAGCGGAAACAAAATAAATTTATTCCATAACCCACCAAGGATCACATGCGTTTCATAAAAACGAAAGAAGGATAAACGAAAAATATTATCTTTTGTTGATCAGTATGTAATCCGTCTGTTCTTGTGTTGGGTTTGCTCGGATCTTCAAGGTGCTGCCTTCAGAAAGACGACCACCCTCTATAAGTATCCACACATGAACGGACACCAAAACAGTTTTTGAATGCTAGTTCAAAGTTCATTTTTCACAAAAACCAACCATAGTCTTCAACTCTCTATTTTTCTATTTTCAAGGCAAAAGACACAACCCTTCAAATGCTCCAATAGACACGACCTTTCAAATGCCCCAATAGACATTAAAAACATATATATCATATATACAAGTCTGCTAGGGGTTTTAGGTTAACTAGGATTTTAATTAATATTTATTTAAAACTTCTTTTAAATAATGATAATTTAAATCCTAGTCCTTACCAAATAAGGAATTTATATTTTTTTTAACCAAAAACCTTTATGGATTATTTTCTTATCCAATAAGAAAATATAACTAATTAATTACTTGTCATAATTTAAATTATGAATTTAAATTTTCTTAAAATTAAACTCGAATCTAAATAACAACTAATTATTATTTGTAATTTAAAATAATCTTATCATTTTAAATTACTATAGAGAGTAACAAACCGTAACCATTATTGTCCGTTCTTAGTGTGTGACCCTATAGGTTCAATTAACGTTGGCAGTAGGCCTAAATGACATTTTGATCTTACAAGTCATAAGCGGCCTCTAGCAAGACATTATGGCTACCCAAGTTAAATGAAAAGCTCATGTTCCGAGACAACCTTAAAGTAGCTATGACATAATCCTTTTGTCACATGATATCTTGATAGAATATAAGGCATGAAAAAAGTCAACCTTATATCGCTCTATCTTTAATTTCTCGAAACCCATTAGACTGACTAAACAAATGATATTGATCTTCATCAATTCATTTGAGCATGGCCATGCATTTCTCAGTCTCAATCATCGAGGGGCCAGAGATATCTCTCTATAATAAGAGGGACAAATTCCATCTTAATCACTCATATCTCACTACATTATTCTTATTATGTTCAAGCATAATCTTTATAATCATCCGGTTAAAGATAACATTTGATTATGTCAAAACATAATATTCCTCATGTTGAGAACTATAGCAATCTTAGGTCTAAGGATTTAATGACACAACTACTAGAGATTAACTTATGACTTTGATCCATATATTAATCTCAAGGCGGGTCTTGTCCAATATTTGTTCTCAACAAATACATATAAATTTGATTTGTATCTCATACACATATTCATCCCATGAATATTAATCAAATTTCATACTAATCTTAATTTATTGTTATTCCCACAACAATAACTGATTAGGGACATTTAGAATAATTAATAATATTATTCAAGGATATTATTATATAATAAACATACAAATTATGATAATAATAAATGATCATAAATATTCAAAATACCATGTCCATATAATAGGCCTAGGGCACTATTACTAACAGAGGGGAGCAGTTGCACATGAAGAGGCACTAGAGGAGCCTTTTGATGAAGGATATCCTCCCGAAGGACCGAGGGAGGTCGAGGCTGAGGTACCATCGAGGATGGAGGGAGTAGAGCAGGGGCCCGTAGATCAAAAAGGGCTTTTAAAGAAGAAAGAAAACCAAAGTGAGAGTTCCCCAACCGAGGTGTCAGGAGGAAAAAATAAGCAAGTCGAGATTTTTGGAGTTGAAGCCTCCCACATCAAAGCCCTGGCCGAGGAGGCGAGGCGTATTGGGGTTCCTCAGATCGAACCTCACAAGCCAATTCTCTGGGGTTAAGTTCGCTTAACCCGGATGTTGAAGAGTTAGTGGCCGCGCTGATGTGGTCCATTTTGTATGGAAAAGATGACTCCTCCGCAGACGAGGACATTGTTTATGCAGCATTTGTATGCGATGGCCTGTCGAGCAACATCGAGTTTCTGCCCGAAGTTGACAACCACACGCTTAACAAGATAGCATTGGCATACACTTCCTAAGTAAGGAGGAGCCTTTAAGCATTCCGTTTTAAAAAGTGGTTTGATCTGACCTTACTATTGAAATTTTACTTGCATAGCGCTATCATAACGAGGTTATTGTGCCATCGTCTGAAGCTGGTTTTGGGGGCTTGTGCCCAAGCTAGGAGGGAAATCGCCGACCTTCAAGAAAGAGTAGGGTCGATCGACAAACTTTCTAAAGCCTTGAGTATAGCTCAAGGAAACATAGAAAAATTAGAGCATGGCCAGCGAGCTGCTTTTGAGCGAGCGTCCAAATTCTAGCCTGAGGCCAGCGAGCTCAGAGGGGCTCGCGATCTAGCCGATAAGGCTTGGTTAGAATTATAGCAATGCAAATCCAAGCATGCTCGGGAGATGGAGTCCCTGAAAAAGCTCTTTAATGAAAAATGGGATGACGCTCATAGGTGTTTCGCTAATGAGAGAAGTAGCTTCAATAAAAGGCTCGACGAGGAAGAGAGCAGATATCAGTGACAGCAAGATCAGATCGCCGGCTTGAACCAAAGGCTTGCTGAGGAGGCGAGCAGATCCAAGTGGTATAATGATCAAATCACCAAACTCACCTCTGACCTCGCTCAGTCCTAGCTAGAGGTAGAAGAGAGGCAGTCGAGGGTCAACAACCTCAAGGAGAGAATGCACCAATATAGAGAGGATAAGATGAAGGCCATCGACAAACTCCAGTAGCTGAATACGAGAATGTCTCGGCAGGAAGAGGAGGCATGGTACTCTCCTACTTCTTTTCGCATTCTTTTTCTCTGTCAATTTTCATTACTCTGATCGATTTTGTATTCCCAGGTGAGTAGAATAGGTTCTAAAGTTTAGAAGCAATAGAAGGCTTTAAGAGAGGAGTTGGCCTCGAGTCATCAGAGGTGCTCTAAGCTGAAGGGTCAGGTGGCCGAAGCTAAAGGACAGGCCACTCTGGTTGTGAAGGAATATAAGAACTCGACTCGCCTTTTGGATGAGCACTGGGCGGCTTGTGCTAATGCGTTCCGGTACGGGGAGGAAGAAACACGAGCAAAAATCTCTCAGAAATATCCGTAGTTGGTTCTCTCATTTTTAGAAATTGACTATTATGATGCTCAGACACCAGGGGCCGAGCTATCTGAGTACAAAGAGATCCCAGATGTCGATCTTGAAGCCATTTTTGGTATCAGCCAAGCCATAGATTTGGAAGTGTATAGCCGAGGGGAAGAAGGCCATCGACATGCTGCCGAGGAATCCAAAGCTCCACCTCCAGCTACATTTGAAGTAGGTGAGCCAAGTCAGACATCCTCAAGCATTGCTGGAGTTGCCTCCGAGGCTAATCCTGATCTTTGAGGACTACCTTTGTAATTTTTCTTTTTTCTTGTAATTGAGGGAGACTTAATAAATCCTCATCTGGTTGTGTCGCTATGAATAGATTTTTATTTTCATACTTTTCTTTTGTCTAAGCTTTATGCCAAATGATTCATTGAGTTCGCTCGCAGCTTTACTTGAACATAGCTTATTATAAGGCTGGGCAAACGAACCAGCTCTTAAGAAATTTTGTTGAAGTTGAAAGAGTTACTCAATCCTATCAAGGTTGACCTGGCCTGGCCCATCGGGGGAGACCATTGCTCGACTTTGCTAAAACAGGATAATAGCTTGGTTCCTGCCAAAGTAAAATATGGTTCGGCTTTGCCAAAGTACAATAATAGCTCGACTCTTGCCGAAGCAAAAGATGGCTCGGCTCCTACCGAAGTAAAATAATGGTTTGGCTTTGCCGAAATATATCTTGTCTTCCCCAGGCATTTCATATTTAATGCCTTGTCCTTTCTGTATAAGCTTGCTTTTTGTATATGCCAAGCATTCGATTGCTATTGGATCATGTCATTTTCCGTGGAGGATTTCCCAAACTTATTCGTATCTTTAGGATCCCGTAAGCGACTCTTTGCATTTAAAGCCTCTGAGACTTGGGGAATCTTCTGCCTTTTATTGTGGCATGGGAGATATCTCCAGCATACCTCAGGAAGTACCGAGCCCCGTTAGGGTATTGCCATGTGGCCTTGATCGGGGCATGATTATGGCATCCTGAGTCCCGAAGCTCCTCCCTTCATTAATGACTGCTTTCAGTTTGACACCTATAAAAAAGGGGGAGAGTAGAGGGGGTCTGAGCACACTCGGGAAAGTCTTCTCACTTTGTGAAAAGAGGTTTTCATGGCTTTTCTCATTCTAAGGTTAAGTGTTGCGGGGTTGAGCTTTTGTCCTCGGAGCTTGGCTTAGCTCCAATGGTTGGGTTGATGAGGAAGCTGCTGAGGAGCAAGTCATCCTTGATGAAGAGGTTATGAAGGTCATATGCAATGCGCAAAAGGAGGGTAGAGGTCATATGGAAAGCGCATGTAGGTGCTTTCTATTTGGCTCTATCCGTTCATCATTGGGCCATGGAGACCACCGAAAATGAAGTTTTTTATGGCCACAGCTTCCATAGGCTTTTCTTCATCCTCAATCCTTAAATGGGTGCCATTTTGGGTCTCTCAGTTTATCTGACTGAAGACTTACTAGAGGACTTCCATTGAGGAAGAAGGTAAGCAGTACTGGCTGTTTTCTTTTGTAACATTGTCCAGCAACTCAGTCTGTTTGGCAGGGTGGTCTTTTCCGATTTTCTTGAATCATGGACAGAAATTATATTAAAGTAGCATCGTTTGTTGAGCTTACCTGTTTTGAGCATTTCCTTTTGTTTTTTGTGCATTTCCTGTGCTGCAATGCGCTTGTAATGCCTTGAAAGACTGTAAAGAATTTTTTGTAATAAAATAACTTTTTTTCTTCACACATGTAGCTATGGTTTTGCTTCTATTTTGCGAAGCGCAAGTTTTTCCTATCATATCATTTTTTGCATTTTTTTCAATGCGCAAATCTCTTGTATACATTGGATCAGAGGATGCGGGGTGGAGACTCGGTCTTGTCGAGATATGCGAACAACCATTAGGGCATCCCTTTGCTAAGGAGAATGGTCGCATTTGATATTTGCAAGTCAGGGGCATTTTAGAGATTTAACTCTTCACCAAATGATTCGGCTTAAGCTTGCCGATGTGCATTAGATTATGTTGGCTCTTTAAAGGTAGAGCGTACTATTTATCCTAGGTTGGGGCAAGGACTGGGCGGCCTTGTTAGCCTTTGATGGAAGTTCGGTCATGCTGAGTATCTTCGAAAGCTTTTACTTAGTTTGTCGGCACAGCTTGGTTATGCCGAGGCTTAAAAAAAAATCACTCGGTCCTGTTGAGGCTTGAAAAAAATCACTCGGTCCTGCCGAGGCTTAAAGAAAGATTATGTTTTATTTGGTGCTGCCAAGGTACGGAGAAATTGCTTGACCCTCGGACATACTGAGTCTTTGATGATAGTTAGCTCGGCCCTTAGACATACCGAGAGTGTTCGAACATACCGAGTCTTTGTTGATATTTAGCTTGGCCCTCGGACATACCGAGAGTGCTCGGGTATACCGAGTCTTTGCTGATATTTAGCTCGACCCCGGGACATACCGAGAGTGCTCGGGCGTACCGAGTCTTTGCTGATATTTAGCTCGGCCCTCGGACATACTGAGAGTGGTCGGGCGTATCGAGCCTTTGCTGATATTTAGCTCGGCCCTCGGACATACCGAGAGTGCTCAAGCGTACCAAGTCTTTGCTAATATTTAGCTCGGCCCTTGGACATACCGCGAGTGCTCGGACGTATTGAGTCTTTGCTGATATTTAGCTTAGCCCTTGGACATACCGAGAGTGATCGGGCATACCGAGTCTTTGCTGATATTTAGCTCGGCCCTTGGACATACTGAGAGTGCTCGGACGTACCGAGTCTTTGCTGATATTTAGCTTGGCCCTCGGACATACTGAAAGTGCTCAAACATACTGAGTGTTTGCTGATATTTAGCTCGGCCCTCGGACATACCGAGAGTGCTCGGACGTACCGAGTCTTTATTGAGGGACCTGTAGGCCAGTAGTCGGATGAAACCTGTCTCTTACCAAAGACTTTGGGAAAGATTATTTGAAGCATAAGCAATGTGAAACCTCATTATTGTAAATAGGGTGAGTTTGGTGAGAGCATACTTTATTGATGATATTTTTAGAGGTTGTCTGAATTCTAGGTTCGAGGAATAGATTTTCCATCTAGATTTTGGAGCTTGTAAGTGCCGGGCTTGATGACCTATGCAACTTGATAAGGGCCTTCCCAATTTGGAGATAGCCTTTCTTGCTCTAATAGTTTGGAGACAGACGCCTTGCAGAGCACAAGATTGCCAGGAAGGAAAGACTTTCCTTTGATTCGGGAGGAATGATAGCGAGCTACTCTTTGTTGATAGACTACAATTCGGATTTGGGCATTCTCTTTGACTTCTTCTATCAAGTCAAGGTTGGTTCAGAGCTGCTCATCGTTCAACTCCTCTGAATAATTCTCCACCCGTGGCGATGGTAGCCCTATCTTCATAGGAATGACAGCTTCCGTACCGAAAGCCATTTTGAAAGGAATCTCGCCCATAGGGACCCTCTGGGTGGTTCGGTAGGCCCATAAGACATGATGAAGCTCCTTCGCCCATCTGCCTTAATCCTTGTTAAGCCGAGCATTAATTTCTTGCAGCAAGATTTGGTTGGTTACTTCAGCTTCTCCATTGGCTTGAGGATGCCCAACCGAAGTGAGTCGGTAGCAGATGCCATGACCCTCGCAAAACTCCCAAAATTTAGGATTGTCAAACTATCTCCCATTGTCGGTGATGATGGTGTGTGGAAGGCCAAATCGATAGATGATGGATCTCCATACAAAATCTCTAGCCCGAGCCTCAGTTATCTGGACAACTGCCTCAGCCTCGACCCACTTGGTGAAATAGTCAATTGCTACAAACAGAAACTTTCTCTGTCCCATGGCAAGAGAAAAAGGGCTGAGGATGTCCATTTCCCACTTGGAAAAAGGCCAAGCAGACGTTATGGGCGTTAAGTGAGCATAGGGAAGTTTTTGTATGTTTGAATGCCGCTGGCATGAGTCACAAGCTCGGACAAGATCATCGGCATCTTTCTGTATAGTTGGCCAGTAGTACCCCTGGTGCAACACCTTGTGGCATAAGGCATGACCGCCAAGATGGTTGCCACAGATGCCCTCATGGACTTCCCAAAGAGCATAATCGGCCTCTGATGGGCGAAGGCATTTGAGTAATGGCATAGAGAAAGATCTCTTGTACAGCTGGTCATTAAGTAGGACATAATGTGATGCTTGCATCTTCAATTTCTTAGCATCCTTTCTATCAGTTGGGAGTGACCCTTCTTTAAGATATTTAAGGATAGGGTCTAACCAGGATGGTTCGGCATCAATATGCATTACTTGATTAGCATCGACAATGCTGGACTTTTCCAGGACCTTCAAATGGAATTTCTGCTTGAGATCGATTGAATCGATGGTCGCCAGGCAGGATAGAAGGTCGGCGTACACATTCTCTTCCCTTGGAACCTGAATGACTTCAAATTTAAAAAAAAGTGAGGACAGATCGTGCACCCTTTAGACATACCGAATCATGTTCGGCTCTTGAGCTTCGAACTCTCCTCGCACATGTCCGGCGACCAATTGAGAGTCAGTGTAGGCATTTAACTTTTTGATTCTAAGATCACGGGCGATGCGGAGTCCAGCGAGCAAAGCCTCATACTCTGCCTCATTGTTGTATGCTGGAAAGGAGAAGCGGATGCAATACTCGAGGATCGCGCCCTCTGGACTGGTAAGGACCAAGCCGGCACCAGAGCCATTTGCATTAGACAAACCATCTGCATGAAGCAGCCACAGAGCATCATTTTTTGGTTGCTTGGAGGTATCCAGAGTGGAACCATCCTCAGGAATAGTGC
Source organism: Calamus simplicifolius (assembly GCA_900491605.1). Classification (NCBI taxonomy): domain Eukaryota; kingdom Viridiplantae; phylum Streptophyta; class Magnoliopsida; order Arecales; family Arecaceae; genus Calamus; species Calamus simplicifolius. The sequence goes on along the minus strand of UESW01001686.1, from coordinate 239,277 downwards.
ATTCAAGGAGAAAATCTGCCAGGATTTGTGCTTTAATGGCCAGACATGGCTGATACCGGATATCATGCTCACTTAGCTCAACGGCCCATTTAGTCATTCTTTCAGACATCTTTGGGTGGTGGAGGATTAGCTTGATGGTTGGTCGGTCAGGATCGTCACAGTGTGTGCTTGAAAGTAAGGTCGCATCTTTCGAATAGATCTTATGAGGGACAATACTACCTTTTCAATTCGGGTATACCTCGTCTCAACATCTTGAAGTATTTTGTTAACATAGTAAATCGACTTTTGGATTTTAGCCTCCTCTCGGATTAGTATGGACCCGACGGCACCCTCTGAAACCACCAGGTACAGATATAGCATCTCCCCAAGCTTCGGATTGCTAAGGAGAGGTGGCGAACCGAGATATTTCCTAAGTCTTTGAAGGATTTCTAGCAGTCCGAGGTCCATTGGAAGTTCTTAGCCAATCAAAGTGCCTTGAAGAATGGCAAACATCTCTCGACTGACCGAGCAATAAAGCGGTTAAGGGCCACTATCCTTCCAGTAAGGCGTTGCACCTCCTTGATCAATCTTGGAGGTGACATTTGTTGCAGAGCTTAAATTTTCTGCGGATTTGCCTCAATGCCTCGTTGGGAGACTATAAAACCCAAAAAATTCTGAGTTAACTCCGAAGGCACATTTGTTAACCAGCATGTCATCAACATAAACCTCCATGTTCCGACCAATTTGCTCTTTAAAGACTTTGTTAACCAGCCTCTGATACGTTGCACATGCATTTTTTAAACCAAAAGACATGACTTGGTAATAGTAAATACCTCGGTCAGTTATGAAGGCAGTCTTTTCCTTATCCTCGGATGCCATGCGAATTTGATTATAGCCCGAATAGGCATCCATGAAGGTTAGCATTTGGTGACCCGAAGTGGCATCAATGAGTTGGTTGATCCGAGGTAGAGAAAAATTGTCCTTTAAGCAAGCCTTATTGAGGTCTGTGAAGTCAATGCAGATCCTTCATTTGCCATTTGACTTCTTCACCATGACAACATTCATCAGCCAGTCGGGATAGTTTACTTTCTGAATGAAGTTGGCTTTAATGAGCTTGTCCACCTCTCTTCAATAGCCTTTTGATGTTCGAAGGTGAAGCTTCTCTTCTTCTGTTTGATTGGCCAAAATGTCTCGTAAGCAAACCAAGCGAAGACGTTAGTATTTCTCCGAAGAAACTCGACAAAATCCTATCAAGGCTTTCCTTTCAGCTGTGATCCGACCCTTATAGTTCGGTTGGGTCGAGTTTCATCAAGCGGCACCTCTTCAAGTTCCTCGGCTGGCTCTTCTCGTTGCTCAGCAAAATCCTCTCAATCATCCAACCCATCAACCTCAGGTTTTCTAGACTGTAGGTCAGCAATGAAGCAGTGCCGGGCCATGGCTTGACTCCCTCGGACAACTCTCACTCCCCATTCGGTGAAAAACTTCATGACGAGATGGGGAATAAAAATGACAGCTTTGAGGGATATCTACCCTGGCCTGCCAAGGATGGTGTTGTAAGGGGACCAAAGCTTGGTCACCAAGAAGTCCATGTGTATAGCAGCCATGCTGGGCCAAGTGCCTGCTCGGACTATCAAGGTGACAACCCCCTCGGGGACTATGGCATCGCCTATAAAACCTACTAAGGTGGATTCTATGACCCAAAGGTTTTTCATCTGCAATTTCAACCTCACAAAGGCATCAAAGTACAAAACATTAACAAAGCTTCTACTATCAACCAAAATTCGGTGTACATCATAGTCATTCATGTTAAGGGATACAACCAACGTATCATCGTGCAGATACTGTATCTCCTAAAAGTCTTCATCAGAAAAAGAAAGCTTATCAACCCAAGCCCTCTTTGGTGGATTTCCCTCTTCACCCGGTCAAGTCGATGAGGAGTCGATCGTTGCTATCATATTGACATTGCCAATGACCAGAGGATTCGGTAAAGGGGGTTGACGAGGCTCAAGCTGGCAATCTCCTCCATTGTTTGGCTCAGAGGCTCTCCTGAACGGGTTCAGCCTGCCCCATCGGATGAGTTGCTCAATCTCATTCCAAAGCTACCAGCACTCCTCGGTGTCATGCCCGTGCTTCCGATGGAATCGATAATACTTGGTCATATCCCTTCGGGCTCCATTCTCCCAAAGTGGTGGTGGTCGAGGGATCTTGCACTCAATTTCCATTAGGATTTGTGCCCTTGGTGCAGTGAGCGGGGTGTATCGATTGAACCTCCAGACCGAGCTTCGAGTACGATCTCTAGGCGATTGTGGAGGAACTCTCTGATGGCGAGGTGGGCTGGCATGGCGGAGGGGTCGATTCTTCTCTGAACCCTTGGCCTCTTTCCTCCTTGATTGCTTGGCCTGGGCTGACCTTCACGATTCCTTAATTCTGGCATACTTGTCCACCAGGGTCATCATGTCAGAGAGGCTTTTCGGATAATTGACCTTCATGGCCAAATAAAAGTCACCCTCCTTCGACACTCTTCCTGCCAAGGCAGACATTGCCATCTCATGATTGAGATGATCTACTTCCAGCATGGCCGTGTTGAATCGGCCGAGGTAATTCTTTAAGGACTCCCCCTCCCTCTGCTTGACCTCGAAAAGGAAATCAGATCTCCGATGACGATAGCTACTAACAAACTGGCTGATGAATAAGTTGCTTAGCTCATCAAATGAATTGATGGAACTTGGCTTCAGACTGCTGAACCAAGTTCTGGCGGACCCGCTGAGCGTAGAGGGGAAGGCCTTGCATAGGATCGCATCTGACGCTCCGTGGAATATCATGATAGATCAAAAGCTGCTTAGATGGTCATCGGGGTCGATGGACCTATGATACGGTTCGATGGTGGAAAGCTTAACATGAGAAGGGATCACTTCCCGCATAATCTTTCCAAAAAAGGGGATGCCCTGCTCTGCCTTTGGTTGGGGAGGAAGGACATGCCTGACAGCATTTAACTCCTGGCGCCACTGCTGGTGCATCTCCTGCATCTGCCGCCGTTTCCCCTCATCTTGGGCTGTAGGGGAGGCTGGCCGAGGGAAATACGGCAATGGCATCGAGTCATGGCGGGATGACATAGGGGAGAGAGAGCAAACTCACCAAGATCTAGATGGGCTCTTTTTTTGGCCTTCTGAGGCATTGGCTCAGTTCCCTTGGATCACTCATCGCCCATGATCTCGGATGGGTTGAAAGAAGAGATCGCCGGCAGAGCAGGGGAAACGGCTCCATTAGGGTGTTGTGGAGCAGAAGCAACCGGATGGGGAGCCCTCTGGAGCCCTTGGATCAGCTGTGCAAGGGCTTGCACTTGCTATACCAATGTAGCAAACTGATCCTGGGTCACCGCGGCTGCCGGTGGTGAGGGAGTCTCGGTTGGCTATGGTAGTGGGGGCGCTACAATGTTTGGAGGATCAGGCCTCTGGAAGGCGGTCTGATCCTGTATCTTAGAGGTAGCTCTCCTTCGATTAGCCATTGAAGGGTTGTTCTTCTGAATCTAAGCCTTGTCTCCTTGATTACAAGTTTATGGGACTTGAGGCCCTTCCTTTAGCGCCAATATGTTGCTGTAGAAATATGCTCTCCAACTCAGGTGCAGTCTGAATCCAGATCTGGACGCCGATCTCTCATCTAGGTGGAACCTGCAAGATAGTCCTCATGTAGAGAGTGTCGGAGGTGGCCCTCTGTGGAAGACCCTTCGATGCCTAAGTCAGTAGAGATTCACAGCAAGCAAATATGGGAAGAAGGCTCTTGCAGAAGAGTCCCTCAAGAACGGCTTCTCTGGGAGCCTTGGGAAGCTCTGCTCAAGCTTCGATGGAGCTTTTTCTCAGTGAAAGAGTGAGCATACCTGGAAGACTTCAAGATAGGGCGTATATATAGGTTGCCAGGGTGATTGCAGATAGCTACCTAATTTCTTGAGCATGCCACCGGGGGTTCGAAATCGTTATGATTCGAATCTGATTTGAATCAAATTTGTTACGAGATTGGTAGCTTCCGAATCTGGTTAGTTAGAGAATCAACGGTTATGAAAATTAGCTGGTGCTTTGAGATTCGGCGATTCGGAGGCTTTAGGTCACATCTGGCATTATCCGGCTTTTTCCTTTTCTTAGGGCAGTTGGAGGCCCACGTGACTGGAATCTTGTCGAATTATCATGGGTTTGAATTCTTTCATGCTTGGTTCCGTAGAGGTTCAATGGTACCTCAGTATGGCCGAGGTATATGAATAGCTCGGCTCCATCGAGGCATATGAATACCTCGGTCCAGCCGAGGTATGAGGATAGCTCGGCTCTGCCGAGGCATATGAATACCTCGGTTCGGCCGAGGTTTGAGGATAGCTTGGTCCCGATGAGGCATGAGAATGGTTCGATATTAGAATGGCTTGGTCTGAGAGTAACTCGGTCCGAGAATGGTTTGGTCTCGCCGAGGTGTATCGGCTTTGTTCTTTTTCGGATGGATCAAAAATCAAAAATGATTTTGACCTTTTTGTCGTATGTATGAGTATTGATGCAATGATAATTTTACCCCTCATCAATATATAATTGAAGTAGTATTAAATACTCATCAATATTAGTTTTTTTAAACATGTAGTAAAGGAAGAAAAAGACCAAGACTCTTATCCAACGCATCACTTGTGGCTAATATTATAATTTACATCCAACAAAAATTGGCATGTATAGATGAAGATTCCAAAATAGAAGGAAGACAAAGATTACAGTCTCTCAACATAATTTATTTTATTAATTTATGTAATTTTTTATTAATATTTCTAATTTTGAAGGGTATGTTTATTCTATTTCTTTATCATAGAAATAAATAAGGGGTTTATTTATTTAATATCAAAAATCATGATTCTTGTGTGGCACACACACACGCACACGCGCACGCGCGCGCGCGCACACACACACACACACACACACACACACACACACACATATATATATATATATATATCTTTTTTAAGATAATTAGCATGGGAGGAAGCTAATTGAAATCGTGACATAAAGACATGAACCCTTGCTATTGGTGAATATTTTGTACGTGAAAATAAAATTTTAACTTAATTCTCTTCAAACATCTTGCAAGTAGCAAAAAAAAAAAAAACTTAACAACAGATCGAAAGTATCAAATGCGAAAAAGTGGACAGATTCATCGTTCAAAAATTTACTATATTTCATAACAAGCTATGTAAGTTTAATTTATTTTTATATCAAGCAACATGTTTTATATGAAAATAATTATAAATATTGGATATATATATAAGGATTAAAAAGATGATTAAATTTAAATCTAACTCCATGATACTGTCACGGCCCGGCCCAGGCGGAGGATGCATGCATGCGCGGCCCAGCCGGGCGCGCAAGCGCACGGCCCAGCTGGGCGCAAGGCCCAGGCGGCCGCATAGCCCAGCTGGGTGCATGACCTAGACCGCCCAAACTAACGGCCAGCCTGGCAGGTGCGGCTAGGCTGGCGCGACCAACGTGGCATGGCCGTTGGGCAGGCCTGCCCAGCACGCCCAAAAGAGAGGCCATCGTATTTTCTTAGAGGGGATTTGAGACGGTGGTTTGAGCTGAGATCTTGGCCTTTATTTGTCTCATCTAACGGCCAAGATGGAGTCCTATTTGGAGGAGGATTTTGGGCAGCGCTATTTAGGATTATCCACCACCTTGCATGTGGAGCACCGTATTTCTTTTAGGAGTCTTGGGCGATGGATTGTGGAGAAATCTCAGCCCTCCATCTCTTTATCCAATGGCCAAGGGAATAACGCACAAAAGGAGTCTTTGGGCGATGGCTTTTGGAGAGATCTTGTCCATCATCTTATCATCTAACGGCCAAGATTGAGTCCTAGTTGGCAAGGACTCTGAGGCGGTGAGAAGCGGTGGGCTTCGTACGTTTTCTACATAGCAAGGGACGCTGATTTGCAACTATAAAAGAGAGGGGGCGGTGGGTCCTCAAGGCATCCGAGAGAAATCAAGAGGGCAGATCAAGAGATCAAATCAGAGGAGATCCGATTATGGCATCCGAGAGGAGCTCGGGTGTGGCCAGCAACGACCATAGTTGTCAGACCTGGATCGGAGCGGCCGGTTGGACCGGTTGAGCCGAGATCCGAAGGCTAAGCTGGTTTGGTTCTATCATAAAACCGGATGTGTAAGAAACCTGGAATAACTCGATCAACCCATCTGGTTCACCTGTGAACCGGTTAACCCGGTCTGAACCGAATGGGTCACGGGTTTGTTACTTTGTTAACGCAAAGGGGGAGAGGGAGGGAGCTTCCTAATCCCAGCGCTTCCAATCTAAACCACCGAATCCTCGCTCTCTACCGAAGCTTGATCACAAGGTCTGCCTTCACCGCCGTCGCCTTCAAACTCCAAAGAACCCAGATCCAGTCCCCCATCCTCGGTGCCATGGGTAAGCTTTCTTTCCTCTCTCTTGTCCTTCTTTTCTTCATGGCGGAGAGGGGCTAAGAAGCAGCAGAGGAAGTGACCACGATGGCTGGAGGGAGGGAGGGAGGGAGGGAGGGAGGGAGAGAGAGATAGGAGGAGAGGAGAGAAGAGGGAAGAAGCTAAGGATTTAATGGGCGATTGCGGTATTTTACATGGGTCGTAGCCATCGGAGCACATCTGGCGGACGGCCTCGAGGTTGTCCTCATTGGCCTGGGCCTTGCGCTCGGAGAAGGTGATGGTGATGTACTACCAGAAGGGGCCATAGACGTCCACCGCCACCGTCTTCTTCTCCTGCACCATCAGCATCACGTTCATCGCAGCCGAAGATGCCATCGCCAATGTTTTTTTTTTGGGGTGTGGGGTCAAATTGAGAGAATGGAAGATAGAGAGAGACGAGGAGCCTCATAGGTTGGGGCAGCTTTGCTTTCTCTCTCTTATGATGGAGAAAAAAATAAAACCAAAGGCCTTTTAGAGTTGCTTTCTCTCTCCCTTGCGGTATTTTACAGAAAAATATATTGATCTTGTTTCTCTGCCCATCTAGCTCTTTGGTTTTATAATTTTTCTTAATAATAACTCAGCTCATTTAGAGTTGGTCCAATGCACCTTAAGTCCCTAGTTAAACTTGTCTCTAGAGCTGAATTTTACAGTTTTTCATTATCATGCACTCTTAGTTGATCTTAATTTTTTTTATTTTTAATTAAAAATTATTTTTTATTATTATAAATATATTTTTATATTAAAATAATTAAACCGATGGTCCAACCGGTGACCTGATGGTTGAACCAGTGACCCGGTGACCCAAGCCCTTGGCTAGGTCGATGTCTGGGCCGGGTCTAACAACTATGGCAGAGACTAGTGGAGGCGCGTGAGGTTGGCGAGCAACCTGATCAGTGGAGATCGAGGTGCGCAAAGGGTCTAAGTCAGGCAGACTTAGGCATTGGTGGGACATGACCGAGACACATAGGCGGGTGCGCGCGAGGGTGCGGGGCATCCAGGTTAGTTCTTGTCGAGTGAGGTTGGGGTGGGTACTTTGTATGATCTTTGTTAGGGACAGAGAGGAGTGTCTTTGTAGCCTTTGGACAACCTCGTTATTTCCAAATTACTTAGCGAAGAGTTCTTTGGTTGGAAAGGTTGTTCTTCCCATATATTGTCGTGTTTGTCAAGGACTTGTCTTTGGGGTTTTATTTTATTATTGTGGGGTCTAGGCTGGTTAGGAGAGGGATCTGGCCGAGATTGGAGCTTCGGATCCATGCTTTGGAGGAGGAGTTGATCCGACAAAAGCAGGAGGCACGGAGTTCAGTCAACATGGTCAGCGCTCCGGCAAAGGAAGCGAAGGTCCGGGAGCCTAAGGCCTTCGGCAGAGTTAGGAGTGCGGCGGAAGTCGAGATCTTCATATGTGATATGGAGGTTTACTTTCGTGCGGCAAAGATCCTAGCACCCGATCAGTGGATTGGGCCTCTACATATTTGAAGGGTAACGCCAAGCTCTGGTGGAGGACCAGGATGACCGAGGATGACCATGCAAGGCATCCCAGAATCGAGACATGGGAGATCTTTAAGAGGGAACTAAAGGGTCAGTTCTAGCTGAGCAGCGCAGGGTGGCTTGCTCGAGAGAATCTGAGGAAGCTGAGGAAGACAGAGAGCATCCGAGAGTACGTGGCGCAGTTCAGCAATCTACTTCTAGAGATGTCCAACATATCCGAGGAAGATAAGCTTTTCAACTTCCTCGCTGGCCTATAGGGGTGGGCGTAGGCCGAACTTCGCAAGAGGAAGGTGAGGGATATTCCCTCAGCCTTTGTAGTAGCAGAGGCGTTGGTGGACTTTCATAGCAGTACGACTTTGGGTAGCGGTGGCCAGGGCAAGGGCAAGCTCAAGAGTGGTCACCATCGCAGGGTCAAGCAGGCAAGAAGGAGGGCGTGCTAGCACATGCAGCAGCAAAACAAAAGTGATGGCAAGATTCGCTGGATGCTTCATATGCAGAGGGCCGTATCTGGCACGGAAGTGTCCAAAGAATGTGACAGTAGCGGCCGTCACTACCCCGTCACTACCCATGATGACAGGGCGTCTAAGAGTTCAGAGGAGGAGCTAGTAACTAGGATGGCCACGCTACAGTCCATTAACACTTTGGTCGAACAACGCCAAGGTTTGATATATGTGAGGGCTTGGGTCAATAGGAGGACAGTGCGAGCCTTAGTTGATTCCGGCGCGACACACAATTTCGTGAGCCAAGGAGCGGCGCACAGATTGGGTTTAGGAGCGATTTCCAAGCCTTATTGGGTGAAGCCTATCAACTCAAAGGAGATCGAGTCTTTGGGCCAAGCAGAGGCCATATTGGAGGTGGGCTCTTGGACTAGGATCTGCATAACGGTCTTGCCGATCGATGACTACGACCTGATACTCGGGATGAACTTCTTCATCAAGAGCAAGGTTGTGGTCATGCCTCATCGGAGGGGCATCTTGATCCGAAGAGGTAGGCGTCCATACTTCGTTCCAGTGGAGTGATGGCATAGGACAGTGAATGGCCGGGGCGAGGGAGCGCTCCACCACCAGACCTGAGGTTGCATGGCAACCTCACGCCTAGGCAGCACGTGCGCAGTGGCTTAGGCGTGATGGGCCTATGGCAGGAGCTGCAGGCAGGATGGCTCGGCAAGAGGGCTGTTCAACCGAGGAGGCATCAGAGGGTGCGCATGGCAGATGGCCGCATTGGGACTCAGGAGAATTTGGGCCAGGAGGGCCAAGATGTGCAGCGACGAGGTGTGCCAGGAGGGTGCACGATGCAGCGACATGGAGCTTCGGTATGACTCGACGAGGGTGTCGAGATTCAGGCAGAGGAAGGATTGTCATGGCTTGGCCCAGGCAGAGGATGCGCGCACGTGCGGCCCAACTGGGCGCAAGGCCCAGGCGGCTGCGAGGCCTAACTAGGTGCGCGACCCGGAACTCCCAGGCTGATGGCCAGGCACGGCCAGGCTGGCGCAGCTAGCATGGCATGGCCGTTGGGTAGGCCCACCTAGCATGCCCAAAAGAGAGGCCATCGTATTTTCTTAGAGGGGATTTGAGACGGTGGTTTGAGCTAAGATCTTGGCCTTTGATTGTCCCATCTAACGGCCAAGATGGAGTCCTATTTGGAGGAGGATTTTGGGCAGCGCTATTTGGGATTATCCACCACCTTGCATGTGGAGCATCGTATTTCTTTTAGGAGTCTTAGGCATTGGTGGGATGTGGCCGAGATGCATAGGAGGTGCGCGCAGGGGTGTGGGGCATCCAGGTCAATTCTTATCGAGTGAGGTTGGGGCGGGCACTTTGTGTAATCTTTGTTAGGGAGAGAGAGGAGTGTCTTTGTAGCCTTTGGGCAACCTCGTTATTTCCAAATTACTTAGCAAAGAGTTCTTTGGTTGGGAAGGTTGTGCTTCCTGTATATTGTCGTGTTTGTCATGGACTTGTCTTTGGGGTTTTATTTTATTATTGTGGGGTCTAGGCTGGTTAGGAGAGGGATCTTCTAATACCATCATCGATAGACGCAAGTACCTAGTGGCCATAGGGAGTGCTTGCACATGCCGATCGAAAGCCCGGTGACAATACGTAACCGAGAGCCCGACCTGGCCCATTGTGGCATTTCATTGATTCACGGGTCGAGTTGGACCTCAGCCCGCACAATTGCTTCAAAATGCGATGAAGGGCGGGAGCAAGACACGCAAGAGCAAGGGAGAGATGGGGGAGCAGCGCCTCCAGCAGCGGCAGAGCCACTCGGCAGTGGACGACGTGATGAAGGTGCTGAGCAAAGCCAGTCTTGACCTGGCCGTCGTCCAGCGCTGCCTCGACCTTGAATTCTAGTATTCCTATCCCGACCATGTTCGTATTCTCTCCTTTCCCATTTCTCTTTTAAGCCCTAGATCAACTCATTTCGAGATCCTTCATACGGCCAGTTTATCAGAGGTTTCTGACCGCAAATCCATTAGATCCATGGATTTGGAGGTTACAGGAGCCTTGCTGCTTAATTCTTTAATCCGAAAAAAGAAAAATGAAAAATTGAAAGAAAGAAAGGAATCTAGGTTCTCTTTTGTGATATTGTGGTTCTTGATCTGGATATCGTCGATCGATCTGCAGGCAAACCCTTGCAAGATCATCGCTCGGATCAAGAAGATTCAGGAGGACCTGGTCTCGCTCAAGGAGTTGTGTCATGAGCTCATCGCAGAAAAACATGTGAGCAAATATCTTTCTTTCTTTACTTCTTGAAATTCTTGAAAAGAACCAAATTAGGTCAAGAGAAATGGCAAATTACTAGTCTTCTTCTTTTTCTTTCTTTCTTTCTTTCTTTTTTTTTTTTAAAAAAAATCTCTTTTTTTTTCTCCTGGAATTTTTTTCCTTGTTGGACGTAGTGTTTTTGTTTGTGCCACTAAATATGGCTAGTAGTTCACTGAGGAGTGCAGTTATTTTGAGGGGCTGAATCAATTGTTGGAGCATTGGATCAGTAAAACTAGCTATTCAAAGAAGCATTGAGCACGTAAAGTTACAAGAAGTGACAGGTCACTACAAGAAAATACTGAAATAGCGACGCAATTTTAGTGACGCATCATTGCGTCGCTAAATTGCGACCCCTTTGCGACGCCTCTGTGACAACAAAATATTGCGACGCATTAGCGACTCATTAGCGACTCAATTTAAAAAAAATCCAAAAAAAATTAAATTTTTAATATTGCGATGCAATATTTGCGTCGCAATATTTTTAAATTAATTTTTTAATGAAATATAAATATCAAAAAATTATTGCGACGCAATATTTGCGTCACAATGTTTTTAACAGAATTAAATATTTTAAATAGCGATGCATTACCGACGCAATAAAATAGATAATTAGAAAAATTATTTTTTTATTTAGCGATGCAACAATTGCGTCGCAACTAATTTAAATGAAATTAAATTTTATAAAATCTAATTATCGGAAAAAAATATTGCGACGCATAACAGTGCGTCGCAATGTTTTTAAAAGAATTAAATTTTATAAAATTTAAATATCGGGAAAAATATTGCGACGCATTAGCGACTCAATTAACCAGAAAATTAAAAAAAATTAATATTTTAATATTGCGACGCAAATAATGCATCGCAATATTTTTAAATTAAATTTTAATAAAATATAAATATCGGAAAAAAATATTGCGACGCACTGAGTTGCATCGCAATATTTGAACAGAATTAAATTTGTCAAATAGCGACGCATTAGCGATGCAAAAAAATAAAAAATTAGAGAAATAATTTTAAATTTAGCGACGCAAATATTGCATCGCAAATAATTTAAATGAAATTAAAATTTATAAAATTTAAATATCAGAAAAAAATATTGCGATGCAACACAGTGCATCGCAATATTTTTAAAAGAATTAAATTTTATAAAATTTAAATATCGGAAAAAAAATATTGCGATGCATTAGCGACTCAATTAACCAAAAAATTCAAAAAAATTAATATTTTAATATTGTGATGCAAATAATGCATCGCAATGTTTTTAATTTAAATTTTAATAAAATTTAAATGTCGGAAAAAAATATTGCGACGCAACGTAGTGCGTCGCAATGTTTTTAAAAGAATTAAATTTTATAAAATTTAAATATCGGAAAAAAAATATTGCGACGCATTAGCGACTCAATTAACCAGAAAAACCCAAAAAAATTAATATTTTAATATTGCAACGCAAGTAATGCGTCGCAATATTTTTAAATTAATTTTTTATCAAATTTAAATATAGAAAAAAATATTGCGACGCAACATAGTGCGTCGCAATGTTTTTAAAAGAATTAAATATATTAAATAGCGACGCATTAGCGATGCAATTAACAAGAAAATTAGAAAAATTATTTTTTAATTCAACGACGTATAAATTGCGTCGAAAATAATTTAAATGAAAAGAAGCATTGAGCACGTAAAGTTACAAGAAGTGACAGGTGCTCTATGATAACAATGCAAAGGGACAAATGAATTTTTAAGGACACAAGCGTCTTTTGTGTGTGCAAATCAGAGGAATTATGCTTCTTTGGCTCTTCATTGTCACGGGGTAAATGTAGAGAGCAACAGAATATATAGATTCTACTGGCTGGGACAAGATCGAAGATCTGGAAAGATCTCTGTTGGAAAATCAAAACCTTTGCATAGGAATGCATGATGTGGGAATTTATGGAAAGGACTCTTATAATTGAGACGATCAGCCAGAATGTTGATTGTTACTATCTTTGTGTAGGGAGTGATCCTCCATGTCTAGCGAGGTCGGTAGAGGAGGAAGGTAGAGGAGGAAGCGAGTAGAGAGTGATCAAAAGAAGTAAGGATAATTTTATCAAAAAAATTATCAAATTACCATATCTCTGGTAATGTGAATAACCATCCCTTCCTAAGGTAATCTGGATTATCTTCCATGAGGTAATCTACAAGATAGATTTTTATTCAAAATATATACCAAACATAGTTATTTGATGGGTCCCATTTAACATGTAATTTGGATAGATTATCAGCTACCAAACACAACCTAGAAAATATGTCGGGCTTATATTAGGCGTGCTAACAATTTAAGATAGGGTGCATCTTGCTCAGGTACAATAGCAAACCATTCTATCACTCTTTCATGCCATCCCTGGACCGTTTCCATTCATGAAGAACTGCTTCAGAAAGGAGTTCCAAGATCTTCGTGATTTTGTGACTTGATAGCCGAGATATTCGGCATGGGTTGAGGGTCGGCCGAAGAGGAGAGTCGGCTGCAGAGAAGAGTCAGTCGGGTGGCTCTCAACTATTAAGGTTCGATTGCTCTGGTGACCCATAGAGAAGAGTTAGTCGGATGACTCTCAACTATTGAGGTTCGGTCGCTCTGACTTAGGAGCAAGATTTGGTGAAGTTGACGGTTGGTCGGCCAAGGCTCAATCGGCGAAGCCCAATCGGCTGAGGCTCGGATGGAGATGCTGAGTCAAAGGTCGGTGGGGCATCTTTTGATTTTCAAGGGTGGGCTATAGTCCCCATGGGGCCCTCATCAGTCGATTTATGCGGAGACTTTTTTATCCCAAATCACTTGCCCCCCCCACTCCCTAGTCCGAAGTTTAATTTTGGGTGTAGGGAGTAGAGTCCTAGTGGCTGACTTCCATCGGCGAGGACGATATTCGAAGAGATGCACCATAATGACGCCACCAATGCCGAACCGTCGCATCCTTATTTTAGCCCGTCAGACGAGAGGAGCCTCCTTGGGACTTGATTCTTAGGATTTGATCCTCAGGATTTGATCCTCGAGACTTGATCAAGGATGATTGGCAGAATGACACATGGCGGAGCTGGAGATTACGACACTTGAACTGAAGGCTCATGATTATTCGGGTTCCTCGCTGATTACGTTTTGTTTCCTCGTGCAGTAGCTTTAAAAGGGGAAGATCGGTATCTTTCGCAGTCACATCTTTTCAAACCTTTGGCGCTATTCTTCTATCTGGGATTAAGTATTCTTAGTTGAAGAATACCATGACCAGGTTCTGAGGATATGGATCACCCGACCCGCATAGCTTCGACCATGATCAGGTGGATTTGGAGAGGATCCGTCATGAGTACTAGATTCCCGACGATTATAAACTGCGAGTGCCAGGTCTTGAGCAGAGGATGATGAATGAACTAGAGTCTGGGACTTTCTTTTATGAGGAATGCTTCAAGGTGGGGATCTGCCTCCCTCTTCATTCGATTATAGAGGGGGTGATGAAGTTTTACTGCGTTTGCCCCTCGACGGTGGCTCTGAACAGTTGGCAGCACATTGTGGGGTTCATCTCTATGTTTCAGTTGGTGGGGGTGACGGCGATGGTGCCTCTATGTCGGGTGTGTCACTACATCGTCTTTCTTAGGAAATCCTCCTGGCCTACATTAGATCCCAGAGGACATTCAAGAGGGTATCGAGGGTTCTCTCCTCTATCGAGGAATGGAAACTCTGCTTTTTCATTGTTTGTTGGAGTAGCAAGCATCTCTTCCCTTGATTATGGGGGAAGTTTTCTAAGGACCTAAATAGAGCTCCTTGATTGCCGAATCGGGAGATGGACGGTCTCAAAGTGCTCCAACGGGAATGCACTTTCGGTCGGCGTTCTTCTAGCCGAAGATGTGCTCTTTAATGCTGGTCTCAGTTATATCGACCCTCGAGGGGAATATGATTCCTATCCTTTTGAACTCCAATTTTGCTTGCTGAGGCACAACTAATTTTCGGCTATTTTCTGTCTTTAGCGGCCGGATCAAACCTCGGGTCTTAGATGAGGGAGATGCTAAAGGGCAGCTCGAGCAAGAAGAAAAGTGAGAGGTGTTAAGGAGGTGATGTACTCGACGGTGATCGGGTCCTCCACCGTGAGGGAGTTGCTCTGGCACTCATGCGGGACTGGTTGATGAGGATCCAAGCATCGGCTGTGAACCCAGTAAGATTTTGAAGTGTGGCTCAGATGAGAAGAGAGGCGAGAAGCAATCATGCCCGACCTTGCCGAGCCCACCAAAAAAGAGGGCAAATCCTGGTTCCAAGCCTTCCTCTTCCTTGCCGAGTCTTGACCAGAAAGAGAAGGTCAAACTTGGCTATGAGTCTTCTTTGTTCTTGCCGAATCATCAAAAGAAAAGGGGGAGACCCAGCTCCTCGAGCCCTCCAAGAAGGGTTGGCGAGGGAGATTTAGGGTTGAACCCTGCCTTGGTTTCATTGCTAACTGAAGAGATGACAAAGAAAGTTGTTACTAAGACGCCGGCCCTAAAGGAAAAGGAGCCAGCGAAGGTGCAGCAGAGCTTGCAGTCGGCAAAGTTTTGGGAGCCAGAGATATAAATAAGTCCTTCTACCTAGTCTCCAATATCTCACTCAAGATTACCCTCGACGAGTAGCATCGAATAAAACAGACAACCAAGTCCAAGGGAATGGAGGTGGCCATTACAGCGAGCAGTGATGCCATATCTCTGTCCGTAGAGGGGTCTCTCCCCGAGGAGAGGGAGGAGGCTAGGAGAGGCGCCAAGGTTCAAGAAGGACCCTTGATAGGAGAGGCCAGCAGGCCGAGGCCTCCGGCTTACTCTGAGTTATAGTTGCTGAAGTCACAGCTCGAGTTACTCCGAACTATTCTTCTTCCTGGAGGGGATACTTTGGGTGTCAAGGCTGTGGCAGTTGGTGGAGAGATGATTTCTTTTATGGTTGAGGGGTTTGCGATCCCCAAAAACCTAGAGGAGCTACCATTGCGCAATAGGCATGACCTTCTGTTGGATATGAATGCTTCGGCCTTTCGAGTAAGCAAATATGTCCTTTTCTTCTTTTCTTCGATTTACTCAATCAATTCCGAGCTTACTCATTTTGTCCTGTGATAGGCAATCATCCTCCAGAAGATGCTCTATGGGCGCCTAAGCTCGGAAGTGGAGTCTCATGATCGAGCTTTAAGCAAAGTCATCGGGCTCCGAAATCAGGAGGGCTTGGCTAACCAGCTTTCTAAGGAGCTGGCCAAGAATCGGGACGAGCTTGAGGAGGCTAATAAATTGGCCAAAGCAGCCAATAATTCAGCCAAAGAGGCCAATAAGCTGGTCGAGGAAGCCCGGGCAGAATTGTTGAAGTTTTGGGTGGAGGCCGCAGAGGAAATAAGTATCTTGAATAAGAGACTTGATGATGAAAGTCGCAAGCTTGAGTTCAGCCAATGGCAAGCTGCTAGTGCTATAGCCGATCTTGCATTCGCACAACTCCAGGCAGAAGAGGATTGGGCAAAGCAAAGCCATGCCTTGAGGAAGCTCCAACAATGTAAAAAGGAGAAAAAAAACTCCAGAAGCAGGCTGTAGAGGCGGAGAAGAGGGCTGCTCAGTAGGCCGAGGTTATTGCTGAGGTATGCACTTTATTCACTCCTTCGTTTCATTTTGCTTCTGACAAAACTGACTTTGTTTTTTGGTTAAAAAGAATAAAGCCAGGGCTGCGGAAAAGATGGAGAGGCTGACCGAGGAGTTATCCTCGTATCGTCTGCAGTGTTCTAAACTTTGGCGCCAGGTGGTCGAGGTTGACAACCATGCTGCTTTAGTAGTGGAGAAGTACAAGAGTTCAGCCGAATTTACTAAGGAAAAGCTCTTATTTTCTAAGGAGGCCTATTCATTAGCAGAAAAGGAGATGTGGCAGAGGATCATCCAGTAATACCCTAGTCAGACCTTTCATTCCTAGAAGAAGAGGGGTACTATGTTTCCTCGCTGGTGGATCCCTTAGTTTGAAGAGGGTGCCTTGGACATTGATTTTGAAAAGATCGTAGAGGTAGATTCGGCCGCAGTCTTACATGCCGTTGAAAAGTTGACCCAGCCTACTCTAGCTTTCTCCGAAGAAGGCATAGCACCAGCTGAGTCTTAGTTTTAGCTGCTCTTTTTGTAATGTAGGAGGTCTTTTAATTTTGGTGCCATGGTGCACTTGTAAATCCTTTGTAATAAGGAACCCATTCGATAAATGAAATTCCAATTTTCCTTTCCAATTGCTTAGGCTTTTGAATGATTATTGGGTTTAGCTACTTAGGCTTCACAGAAGCAGTATGGGGGTGGTCCAATAAAAAAGTCAGGGAGAAAACCCATAGATGCCTCAACCTAGCAAAACAGACTTGGTCATGCCAGAGTCCAGAGATAGGGCCAAATAGAGACTTAACCTTCTTAAGGTTTATAAGCAAAATGAAGTTAACTCTTACTCGGTCTTGCCGAGGTTCGGGTATAATGCTCGGCTCTGTTGGTGTTAGGAGAATTCAAGTACTCAGCCCTGCTGAGGTTCGAAAAAATAAAGTGCTTGGCCTTGCCAAGGTTTGGAGAATTAAAGTGCTCGGCTTGTCGAGGTTTGGAGAAATAGGGTACTCGGCCCAGCCAAGGTTCAAAAAATAGGGTACTCGGCCCTTCCGAGGTACGAAGAATTAAAGAACTCGGCCCTGCCAAGGTTAGGAGAATTAAAATACTCGACCCTATCAAGGTACGAAGAAATAAAGTGCTCGGCACTGCTGAGGTTCGGAGAATTAAAGTGCTTGGCCCTGCCAAGGTTCAAAGAATTAAAGTACTTGGTTTTGTTCAGATCTTTGGAGGGGAAGGAAGGGAAGAGTAAAAAGAAGAAAAGGGATGGAAGGGTAAGGAAGGGGAAAGAATGTTTATTCTTTTTGTCTTGTTTGGCAAGGATGGAAGGAGATAGAAAGGCAATATCAATTATCTTGTTTGGATATGTTGCCCAATATAGCAACCCAAGAGGAAAGGGTGAATTGAGTTTCTCAAAAATTAGTTGACTAGCTAGCAAGTATGTGCACTTAAATTTTCTTTCACAAATAAACTAAGTGTAGTGCAGTGAAGACAATATACAAGCAACATAATAAAAAGTACAACCAAACACAAGGGATTTATAGTGGTTCGGTGCCAACCCTGCACCTACATCCACTCCCCAAGAATACCTTGAGAATTCCACTATCACCACTAGCCAATCTGGCTAGCAAACTTGTTTACGGACACAAGCAAACCTTACATACTAGCCCTCCAAGCTAGTCTTTTTATTTACGGGTATAAGGGGACCTTACACACTAGCTCTCTAAGCTAGTCCTCTTGTTTACGGGTACAAGGGAACCTTACACAATACTTGTTTCCGGGCACAAGCAAGCCTTACAAGATCAAGCAAAATAATATCAAGATAATATAATAAGCTCCTAATAAATGAGTAGATATTCAACAAGAAATACTTAGAAAATATTGAAGAACACTCTACAAGATGGCTTCTTTCTTTAAGCACGCCGGAGCAATAATGAAGCCTTTGATTGAAGCTTTAATGCTCTTCAAAGAAAGGTTGTCAGAGCTTTAATCACCATCGCAAGAATCAGAAATGAATGAGCTCAAGTGACTTTGAAACAATGAACACAACTCTCCAATAAACCAAGAATAAATATCTCTTTCAAATGATATTTTTTCTCTATTTTTCACTCTTATTTTCTTTCTTTTTCTGCTCTTTTTTTTCTCTTTTTTTGCTCAAGAATAACTAATCAACAACTCAATATATAATCAACAAAAAAATATAGCCGTTGCATTTACCATTGTGAGATAGAGGATAAAGTGAGAGAGAGAGCAAGCTTAGATGGTGAACCGGCCAAGAGTTGTTCAAGAGAAGCCAATGAATAAAATCCCATCCAATGAAATCGGTAGCCAAGAGGTGAAGTAGCATTCCAAAACTCAAAAACCGGCTGGCCGATTTTTGAATGATGGAAGGAACCAGCCATTAGGAATAAAATTAGTATGCCAATCTTGATAAACTAGCATGCCAACATGAAAAAATAGCATGCCAATTTCTAGAGTACCAGGAGCCAAGCATAGGAAAAATTAGCATGCCAAAAGTCCAAACCGGTATGCCAACTTTTGAGTGCTAAGAAAAACAACAAAGAGCCAAATAAAATTGATATGCCAATTGTTGAAACCAGCATTCCAATTTTGAGTATCAGGAAACCAACAGAAGTCTTCATGAAATTGGCATGCTAAGGAACAAAATCGGCATTCCAATTTCTAAGGCAAAGCAATCCCAAAATCCAAACGTAAGGAACCAGCCGAACCATTCAAGGAATTAGCATGCCAAACTTGAGAGCTAGCATACCAACTTTTAGAACAAGGGACCAGTCGAATGGATCAAAGAAGGAATGTACCAACATAATAAGTACCAAAAGCCAGCCGTAATATGATAAAATATAGGCAAGCTAAGCAAGCCAGCAAGAAACTGACCGAAGGCAAACTGAAGGCCACCCGAATGCAAACCAAAGGCAACCCGAATGCAAACCGAATATAGGCAGCTCAAGGATAAAATCCATCATTGATTCAAGATATCATAGAATTATAAATAGGAACTTGTAAGAATAATTGAATCCAGTTCAAAACAATGCAAATATAATTAAACTTGAAAGTTATTTTATCAAATTGAACCTTTCAATCATGAAACATATAAAATGTCCTGTGATTGTAATATTGAAGATCATTTAAGAATAATATAATTACAATAAGCATATTTATACAATACCTGTAATACCTTTCATTTGAATCACAATATACCTTGGGTTGAAACAACACCATCTTCTTGATGATTCATCTGAAATTTATTTAACTCAACCACAAGATTATTAGTATCATACTTAATTATTTTATAGTCATCAAAATCAATATAAGGCCAACATGATAGAAGGAAGAAAAAAGAAGGGAAAGAGTTATGTGATAATTGTATCCCTCCAAAAATTAAATGAACTATGAGAATGAAAGAATGAAGAGTAAGAAATGAACAAATATTTTGGTCTTTCAAAAAAAAAATAACTTAAACGTTTCCCCCTCCCCCACGTTACCCCCAATTTGGGAGTTAATAAATTTATCCCTTAATGGAGAAATAAGGAGAACTATTTACTCTTATTCTCTTCCCTTCTTCCTTTCACCTTCATCCCAAACAAAGTAATTTATGATCTTTTTTCTTTATTTCCTTCTCCTTTTCTCCATTCCCTCCTGATATGGTTGAAATCCATTCTTCGGCTTGGGGGTGATGCACGTCGGGATCCAGATAGCGTTCTTTCATCCGGATGGACCTGCAAGGCAGCCTTTACACAGGAAGTATGGGGGATGGCCCTTGCGAAAGACCCTCCGATGCCCAAGTCAGTAGAAATCTTTAGCAATTAGATGAGAGAATGCTCCAGCAGAGGGATCTCCCTTCTTAAAATGCTTTCTCAGGAGCAATGGCCTGTGCTCGAGTTTTTTTGGGCTTAGATTGCCTTTGAGAGTATACCTGAGGGTCTTGGGACTTGATATTTGTGCGCTGCCAAGAAGGTGAGCTATTGCCTGAATTTTTGGGCACGTTTTAGGGAGTTAGCATCCGATAAGGCTAGAATCCCATCGGTTATGGGGATCGGCAGTGGATGAAGCTGACGGATGCTTTATCAAAAAATTATAATCTCGTTGATCATGAAAGGAGTGTTGTATTTGGCTTCCATTTCTGTTTTGGGAAGCTCACTCCGCAATCCTTGCGATTGAAATGGTTCATCCTTTGAGATATCCGGCGTGGTTTGAAGCATGAATGACGCTTACATTGAAGGGATGAGGATCGATCTTGGCGAGGTATGGAGATAGCCGACTCTGCCGAGGTTTGAAGATAGCTCGACCCTATTGAGGTACGAAGATAGTTCAGCCCTACCGAGGTACGGAGATAGCTCGGCCCTATTGAGGTTCGAAGATAGCTCGGCCCTACCGAGGTACGGAGATAGCTTGGTCCTACCGAGGTTCAGAGATCAACTCTGGTATCGGCATTGAGACCGATGATGGCATCGGTACTAACTCTGGAGTCGGTGAGGAGATCGACTCTAGCATTGGCACTAAGACCGACTCTTGTTGTCTATTGGACCATAGACCAGTCAATCAGTTCAAACATGGCTTGATCAACCAAATCGGAGATAACTCAACCTTTGTCAACTTGACCTTTATCGTTCGGCATATTTATTGATGTGATGATAATTTTTTCCGTATTACATGCCCCCCACTCCCTAGTCCGAAGAAGCATAGGTTCAAGCATAGGGAGTAGAGTCTTCATATGGCTTCAGCTAAATAATCAATGAGCTATGTTCCCAATGTGGGTTTGTCACCCGATTATATCAATTGGACTATCGAAGAGTTTCATTCCTCGTGTCAAGTGCCAGTGTCAAGTGTCAAGTGCCATTCTATGGTCAGCCTTCCACTCTTATTCATGCTTTGGAAACTAAAGATGATTGCTTGCATTTAAATTGTGAAGGCTAATATCAGTGGAGAGTACCTTTACTCAGCTTTGTAGCACGAGGACATACTCCTCGTATACCCAGCGAGGGCGGCTGTGAGGGCAACATGTGGCCGATCTAAGGATTGGAAAGCATCCATCTCCTTGGGCGAGGTGAAACTCTTTAGTTTTCCACCCAGAGGAAACCAGATGGGTGACTTGTGGCCCAATCGAGGGTCAAAGTATGGAGGTTGATGAGCTTTGATTCCTAAGTTTTTCTCCTAATTAATGGTTTCTGCTCCCCATTCGATAGCTATAAAAAAGGGGAAAGGGAGAGTGTTGGCCCAGATGGCAACCCAAGGGGGGGAGGGTGATTTAGGTTCTTAAAAAAATTTGGCGCTTAAAAACAATTTTACAATTGATAGTGCACAAGAAAGTATGCAATAAGTGTGAAACTAAGAGTGCAAAGCAGAATATAAAGACAGAGTAGAGAGAAGAAAAACAAGCACGACAAACACAAAAATTTATAGTGGTTAGGTGTTAGCTACACCTACATCCACTCCCAAGCAACTCTTGGGTCCACACTATAATCTCCCTGATTACAACCGAATTATTTTACAAGCTCGCAACCCAAACTTGTTGTTTTAACAATGGGATCACAATGAACCTAGCCGGTTTTCATAGGCTCACCAACACAACCTATCACAAGCTAACCTAGCTTGCCCAAGGCTAATTTGCCTCCCTGATTCAATCACCTGATTGAATCATCAAACAAATGGAATAGTAGTAAAGATACAATAGATAGAAAGCTTTTCAAATGAGCAAATAGACAATATAAATGAGATAGAGATAGAAGAGCCTGATTTAGACGATTTCTGAAGTTGAGCTTTTCTTCTTTTATTCTTTTCTTTTTTTCTTCTTATCCTCTTGGATGATCTTCCTTAGGATAGGACTAAAGATTTGGAAGATTCATTGATATAGAGGCTATTGAAGAACTAGGGCTCTTTGCTTCTCTTTTTAATTTGATGAAAATCCTTCAAAGTTGCCTTTTGAATGCTTTGGATTTCTCTAAACTCTTTTTCGAACACTTGGGATATTAGATCTGAATTCTTTCTTTTTGATTTTCAATTTTTTCTCTTTATTTTTTTTGCCCTTTTCAAACAGTCAAAAGCTTCCTTTTATAGTTTTTTTTCTTAATCCATATTTTGATGGAAACTAGCCGTTAATTGTACTTATGGATAAGTTTAGCATGAAAGAGGAAAGAGTCGTTGAGGTTTATTTGGAAAAAGATAGTCGTTGGAGTTATCTCTGACATTTTTGAAAATCACCTCTGACAGATTAGAGTTGGCTTTAATATAGCTTAGGGTCGGCTCTAAGTCGAAATGCTCAAAATAGTAAAGTTCGTCCGTTGCGGAGTTGGCTCTAACTTTCCATGGGGGGTCAATACATCGCGTGCTGAAGTCGGCTCTAACCAATGTAGGAGTCGGCTTTAATTTTTTCCCAAAAAATAATCTTTATTTTCATATTAGAGTCGGCTCAATCTCTGCTAGAGTCGGCTCAATCTTTACAGGAGTCGGTTCTAATTTGACGCAAAAAAGAGGTTCACTGTTCTTAGATTAGAGTCAGCTCTAATAAATACAGGAGTCGGCTCTAATCCATGCCGAAGGTGCCAAACTGTTTTGATACGCTCTAGAGTCGGCTCTAATGTCTGAAACTTGACACTTTACACTAGAATTGGATTCAAACTCAATTTTGTTTGGATATTGAATAATTAAACATTTTAAATTCCTAAAACACTTAATCAAAATTATTAGTATCATAAGAGATATACTCATATGATTTTTGTTATACATCAAAATCAATAATTGGGTCAACAATATCTTTCTTTTTTGTGATGATAAAAACATTGAGTATATGCATAATCATTAAAGCATAAGTAGCAAGCACCGATTTTAAAGGAAAAGGGTGGGATTCAATTTTTTTGTAGAAATGGTGTTAAAGGGAAAAACACCATTTCAAATGGCATTTTCCCAAAGCCACTTCACCTCCGCGCTCGGCCCCGTCAGCTGGAATGCTGACAGGGATCGAGCAGAAATCGTCACATGGTGTGGCAATTTCATTTCATGAAATCGCCACTTCATGTGGCGATTTTATTTTGAATAAAATCGCCACTTCATGTGGCGATTTCAAGGTGAAATCGCCAAAGTGGCGATTTCACTCGCGATGAAACTGCCACTTGGTGTGGCGATTTCTGGGTAGAAATCGCACCAAGTGGCGGTTTCATCAGAAACCGAGTTTATCTTATTTTAAATTTTATAATTCAAAATTTTAAATTTATTTCTAAATTTTAAATTTAATAATATGAAATTAAATAATATATTTTTATTTATCTTATTGTTATTTTGAATTAAATAATATCTATACAGTTTTAAATCAAGGAGGAGAGAAACGGTACGGTTCACAAAGTGTCTGGAAACTTGGAATGTGATCCCTTCATGGCGTACGTAGAGCCAAGTCAATTAATTAAAGGTGATAAAAGAGTGATTTGAAATTCAAAGATTTGAAACTATATAGATATTATTTAATTCAAAATAACAATACATGTTATTCTAATTTTTTAAATTTAATAATATGGAATTAAATAATATATTTTTATTTATCTTATTATTATTTTGAATTAAATAATATCTATATAGTTTCAAATCAAGGAGGAGAGAAACGGTACGATTCACGAAGTGTTGGAAACTTGGAACGTGATCCCTTCATGGCGTACATAGAGCCAGGTCAATTAATTAAAGGTGATAAAAGAGTGATTTAAAATTCAAATATTTGAAACTATATAGATATTATTTAATTCAAAATAACAATACATATTATTCTAATTTTTTAAATTTAATAATATTAAATTAAATAATATATTTTTATTTATCTTATTATTATTTTGAATTAAATAATATCTATACAGTTTCAAATCAAGGAGGAGAGAAATCGTACGGTTCACGAAGTGTTTGGAAACTTGGAACGTGATCCCTTCATGGCGTACGTAGAGCCAGGTCAATTAATTAAAGGTGATAAAAGAGTAATTTGAAATTCAAAGATTTGAAACTGTATAGATATTATTTAATTCAAAATAATAATAAGATAAATAAAAATATATTATTTAATTCTATATTATTAAATTTAAAATTTAGAATTATTATTTAAATTAAAAATAAAATTAGATAAATAAAATATATGTATTGATTATTTTTTAAATTTCAAATCAATTCAAAGATTTGAAACTATAGATTAAAAATAAATGAAATAATTTCTAAAATAAAGAATTTTTAAAATAGAAACATAAACCAAAATGAAAATTAGAATAATATGTATTGTTATTTTGAATTAAATAATATCCAAATCTTTGAATTTTAAATTACTCTTTTATCACCTTTAATTAATTGACCTCGCTCTATGTATGCCATGAGGGATCACGTTCCAAGTTTCCAAACGTTTCATGAACGTACCGTTTCTCTCTTCCTTGATTTGAAATTGTATAGAATAATATGTATTATTTAATTCCATATTATTAAATTTAAAAAATTAGAATAATATGTATTGTTATTTTGAATTAAATAATATCTATATAGTTTCAAATCTTTGAATTTCAAATCACTCTTTTATCACCTTTAATTAATTGACCTGGTTCTACGTACGCCATGAAGGGATCACGTTAAGTTTCCAAACACTTCATGAACCATACTATTTCTCTCCTTCTTGATTTGAAACTGCATACATATTATTTAATTCAAAATAATAATAAGATAAATAAATATATTATTTAATTCCATATTATTAAATTTAAAAATTAGAATAATATGTATTGTTATTTTGAATTAAATAATATCTATATAGTTTTAAATCTTTGAATTTCAAATCACTCTTTTATCACCTTTAATTAATTGACCTGGCTCTACGTACACCATGAAGGGATTACGTTCCAAGTTTCCAAACACTTCGTAAACCGTACCGTTTCTCCCCTCCTTGATTTGAAACTATATAAATATTATTTAATTCAAATAATAATAAGATAAATAAAAATATATTAATTTCATATTATTAAATTTAAAATTTAGAATTAAATTTAAATTTTAAATTATAAAATTTAAAATAAGATAAACTCGGTTTATGATGAAACCGCCACTTGGTGTGGCGATTTCTACCCAGAAATTGCCACATCAAGTGGCGGTTTCATCGCGAGTGAAATCACCACATAAAGTGGCGATTTCATTTGAAATGAAATTGCCACACCATGTGGTGATTTCTGTTCGATCCCTGTCAGCATTTCAGCTGACGGACTGAGCACGGGGGGTGAAGTGGCTTTGGGAAAACGCCATTTGAAATGGCGTTTTCTCCTTTAACATCATTTTTGCAAAATGTTTGGATTCCACCCCTTTGCTTTAAAACCGGTGCCTTGGCACCGGTTTGAAAAACTACTCTAAGTAGCAAAATAAGCAATTTATTTAATTAAGATGATAATAATCAGAAATTTTAACAACTTTATTTCAATAAGGCAACAATGATTCATGCTTTACTAATTTCAAGACTTACTTCAAGTTATCAATATAATTAAGCTCTTATCAACTCAAATAAGTTTCAAATAAGCTCCCCCTGAGTAAGATAGCTCCCCCTCTATATGTGCATACAACTTAAAGTCCATTAAAATCGATGCATATACAACTTTCTCTCCTCCTTTTTTGTTATCAACAAAAAGGTTAAGAAAGCATAGGACATTCTTTACTCAAAATGGGATATATATCATTTAAAATAAGAATTAAACATCACAGAATCCATTTATTTTACAAAGATCAAAGCTGAATTCATTAAGTCATAATATTTCATACATTCCGTTCATATTGTAAATTAAAGTACAAGTCTAGTAAAACAAATACAATATTTCAATATCATAATTAGAAGTCCTAAATACAAGCTAGTATCAAGAATAAACATACAACAACAAAAACATATTGTAACTTTCAAAACTATCTAAGTATAGCATATGAAATCCTAAAATTCTAAAGATAAGCTAGGATAGATTGGATAATTGTCTGGGTTGGAGTTGATTGGATTGGATAAACTATCTTGGCTTGGCAGGAGCAGTAGGAAAGAGTAGGAAGTGTTCATGCTGAACTGATCATCAAAATTCTCTTCATTTCTTCCAGAATCTCTCCCATTCCTTTCTCTTGAGTTTTCAGAAACTGATTCAATAACTTTTCAAGAGTGGAAGTAGCTGAAACAATCTTTCCTTGAAGTTCTGCATTGCATTTTGAATAAACATCTGAGTCACCATCAATACCTTTGATTTTGTCAAAAATAATCCAAAGCTCAGTCTTCAAGGTATTAGAAGAATTACCAATTAAACTCTCAATTCTAACAACTTTTTCTTCCAACTGCTTAAGCCCAAGAAGCTGATCTCTGAAATTATCTTTGATTCTTGCTTCTTGCTCAGCCATCAAAACCTTGAGCTGCTCAATTTGCATATCAGAAAAACTAAAAAAACCATGAGAGGATGTAGTAGTCGCTACCGGTGTCGATGGAGGTGTTGATGTACTTGGTCCAAAATGAGCAAAAGAAGAGCCAAGAGCAGAAGGTCCAGCTACTGAAGGTCTAGGGACCTCTTCAACAAAATCAATATCAGCCTCTGCTGCTCTTTCTTCTCTTACATGCTCTGTCATAACATTTGTCCTCTCCTTTGCCACTGACCATTTAGTTTCTTAAATCCCATATGATGAAGAGTAGCAACATTATAATAATCCATATGCCTCAGCTTCTTCTATGGCTCATTCTTCAAGATGTTAACTCCTTGGCTTTGAAAGATCAAGGTTGGAATTATTCCATAGGGCAGGGTGGACCTTTTCTTACTTTTAGCCTCAGCTATATACCCAATCATCATACCAGCAAGATTAATGGGCTGTCCAGTGATAACACAGTCCATAACCACAACATCCCTCTTAGATACATACTTGAATCTACTAATCTTTGGAAATAAAATTCTGCTGCAAATATTATGTAATAGCCTTAATTTCAAAGACAATTGATTTGCCCTTCTTCAAAATCAGTGACTTCCCTTCCTAACATCCTTGACAAAGCTTTACCTCTATCACTGTGTGATGTAGCAGTCATGCCAACAACAGGAATTTCCAAAAGATTGCCCAAAATTTTTGAAGTAATGTGGACTCGGGTGCCTCTCATATAACTAATAAGTCCACCATCCCCTCTACTTATATTGTTGCAGAAATCTCTTACCAAGACACAATAAGTGGGGACATCAAGTGAGCAGACCCTTTCCCAGCCCAAATCTATCAATTGTTTCCCAATAGCAAAGCCCTCAGAGTCAAAGAAGTCAAAATCTACCTTTCTTTCCATAGTTATCGCCTTTCCAGTCAGCAAATCAACTTATGGAGAAGGAGGGGTAGGAATTGCACTTGGGGTTGAGGAGGAAGAGGTTGATGGAGAGCTAGGTGAAGGCTACCTCATCGGACATCGCATGAAGCATCTTCCGATCGTGACGGAGACATCAATGGCAGATGCATGACGTTTGGGGGCCATTGAGATCAAAGGAGATGAGAATCAAGGGTCTTTGGAAGTTTGAGGGAAGTGGAGAGAAATTTGGAACGATTTGGAGTCGATTTGATTTGAAAAAGAGTCGGCTCGTCCTAGATATATCAAATGGAGACCACTTATAGTCGGCTCCTGCAAAGTGAGGTGTCGGCTCTAAATTGCTAACACAGTCAGCGCTCGAAATAAAGTCGGCTCCGACAGAAGCTAGAGTCAGCTCTATTGATCAAATAGAGAGTCTAAATAATTAGAGTCAACTCCAACTCCAATAGAGTCGGCTCCACAATAGTTTCAGTGAAAAAAAATAAGAGTTTCAAAGAATTTGAAACTTATCAAATTAAGCATCAAACTTTAGATAATTTTTTCTTAAAGCAAGAATGATCAAGGAATCAAGCATCTAGATGATTTTCCTTAGAAACATAAGAAGATTTTCAAGGAAATGGATTGAAATCTAAATAATCATTCTTAGGAGTTTAAAAATTATTCTAATGGATCACAAACTCCTAAATCTCCTCTAAGATAACAAAATCTCTCTTCACTTAAGGATTTTGTAAATATATCAGCTAATTGTTCATTAGTACATACATAATCAAGACAAACATCATTATTAGCAACATGTTCTCTAATGAAATGGTGTCTTATCTCTATGTGTTTGGTTCTTAATGTTGAATATGGTTCTTAGTCAAATTTATTGCATTAGTGTTGTCACATCTAATTGAAATTTTATTAAGTGCGATACCATAATCTTCAAGTTGTTGCTTAATCTAAAAGATTTGAGTACAGCAACTTCTAGCTGCAATATATTCAGCTTCAGTAGTTGATAATGCAATTAAATTTTGCTTTTTGCTAAACCAAGAGTTTAAGTTACTGCCTAAGAATTGGCATGCACCACTTGTGCTTTTTCTATCTAATTTACAACCAGCAAAATCAGAGTCAGAACATGTAATTAGATTAAATGTTGAGTCACTAGAGTACCATAATCCTACATTTTTAGTTCCACTTAAGTATCTAAAAACTTTTTTTACTGCAATCAAGTAAGATTCTTTAGGATCAGATTGATATCTAGCACATAAATAAACAACAAACATAATATTAGGTCTACTAGTTGTTAAGTAAAGTAAAGAACCAATCATACCTCTATAAAGCTTTTGATCTACTTTCTTACCATCTTCATCTTTATCAAGTTTGCATGAAGGACTCATTGGTATGCCAAAAGGTTTAACAATTTCCATATCAAACTTCTTAAGAATTTTCTTCGTGTATTTTGTTTGGTTGATGAAAATACCCTCTCTTTCTTGTTTGATTTGGAGTTCAAGGAAGAAATTCAGTTCTCCTATCATACTCATTTCAAATTCTCCCTGCATTAACTTTGCAAAATCTTGACAGAGAAGATTGTTAGTAGCATCAAATACTATATTATCAATATAAATTTGCACCACTAATAAATCTTTTTCTTTTCTTTTCAAAAATAGGGTTTTATCAACATTTTCTCTAGAAAAATTATTTTTAATCAAAAATCTATTAAATCTATCATACCAAGCTCTAGGTGCTTGCTTTAAACCATAAAGTACTTTGTGTAGTTTAAAAACATGATTTAGAAATTTATGATCTTCAAAACCAGGTGGTTGTTCAACATAAACTTTCTCATTTATAAAACCATTTAAAAATATACTTTTCACGTCCATCTAAAAAAAATTAATATTCATGAAACATGCAAATGCAAGTAGTAACCTTATGGCTTTTAATCTAGCAACAGGTGCAAAGGTTTCATCAAAATCAATACCTTCTTCCTGATTATATCCCTTTGCAACTAGTCTAACCTTATGTCTAATAACAATGCCATCTTCATCTAACTTATTTTTAAATACCCATTTGGATCCTATAACCAGATAATCTTTAGGTCTATCAACTAAGGTTCATACCTTATTTCTAGTGAGCTAATTCAATTCCTTTTGCATGGCTAACATCCAATAATTATCTTTTTTAGCTTTCTCAATTATTTTGGGCTCTATATGAGACACAAATATAAGATAACTATTGATATTTCTTATGAATGATCTAGTTCTTACACCTTGAGATGGATCTCCTATGATTAGGTCCTTTGGATAACCATAAGCATATCTTCAATCTCTAGGTAGATCTGTATCATTATGGGTAGTATCAATACCATCATCATTAGGTGAGTCATTATCCTTAGCTTTAGGTTCATGATCTGAAGATACATCAACATTCAATTTTTCAAAATCGCTTCCAAGTATATTAGTATCTTTCTTTTCAGAACTTGATGCTAAAGACTCATCAAATACTACATGAATTGACTCTTCTACAATCATATGCTTCTTATTGAACACTCTATATGTCTTGCTAGATGTAGAATAACCTAAGAAAATACCTTCATCTGACTTAGCGTCAAACTTTTCTAAATTATCATTTCTATTATCATGAATGAAATAGCTACACCAAAATGCATGAAAGTAACTAATATTGGGCTTTCTATCATGCTATAGTTCATAGGGAGTTTTCTTAAGGATTGGTCTAATCAAGGCTCTATTTAGAATGTAACATGCTATGTTTATAACTTTCGCCCAGAAATATTTTGGAAGTTGCCTTTTACATAGCATGGTACTGGCCATATCTTCTAGAGTCCTATTTTTTCTTTCTATCATCCCATTTTGTTGAGGTGTTCTAGGTGCTAAAAATTATGATGGATGCTATTTTCAATGTAAAAATTTTAAAATAAATAATTTTTAAATTCAGTCTCATGATCACTTCTAAGAGACACTATGGTAATATTTTTCTCATTTGTGACTTTCTTAAAAAATTTCAGAAATACTGAGAAAGTCTCATCTTTATGAGCTAAAAATAATATTCAAGTGAATCTAGAGTAATCATCTACTATCACAAGACTATATTTCTTTCCTTCTAGACTAGTGGTTATAGTAGGTCCGAAAAGATCCATGTGTAGTAGCTCGAGTGGCCTAGAAGTTGAAACAATATTTTTAGATTTGAAAGAATTTCTTCTTTATTTTCCAAATTGATATGCATCACAAATTCTATTGTTTTCAAAATTTAATTTGAAAGACCTTTAACCAAATCCATTATAAGTAGTTTTGAAATCAAGTGTGTGCTTGCGTGACCTAATCTACGATGCCATAGCCATCCAATCTCATTTACCTTAGCATTATCAACAATTAAGCAATGGTTACTTATAGATAAATTATCCAAGTCAATTAAGTATACATTGTCATTTCTATTTCCAACAAATATAATGCTATTGTCAATAGGATTTGATACCGTGAAGATAGATGCTTCAAAGAAAACTTTGAAACTTTTATCGCATAGTTGGCTAATGCTAATCAAATTATGTTTTAATCCATCTACATATAAAATATTTTCAATAAAAGTGGATGGAGTGATTTAAATTTTACCAATGCCCATGATGTGAACTTAACCATTATCTCCAAAGGTCACTACTTCGCCTCTTTTAGCTTCAAGGGTGATGAATTGATCTTTATCATCCGTCATGTATCTTGAGTAGCCGTTATCAAGATACCATTTTCTTTTCAATCCTTTGGCTGCAAGACATGCCTACAAAGCAATCATATCTTATGTTTAGGTACCCAAGCCTTCTTGGGTCCTTTATGGTTAGTAGCAGCAAACATAGTTCCTTTTGGAACCCAAATCATATTACTTTTTTAAATAGTATTCACATGTAATATTTTATGATTGCAAACATAAGATTTATGTCCTTTCTTGCCATATAAAAAACAAAAAATATCTTTTTTGATCGATTTCTTTACAAAGAAATTGTTAATAAATTTTTATTTCTTACGTGGTTTGTAGCTCAAACTAGCCTTATCAAAAATAGCTCTTTGATTACTTAAAAGTAAGTTTAGTCTTTCCGAGCTATATGTAAATTTATCAACAATGCTCTTGTATTTTTCAAGTTCATTTTTCAAATTCAGATTTTCAGCAAAAATCATTTTTCTTTCTTTTTCTAGATTTTGCTTTTCAGATTTTATCTTTTCAACTTCAATTACAAATTCATATTTCTTTTTGAGAAGACTCAGATTTTTGTTTTTAAAACCTTGTTCTTGGTTCTTAAGACTTTAAAATCATTCATCAATTCATTAAAAGCATCATAAAGTTCATCAAGTGTAAAGTCATACATGAGGGTTTCAGAATTTACCTCTTCTTCTTTATTTGCTATAAAACATATGTTGGTAACTTCTTATTATTCATCGTCAGATGAAGATTCCTTATTGTCGCTCCAAGTTGCAACATAAGCTTTCTTTTTCTTTCTATATCCCTTTCTTGTGTTGAGGACATTCAGATCTGAAATGTCCAGGCTTTTTACATTCATAGCAAATCAATGGATCTTTCTCTTTTTTTTTATCTTTTTATTTATCTTCTTCCAACTAAATATCCAATTTTATTTTGTGAAATGGCCTCCTTTGCATGAATTTCTTGAACTTTCTTGCAAGGAGAGCGGTGTCTTCATCGTCGTCTTCATCTTCTTCACTGCTACTTGTTTCTTTTTCAGCACCTTTAATGCAATCGTCCTTTTTTTCACATCTTCTTCTTGATGTTGCTTCATAGTGAGTTCATGGGTCATGAGTGATCCAAGAAGCTCCTCCAAAGATAAAGTGTTGAGATCTTTGACTTCTTGAATTGCTGTCACTTTGGCTTCCCATACTCTTGGAAGGCACCTAAGAATTTTTCGAATAAGTTCAAATTTAGTATAGGCCTTTCCAAGACTCTTTAATCCATTCACTGTATCAGTAAATCTAGTGTACATGCAAGTGATGGACTCATTTTGATCCATGTCAAAGAGTTCATATTTATGCACAATATTGTTAATCTTAGACTCTTTAACTTGGTTGGTACCTTCATGGGTTACTTCAAACCAATCCCATATCTCCTTGGCTGAGATGCAAGTGGATATTCTATTGAATTCATTTGCATCCAAGGAGCAGTATAGGACATTTATAGCCTTGGCATTGAGCTGGGTCATTTTTTGATCATTTTCATTCCAATCCCTTTTGGGCTTAGGAATAATAGATCCATCAACTATGTGTGTGGGAGTGCTAGGACCATTGATAATGATACTCCATAAATCATAATCTAAAGCTTGGATGAATATCCTCATTCTAACTTTTCAATATGAATAGTTGGTGTCATTAAACAAGGGTGGACGATTTGTGGATTGTCCCTCGAAAAAAAGAAGAGCCAGCTTGAGCTGCCATTTGGATCTTTAGCTCTTGATTGTTAAATTAAGGAAGAATGAGCACAGGCTATGATACCAATTTTGGCCCAGATGGAAACCCAAGAGGATAAGTGAATTGGGTTCTTAAAAGATTTTGGCGCTTAAAAATAATTTTATAATTGATAGTGCACAAGAAAGTATGCAATAAGTGTGATGCTAAGAGTGCAAAATAGAATATAAAGACAGAGTAGAGAGAAAAAGAAACAAGCACGATAAACATAAAAAATTATAGTGGTTCGTGTTAACTACACATACATCCACTCCCAAGAAACTCTTGGGTCCTCACTATAATCTCCCTGATTACAGTCGAGTTGTTTTATAAGCTCACAACCCAAACTTATTGTTTTAACAATGGGATCATAATGAACCCAGTCGGTTTTCATAGGCTCACCAGCTCACAAGCTAACCTAGCTTGCTCGAGGCTAATTTGCCTCCTTGATTCAATCACCTGATTGAATCACCAAACAAATGGAATAGTAGTACAGATACAACAGATAGAAAGCTCCTCAAATAAGCAAATAAACAATATAAATGAGATATAGATAGAAGAGCCTGATTTAGAATATTTTTGAAGTTAAGCTTTTCTTCTTTTCTTTTTATCCTCTTGGATGATCTTCCTTAAGATAGGACTGAAGCTTTGGAAAATTCGTTAATGTAGAGGCTGTTGAAGAACTAGGGCTCTTTACTCTCTTTTTGATTTGATGGAAATCCTTCAAAGTTACCTTTTGAATGCTTTGGATTTCTCTAAACTCATTTTCGAATACTTGGGATATCAAATCTGAATTCTTTCTCTTTGATTTTCAATTTTTCCTCTTTATTTAATTTTTTTTTTTTTTTGCCCTTTTCAAATGGTCGGAAGCTCCCTTTTATAATCTCTTCTTAATCCACATTTTGATGGAAACTAGCCGTTAATTGTACTTGTGGATAAGTTTAGCATAAAAGAGGAAAGAGTTATTAAGGTTTACTTGGAAAAGATAGCCGTTGAGTCATCTCTGACATTTCTAAAAATCGCCTCTGACAGATTAGAGTCGGCTTTAATCTGGCCTGGAGTCGGTTCTAAGTCAGGATGCTCAAAATAGTAAAGTCTGTCCGTCATGGAGTCGACTCTAACTTTTCATGGGGTTGACACATCGCGTGCTGGAGTTGGCTCTAACCAATGCGGGAGTAAGCTCTAATTTTTTTTCGAAAAATATAGTCTCTTTTTCATATTAGAGTCAGCAAAAAATATAGTCTATGTTTTCATATTAGAGTTGGCTCTAATCTCTATAGGAGTCGGCTCTAATTTGACGCAGAAAAGTGGTTCACTATTTTTATATTAGAGTCGGCTTTAATAAATGCGGGAGTCGGCTCTAATCTGTGCTGAAGGTGCCAAACTGTTCCGATACGCTTCGGAGTCGGCTCTAATCCTCCTAGAGTTGGCTCTAATGTCTGAAACTTGACACTTGACACTAGAATTGAATTCAAACTCAATTTTCCTTGGATATTGAATAATTAAATATTTTAAATTCCTGAAACAGTATCATAAGAGTATACTCATATGGTTTTTGTTATACATCAAAATCAATAATTGGGTCAACAGAGAGTACTACCTGTAGCTCGACGAGGAGTTCCATTGAGAGTGAGTCTGGGACTTGGTATTTGTGTGCTGCCAAGAAGGTGAGCCATTACCTGATTTTTTGGAGTCAGCAAAAAATATAGTCTATGTTTTTATATTAGAGTTGGCTCTAATCTCTACAGAGTCGGTTCTAATTTGACGCAGAAAAGAGGTTCACTATTTTTATATTAGAGTCAGCTCTAATAAATGCGGGAGTCGGCTCTAATCCGTGCTGAAGGTGCCAAACTGTTCCGATACGCTTCGGAGTCGGCTCTAATCCTCCTAGAGTTGGCTCTAATGTCTGAAACTTGACACTTGACACTAGAATTGAATTCAAACTCAATTTTCCTTGGATATTGAATAATTAAATATTTTAAATTCCTGAAACAGTATCATAAGAGATATACTCATATGGTTTTTGTTATACATCAAAATCAATAATTGGATCAACAGAGAGTACTACCTGTAGCTCGACGAGGAGTTCCATTGAGAGTGAGTCTGGGACTTGTTATTTGTGTGCTTCCAAGAAGGTGAGCCATTACCTGATTTTTTGGATGCGTTTTACGGAGTTGGCATCCAATAAGGCTGGAATCCCATCGATTACGGGGATCGATAGTTGATGAAGCTGACGGGCGCTTTATCGAAAATTTGAAATCCCGTTGATCATAGACGAAGTGCTGTATTTGGCTCTCGTTTCTATTTTAGGAAGCTCACTCCACAATCCTTGCAATCGGGGTGGTTCATCCTTTGAGATATCTAGCGTGGTTTGAAGCAGCAATGGTGCTTACGTTGAAGGGATAAAGATTGATCCTGGCGAGGTATGGAGATAGCTCGGCTCTGCCGAGGTTCGGAGATAGCTTGGCCATTCCGAGGTACTAAGATAGCTCGGCCCTGCCAAGGTTCGAAAACAGCTCAGCCCTTTCGAGGTACTGAGATAGCTCGGCCTTGCCGAGGTATGAAAACAGCTCGGCCCTATCGAGGTTCGGAGACTGACTTTGGTGTTGGCGTTGAGACCAACGATGATGTCGGTACTAACTCTGGAGTCGGTGATAAGATCGACCTGGCGTCGGTGTCGAGACCAACTCTTGCTGTCTGTTGGACTGTAGTCCAATTAGTCAGTTGAAATATGCTTTGATTAGCCAAATCGAAATAACTCAACCTTTATCATCCGTTCGGTATGTTTATTGATGCGGTAACAATTTTTTCCCGTATCACCTCCAAATCAAAAAGTCCCTTAGAGTCGCCCAAAATCTTTTTAAATGAGTCCAAGGAGAGAATGGAGAGGGTTCGGTGCTTGGATCGGAGGACCCGAATACAAGAAGTCCGAACGGTCTGGACTTGGGACAGCTATCAAGGATCTTGAGGCGACAGTAAGGGCTGGTGGGAGAGGAGGTGACGCACCACTGTGCGGCCGGCGAAAGCGGACGCTGGCGTTCTACATGGAAAACATAGGCTAACTGGTCTCAAAAACTTTTTAATATATTATAAATATTATAAATTTATTTAAATAATAAAAATAATCTTTTTTATGCCAACTTTTTCTTACTTCAGAAAAGAGGAAATTGTATTAAAATATACATTTGATTCTCTCTTTTTTTCATGTTTGACGGAATGGATAGTACAACACCTTAGGGTCTATTTGGATGAAGGGAATGGAAGGGAGGAGAAGGAAAAAGAGGTAAAAGGTCATAAGTTATCTTGTTTGAAAAGAAATAGGGGAAGGGAATGGGAGTAACTGGTTCCCCTCTTTTTACCTTCAGCGAAGGTAAATTTGTTAACCCCCAAATCGAGGATAAGCTGGGAAAAGAAAAAAGTTTAAGTCATAATTTCATGGAAGACCAAAATATCCTTTTCATTTTCTATTCTTCATTCTTTTCTTCCACTATTTTTTTTCTATTCTGAAGGGATATTATTGTTACATAACTCTTCTCCTTTTTTCCTCTCTATCCAAACAAGATAATTGATATTATCATTCCTTTCCCTTTCATCCTTTCCAAACAAGAGAAGAAAAGCAACACTTCCTTCCCCTTCCTTTTTCTTCCATCCCTTTTCTTCTTTTTACGCTCTCCTTCCCTTCCCTCCAAAGATCCAAACAAAGCTAGGGGAGATTCACTCTTTGCTGCCTGCTCTCCAACCATTCTTGTTGGAGACGATGGAAGAAGAGTTCTTTGTTGCCTCTCCAACCATTCTTGTTGGGGCCGATGGAAGAAGTAAGGTTGCTAGTTGTTGCATTATATCGTTGAATTAGAATCCCGTTAACAAACATACCCAAGCCACTTGTCAACCTTCACTATCATAAATGATGATCAAAGCTATAACTGGAACCCATTAATCACTTACATTATAAATAACGTCAACGTCTAATTGAAGATGGATCCGTTATTTTAATAAAAGTCTAACAATTGTGTGATTTTATTTCTAAGCACTATAACACAAATGTTCCTTTGATTTTATTTCCCGAAGAGGAGACTGGAGAGACCTGCACGTGCATAAGCAACTTACGACACTTGATTTTCCAAATCAATGCACATCATGGAAAACTGCCATTGTTGCAATTTAAAAACAACAGATGGATTATATCAAGCACTACACAAAAGTTGGGAGCCTGCTAGAAAGCCTCAAACCAATATAAAGAAGCATGAAGACAAAATATCATATTATTATAATACATCAACCTTCCCGCCATAAAATTTAGAAAACATCAAACCAAGCTTCAACCAGACAAGCAGATACAAAATGCCACCTTTAAGGTCACCAGGACAAAACACAACCGAAGCTACTACAAAATTTGCAAAGATGGGGCAAATAATTATTTTAGTCACCTTCATTGCAAATGAAGCTCAAAACCACTCAAAGGTCTTTGCTAATCATGCCACTAAAATAGCCAGAGAACTTCGATGAGATTTATTAATAAGCCTAATAGGACATATAGATTGAATATGAAATCCAACAAGAAAAACTAATCAGAGGAGGTCGGCAACATTGGATGGCAGCTCCTCAATCACCACATTGTAGAACCTCTGAATGTCAAACAGCATTCTTTCATCATCACGGGTGACAAAGTTAATAGCAACACCCTTCCTTCCAAAACGTCCACTTCGTCCAATACGATGGAGATAGTTTTCTGGTTGGGTTGGTAGATCATAATTTATGACCAGGGAAACCTGCTGGACATCAATACCACGAGCGAGCAGATCAGTGGTGATAAGTACACGAGAAGAACCAGAACGGAACTCCCGCATGATAATATCCCTAGTGTTCTGATCCATGTCACCATGGGTAGCTGAGACTGTGTGATCCCTGCTCCTCATCTTGTCGGTAAGCCAGTCCACCTTGCGCCTGGTGTTGACGAATATCACACTCTGTGTAATGGCCAAGGTCTCATAGAGGTCACAAAGGGTCTCGAGCTTCCACTCTTCCTTATCAACATTGACATAAAACTGCTTAATACCCTCCAAGGTAAGCTCATCTCGCTTTACAAGGATCCTCACGGGTTTGTTCATAAACTTGCGAGTAATCTCAAGAGCTTCAGGGGGCATTGTGGCAGAGAATACCCCAACCTGAATTTTTGAAGGAAGAAGCTGGAAGATGTCGTATATCTGAGGAGGGGAGAATGATTAAAAAAGAATAGAAAAGCTCCATTATTACAAAAATCAAGTGGATTTAAGGAAAGTAGCAGCAAGAATTGCATTTTAAATCCATGTACATGAATTCTAATGCAGAGTCTAAGTAGTGCAAGACATGGATGCTAAAAGCAATCAGGACAAAAATAACAGATATTGTAGCAGCTAAATATATGAATACATCTGGATTTTTCTCTTGACAACCACCCAAAAATACAACTTAATAAATAAATGGACCTTGAATATCATCACTAATGAGGTCCTTATCTTTTCTTCTTTTTTTGGTGGGGGTGGAGTTGAGGAAGAGTTAACTTCTCAGATTATAATACCCTGCATATTCACAGACAACGTAGGGCCTAACAATGGAGGAAAAATGATCATCAAGTCCACAGAAATTTAGAATATTTATAAAACAACAGGGATGAGAAATGAAAATCACCAACAATAGAGTTTACTAATGATCAAAATCCAAGTTTTAAAATGCAATGCAGAGGTTATCATGCCTCAAAAGCCATGGCACATAATCATGGATGCAAGTGTCTCTGGTTGTATATCAATGACATCTTAATCAGTAAGGTTGATTAGCCCACATACCTTCCAGTCTAAAAATCATATGCTCCAGCAGTTCAAAATTTCATGATTTTGTAGCCCACTGCAGAGTTGGCCATGCATTACATCATTCTATGCAAGAAGATGTGCAAACAAAGGGCCTAAAGCTGGAAATGGCATAGCAACATGCCCCTTGTTTCAAAATCATGCCACACAAGTCATTAAGGTAGTGTTTGATAGCCCAAAAGCTATCCCTGGATAAATGTACAGGATAGCATTTATCCAAAGGATAGCTGAGGGAATAAGCATCTTTTTAAAATTATAAATCTGCCATCAAGGGATAACTTTAGTTGTTCCTGGGTTCCCTAGGGAATAAGTTCAAGGGATAACCCATGGTTAAACATGGGTTATCCCCTCTGGTTAAACTTTTTCAAACCTATCCCCTCTAGCTATAGCATTTGGGAATAAGAAGGGATATCCTCCCTTATCCCCAATATCAAACACTGCCTAAGTCAAATACCTGCGTGCTCAGAAATATTCAGGTCTTGAGCCCTATATTATAAACAGTAGCCCATCCTTAATATTTTTAGAATAATAATACATTTGCATAGAATGTAAGGTTTGTATGTGCTTTTCCAGTAACTGGCACACAAACATGCATCAAACAACACATTTATTTTTCCGTGAAGAAACAAGTGCAATGAATTTATCAGAAATCCAACATTCAGAAAAACAAGTGGTGAAGAATCATCTTTTCAGTCCTTTCCCCTCCTCTCAGAAGTTACAAAGTGTAACTGTGACATTGTAGATTGGAGAAATACTCAAGCTTTACTACCATCATCAACAACACAGCTTAGCATCATACATCAACTATGACCAATAGCAAAGCATAAATTCTCAGGTTACTTTTTTAATTCAGGAAATAGGGAGGGAAAAAATTGAATATACTAGTACCACATAAATATGATCAAGTAAAATGAACTTGGAAGTGGAAACCTAATAAATTACAAATTATGTGCAATTTCAGGGGGAAAAAAATGTTAGTATAATGTCCAAAATGTGCCATGCATGTGATATAATAATGAGTATGTGGTTCAGTTTCTCACTTTTATTGGAAATGCGGGTGGGCAAGAAGCCTTCCGCATGAAAAATTTTTAATCCTCTCTAGTGCAGTGCCCATAATTAGATTGTTCCATGAAAAACATTAAGTCCCACCTCACAAAAGGCCTCAGACTGCAGCAGGCCTCACATACTGGACTCCAGCCTTTCGCATTCATATAGAGAAAAGATGGTTATATATATTAAAAAAAAACTTAAGCCTTACACATCCACACAAAAAACCACGAGAATTGGTGAACTTATAAGTAAAAATAAAATACTGACCTCTGCAATGAAGTAATTTCACTTAATACTAGTTATTTCTGTAAATCATCCTTGAATGAACAAAACACAAAAATACTAGTATTTGCAAGAAAAAAAAGAAATGGTCAAAGAAGGAACCTGATCCTTGAAACCACGTGAAAGCATTTCATCTGCTTCATCCAACACAAACATCCTAATGTAGTCAGGGCGGAGAGACTGCCTTCTTAACATGTCAAATACACGACCTG
Organism: Calamus simplicifolius; assembly: GCA_900491605.1. NCBI lineage: Eukaryota > Viridiplantae > Streptophyta > Magnoliopsida > Arecales > Arecaceae > Calamus > Calamus simplicifolius. Next base: position 198,892 of record UESW01001686.1, on the reverse strand, counting down.
GTGTACCCACAACAACATGAACCCCACTTGCAAGAATACGTTGATCCTCACGAACACTAGTTCCACCTACACAAGCATGAACTTTCACACCAAGATAGTCACCAAGTGCTCTCATAACCTTTTCAATTTGTTGTGCTAATTCTCTAGTTGGAGCAAGAACCAAAGCCTGGCATTCAACCAATCCATAGTCAAGCTGCTGCAGAATTCCAGAACAGAAAGTTGCAGTTTTCCCTGTCCCTGATTGTGCCTGCTGAATAACATCAAGACCCTTGCAGAAAGGAACAATTCCTCTTTGCTGAATTGCAGAGGGCTTCTCAAAACCTAAAGAAATAGCAATATTAATCAAGAAAAGGTGCCAGCCACAAATTATTTACACAAGTAACTGCACATCATTAACATGTGGAGAAGGGAACACGTAGTTCTACCATATGCATAAATGCCTCTCAAAAGATTTTCTTGAAGACCCATGGAATCAAAACTGTCATACACCTCATCATAAGAGGTAAAAAACTCCTGGCCATCTTGTGTAAGCCTAAAATTAGACATGCAAATTCCAACATAAGCAAGCTTAATAACTTGTACAAAATTCCAAGAAGACAGTTATTCTAAAGACAAAAATATAAGGGAAAAGGCAAAAAACAGTACAGCTCACTCATCTTGGCATCAAATTGGCGAGCATCAAATTGAGATCCTTCTGGTGTCAGTCCTGCCATGTCTGCTACAAGGCACGATATAGTGACAAAATGTAATGAAGAACAAAAAAAAGTCAATAAATATTGTGATATTATTTGTAATATACAATATTCTTAAAATATTATAAATATCTAAAATGGAGGCTCAGCTTATGCAGAGCTCTCCATTTACCACATGGATACCAATATTAATGACAGGTATTGATTGTTTTGGTTGACTTGAAATTTCATAATGGTTGGGAATAGGCAGTCAAAAAGTGAAAAAAGAAGTCAAAACATTTCATTTTCTACTGAAGTACCCAACGCATCACATGGGTGATATAGCTGTGGATCGTACATTACCACAAGAATTTTTACGGGAGTTGGGAATGGATGGTTGAAGGAAGAGAGGAATAAGAAGTGCTAACATTTCACTTCTCCCTCAAAGAACCTGATGCATCACATGGGACCAACGGCTGGAAGTTTAGGGGATCAGGTCATTGCTGGTACACTAAACTTCAATAAGCAAGTCCCAGCTAATTTTTCATCCAAATAGGATGATATGTTCACATGAAATGAGGATACCTTTTCTAGCAAACTCAATCAGTTATTGTTTTCATTAATTATTTCATTCAATCTTTAGTTTTCATTACAAAATTATACCTTAATACAATTGGCATAGAAGTAATATGCAACAAAATTTTGGCTACTGAAACCTTCCAGTTACTATATTTTGTTACACTGCTATATTATACTTAAAGAACAGTTGAAAAAGGAAAACACATGGGTTATGTGCTAGTATTCTATTACTTAAGAACCTTGTATCCCATCTTTGGATAATAAATGTCCACCCCTAAGGCTACATAAAACAATCATGTATTATAGAACATCTTGGCAAATGACACATGACATAATCAAGTTCTAAGTTTAAAAATAAAGAAGAGCAAGCAGCTGTTGGCAAAATCCATCCGACAAAGTAAATCCATAATAAGAGAAATGAAACAGTTGGAAGCAAGATATCCAGAGAACAAGTTCAAATCCAACAGCATGCAAATCACTAAGATGTAAGTTTGATAAACTTATAAACAAAATTAGAAGTTCTATAAAGTGGACAGACTGACCTTTTGTAACTCTTTATAAGCTAAAAAAAGACCAGACAACATTATGATAGATCAACTTGTCATTTTAAGTTATAAAATTATTGGACAACATAAACTCTGCCAAGGTCGGTCCCAAGCCCGGGTAAAGGAGGAGGGTTGCGTTAGGTAGCTGACAGCCAGCGTAAAACTCCGTCAGATCCCTTAAAACATGAATCTACTAAATCAAACTATGCAAAGGATTAGAATTTAAATGTCGACTTGGTCCTGAATAAAGCAAAGTAAAGGATGCAAATTCATGTAGCCAACCCCATGTAGTTGGAAAAAGGCTTAGATGAGTTGAGTTGAGTACAAATAACATATATATCACAAACTAGATGCATGGGGCCATATTAACTAGAACTGTTATTAAACAAGGCCTAACATACGTCTCATGGGAAGGCTTTAATACACAATGTTGACCTCAAGTTGACTCTTAGATAAAACTTTTTTAATGAATTCTGACCAAGATATTCCCCAACAAGCATGTTTTGACTGATCTTGGTCTAACTAGAACAGCTAATATTAAACCAATAAGAAAAGAGGGTGAACGATACTTGAATGGTAGTGAACATAGCAGATAGAATCTTGTCGATACTGAATTACTAAAACAAAAATATAAGTAATCCAAGTTGTTGACGTTGTAAAACTTCATCGAACAAGCATACCAACTACAGCATAAAATTTGACAGAAAAAACTAATTATCTACAAGAAACATCTTAAAGCTACCAGACAATAAGTACATTCTCCAAAAATTCTGAAAGAACCCTAATAAGTAAGAAAGTAGTCAACGCAAATCTAGTGTATGCCATAAAATTCTAAAGTTCTTCGTAGGGGTGCTAAATCATGTTAACAAGCCATAAATGGGTTGTGTTAACATAACAGTATAATAGCAAATGTGTCAAACCTAATCTAACCCATTTATTAATCATGCCAAAAATCTAAATCTGAACACGACCTGTATATTATACAGATTGCACGATATGACTCATGTAAACTATTTAATAAACAGATCATGTTCAGGTTGACACAAATGCATGACCTATTTTCAATCCATGTAATCTGAAATCAGATTTTACTTTGTTTAACCCATACAATCTATGTTTTAGATATTATTTGATGGAGTGTCAAAATATCAAGACATCCTTCATTTCTTTTTTTTCCTTCTATTTTGCTTGTTTTATATATTGAACAAAGATATACAAGTAATTTCCTAATATAAATTAAACAGACCTAACGGATCATGTTCAAATTTGCAGATTATGTTAGACGAATTGACTCATTTAATGATCATATCAATTACGGGTCAATTTCGAGTTAGGAGGTCAACCCAAAACACGACTTGTTTACGAATCGTGTTTAATAGATCAATCCAATTTGATCCGAATTCATTTATGCTCAACCCAGACCAACTAACTCCGTGTTCAGTTCAAGTCATGTTCAAAAGTGTCCAAAATTGCCACCCTTAGTTCTTCGGATAATAAAATCTACTTTACAATAGAAAAAAGACAAAACTTAAATAATGAAGTCAAGATGCACTTAAAATGAGACTTTCACAAGCTCACCCTGTGAACCCCTACAATAGACATAATTTATTGGTTAAGCATGTGAGGTCTCAAAAGGGTCTTCACATCCTCCACCACCTTCCACCAAAACTCATGAAAAATTGAGCAACTATATAACTCTTCTTAAGGGAAAATTCATATAGTAAAATGTAGTGTCACATCATTCAGAAAATGAAATCAGTTGTTGCTCTTATACCTATTTACATTTAGAATACTAGAAGCCAAGCAGCAAGGAAAAGAGTCCTGATAATCATTTGAGGGAAAAAAAAGCCAGTTTGAGTGCATTAACAGTGATTGTCAATCCCTGAATTCCAGGTTTTCTCACCATGTCTGGATGGATCTCATGTTTTTTTATGTAAAAAGGGGCACCCGTTGTTTGTTTTTTTTGTTTTTGGATTTTTTTTTTTTTTTTTTTTGTTTGGGGGGGGGGAAGAGTGTGCGGGGGATTATAAGCATTCTCACCATGTCTGGATGGACCTGTGTTTAGAAGTAAGAAGGAAATATGGAAGAAAAAAATGTTAAATCCAAAACATGAGTCTCGTTGCTATTTGAGGATAACAATGAAAATAGAATGAAAATCTCTCTCTCCTTTTTCAACTACAATAAGCTAGGAGTCAAATACAAAATAGGAATGTACCCTTGTAAGACACAAAGACAATGAATTCATAATGTGAAAACTGAAAATCGTTCAGCATGATTAATGGATCTGATTAACTTAGACTGACTAATATAATAACAATGGCATCAGCATGCATCAAATCAAAGAGGAAAGAAAAGGGGTGGTGTAATAAACTAGGATCTCACTCAAAAGGTTAGCCAAAAACATTATTTGGATTCCTTAGCCTTGCACAAATACCCAAGATGTCCCAGTGTATAGTCAATATGGCACTAAACGCATGCTAGTATCATAACATACTCCTCATTATTTAAGCCTTAGCATCCTTGCTGGGCAAGGATTCTAAATTGAATCAAATTCAATCACAAACATCTTGATCAACCCATGATGAGCCCCAAAAAGGTCATGGAACATGGGTCAACTCTGCTCTAATACCACTTGTAACTCAGGACCACACTTAAAAAAGCTGACAGAAGGTATAATTTGGATTCTTTAGCTATTTATAAATACTAAAGCCTTTTTCAATACACAACTGATGTAGGATAAGCACCTAAGACCTTTCCAATACATAATTAACGTTGAAGAACTAAATACACACTAGCACAGGTTCTTTAGGTGGATCCAAAATGAAAATGAAGTAGTGTTTCCTTCGCAAAACATCTTAAAATGAAACGCTAACTTTTTGCAGAAAGGGGAAAAATGACTGATTATAGCATCCAAAAAAATAAAAGACAGCAAAATCAGGCAGGCAGGGCAAAAAATATCACCTACTAATAATTTAAACTAAAGAAAGCCACTAAACTCATGCTTTTCTATAAAGCAAGCAAGCATTACCCCCAAACATTATTTGTATAAAAGAATAGTGCACATATTATACATGTAAAATCTTTTAGCATGAACAGTTTTTCAACTATGTAGTTGCAGATAGTTTGCACCTTACAAACCAAAGACAACTTACAAGATGATTAACAGACATTCTGTGCAAAAAAAAAAAACAAAAATCACAGAAAGATGCACCATCATTTCTTTTAACACAAAAAAGTAACAAAAACTGAATGCAGAGTTCCTTATGTAGCAACGGCTAATCCAATGAAATTTATGAAACAAAAGGCTCAATCAGATTGTTGCTATTATAATTTCCCAGGCTTAACTGACATGTAAGAATGCGCTAAAGTGAAAAGGGCTAACTATCAATCAGTCATGTATATGAAGACCATGAATCTGTTAGGAGCATAGCACTTTTGACCTTTTTTTTATCAGCCCATTGTTTCATGTCTAAGCATGGTATGCCCATACCAACAAATGGTACATTGTTTAAGTCAGCACAACAAATAATACTATGACCAGAACAAGTGCATATGAAGCTCCCATATTGGTATCAGTACCCTGTTGGATTGATATAGTACACCCCCATACTTAAATCCAATCTTGAACAAAAGTAAATGAGTAACAAGAATATCTTCCAAACTTGTTACTTGTAATAAGAAATCAAATTAATAAACATCAATTCTAGAATTGGCAAGGCAAAAACAAACCTTTCAAAACAAGCATATCTAAATTATTTTTGAGAAAAGGTTTATTAAATGTCAGTGCAGACTCATGATCTAGAACCTAAATTCTATATCTAAATTTTTGCGTTAGGTAGCTGATAGCCAGCGTAAAACTCCGTTAGATCTCCTAAAACATAAATCTACTAAATCAATTATGTGAAGGATTAGGACGTTAACTTAGTCCTGAATAAGAGGAAGCAGATTCATGTAGCCAACCCCATGTAGTTGAAAAAAAAGCTTAGATGAATTGAGTTGAGTTTTTAAAAGATATTCCATCCACTGAAAGCTACTTTTGGTCATAATGACACTACTGAAACAAAAGGCTAACTTCCATAACTCTACCTAGTAACTTAAAAATCAGATCAGTTAAACAACGCAGACTTCCTCATGACTTTGTCCCTACCGCATTAAAATGAAACTAGGTGTGGCGCATGGAGGATCCCATGACTATTTCAGAAACTAATAGATATTCCCTCTTCCGAGACTTGATTGTATGACAAAGAGGAAACATCTCATAGCATCAAAAAGTCAAAGACAACCGATGAATCAATTAAAGAAAATGAAGGCACGGAGTTCACAAACCCACTTACCAGTTAAACAACCTCTCATGACACGATTAAAATTCTATAATCAATAATTTCCTAACTTACTTCCCTTTCTGTATAACCAATTCGATAAAAGTAGGTTATAGTTTCGTACTTTCAGTGGCCAGATTAGTAGCTCTTGAAACTAATTCTCTCTCTCCCCTCACGATTAAAAATCTCAGTTCGTAATCCATAAACCTTACGATATGGTATAAAACACCGATCACACATTGGATACAAATCGGCGGATAATCCATGAAATATCAATATCACCTCATCGAAGAAGGAACAAGAAACATAAACTTCGCAACAACTAGAAAAAAAATCCACCTAAGATCCAAGAACAAAATTTCAACAGAAATAAACCGAACCCCGAGTAATTAGATCAGAACGGACCCCAATAAGAAAACCGTAATCAGATTCGGGAACCATCACTTAGATCAGAAAGACTAGAGAAAACGATGGGATATCAGACTCAAGCTCCGATCTTTCGATGCCTTCAAAACCTAGCCGCCTCTTAAATCACAGCCAAAAGGACCAAGAGATAAAATCATATACAGATAATCGGAGATCTGATTACCTGTAGTTCTCCAGAGATCGGTCGGTCCTTGAAGCCGGCGAGCGGATGAAGCGATTCCAAGTGGGAGTAGGGTGGGGAAAAGAGAGAGAGAAGAGCAAGCAAAGTCGATCCTTTTCTTGTGTGCGCGAGGGAGGCCGGAGGGCTTCTCAAGGGGCGCGACGGAAAAGGAGAGGATTTTTTTTTTTTCTTTTCTATTATTCTCCTTTTGTTTGCGGTGGGGGAGGTGGTGAGGGTTTTGATAGGAGACTAGAGCTTATACGACTCCTCGGCGCGCGCGCGCGATCAACCATCTCCACGTATTGATACAAACAGCGCATGCTAGGCTCCGCTTCGCCATCCCAAAGATGCACAGGATGAACGGCCAGGATTTTAAGATTCAGGATAACGGAGCCCCAACCTTTGATGGAATCGCACTGCTGTGTTGAACTTATCTAATTTCGAAATTCAAAAAAAAAAAAAACAATTTCGGTGTGACCGCAAAATCTGTGGCAGATTGTTAGATGGACCAGAAATAACATTTTCCTTTTTTTTTTTCCGATGTTCCCTGGCATTATACAAACTAATATAACTGCAAATCGGTAAGGCATCGTTGTCTATGACTATGGACCGCATTTTAAATTCTCGTGGTGTTGCTTTAATTTTAATTTTTTATGCCTTTTTGTTTATCCGTTGATTCAATCAATTTATTAACGAATTGAAATCATGTAATCCTATTTTAATTGCAAAATTTATCTATTAGTGGACCAAAGGATGATCAAAATCATGTAGTGTGATACTGCTACCACCTCCTCAGGGTGGTATTATAACCTCGTGCGCAATTTTTGAAGATAATGATGTGACAGCTAATCCCAGTGATGGTGGAATTTTGGCTCTGGCCTTTGGCTCCGGCCTCCAGCGATGGCTCCGACCTTTGGCTTCGGCCTTTGGCTCCGGCCTCCAGCGACGACTCCGGCCTTTGGCTTCGGCCTCCAGCGACGGCTCCGGCCTTTGGTCCGGCCTCTAGCGACAGTTTCGAACCCTACCTTCGGCCCGGCTCTAACTTGGTGCCTTACTTTCCTGCATACACTATGACCCACTTCAGGTAACAGATCCCGAGATTCGAGATCTGTTACCATATATCTCGCTCACCGAAATCACGGACAAGTACTAGCACTCCCAACAGTTACCGCCACAAGCGGCCGCCATCCAGCAACGACTTACCCACTTGCCGTTCGAAGGAGCTTATCCTAACAAGGAAGATTTGACGGTTCAAAACGGAACGAAAAGAAAGGAACCTCTAAGACAGGTATAAAAGGACCCCGAGCTCAACTAAAAAAGGGGATCTCTCTCTCTCAAAAAAGATAGACACTACACTCCTCTTCAACAAGTTCACTAACTTGAGCGTCGGAGGGTACTCGCCGGGAATACCGGTCCGGGGACTTCTTGCAGGTTTCCAGAGGAGAAAGACGACTTTTTCACCCCATTTGGAGGCCCACAATAGAAGTTTCCAGAGGAGGAAGATGACTTTTTCACCCCATTTGGAGGCCCACAATAGATCTCAGCACGCCCGGCGCTCATCACAGGTGACTTGTCCGCATCAGATTGGCGCGCCAGGTAGGGGGCTCGCACGCGGGGAAGGCGAAAGTTCTCCCTATGACCCCACCGATTCTGCAAGGAAGACGATGATGACAACACGAGCACAGGAGGCTTCCACCAGCCAGGCCGCGGAGCGCATGCCGCGGGCTGAGCAATCGGAGGCCAACCTCTGTGTTCCGCCCCCTGCACAGATGAGCCAGCCTGACCGGCTTGAGGTTCTAGCTCACCAGGTCCAGGACCTGATGACGGTGGTACGGGGACTGTAGGAACACTGCTTTGCTGCTGCACCTCAACCCCCTCCGCCTGGTGAAGGGGTGCGGGGGACAATTCAATCTCATCAAGGCGGGACCTCACCGAGGCCTCCCGTCACTCACCTCCTGAACCTCGTCGCCGAGAGGCCTCAAAGCGACGGCGGTCCCTTTCCCATCACTCTAGTCGTTCCCACCGACGGCCGGACGAGAAAGAATCCAGACGGGTGCGCTCCTTACGCCGGCGGTCTTCTTCGCCTTCACCTTCTGACTCATCTAAAGACGGCGCCCATAGGAAGACTACCCGTCGGGCCGAGCAACGGCTCGATGAATATCATCGATAGTTGGAGGAGCTTAGCCGCCGGATCGCTAACCTCATGGAATGGACTACGATCACCGCCCCCCGCTTTCCCGGCGCATCATGGAGGAACCGGTCCCATCCCATTTCCGTCTCCCTAGCTGGACCCGTACGACGGCACGACGGACCCACTGGACCATCTGGAGAGCTACAAGGTCCTCATGCAGGTCCAGGGAGCGATGGACTCCCTTCTATGTGTCGCCTTTCCGGCCACCCTTCGCAAGGCGTGTGCATGGTATTCCCGCCTGCCACCACGCAGCATCAATTCATTCCGACAGCTTGAACGATCTTTCCTGGCTCACTTTGATGCGTGCCGGAAGATCCCACGAGTAGCTGATAGCTTATTTGCTATCCAGCAAAGAAGTGGCGAGACCCTGAAGGACTTTGTCGCTCGGTTTAAGGAGGCAGCATTGGAGGTATATAACCTGGATGATTCTGTAGCCACTTTGGCATTAAAGCGAGGACTTCGTCCTTCTAGGTTCGCCTATTCCCTAGACAAAAGCCTCCGAGCTCTTATGCCGAGCTTCTGAGCCGAGCGCAGAAATACATTCGTGCTGACGAGGTGGATTCTTTCAGGAGGGAAGCTGATAGAATCCCAGCAAGAAACCAGTGCCCACTGAGCATGCCAGAGCACGACCTCGGAGGCCTGAGCCTCCTCACCGCCCAGATCGCCGGCCACAGACGCTTGTTCCTAAGGAGCAATTCACTCCCCTTATGGCTCCGATATCTCACATCCTACTAGAAATCGAGCAGGAACCTTACTTCAAGCGTCCGACCCCCATGAAGTCTGGGACCCCCCGCAATAAGGAACTTTACTGCCGATACCACCGAGATTATGGTCATGACACCGAGGACTGCCACCATCTAAAGAAGGCCATTAAAGAGCTTGTCCAGTAGGGTCACTTGGGCAAGTTCGTTCGAAGGGAAAACCTTCCTACTCCAGGTTCATCGGCGCCTCCTACACTTCAGACCGGCATGGACAATGCTCCTACGGAGAAGACCATAGCTATGATTTCTGGGGGTAGTTGGTGGTTCAAAAAGACAGCGAGAGGGAATAGACTCTGTAATTCCTTTCTTTGGAAAGGATTTAGATGGGGTAGTTAATAAGCATAATGACAGCGTCGTTGTGTCCATGACGATAGCCAAACATCCTGTAAAAAGAATTTTAGTGGATAGTGGGAGTTCGGTGGATGTTTTGAGCTATGAAGCTTTTGTTCGGATGAACCTATTGAAGTCTTCCCTTCGACCCATCACCACGCCCTTAATGGGCTTTATTGGGGACTATGTGAGCGTTGAAGGGGAGATTGCCCTCCCTGTCACGGCTGAAACCCCTCCGTGTCAAAGCACGGTGGTCAAAAATTTTCTGGTGGTCCGAATCCCGCTGGCTTATAACGCTATCTTGGAGAGACCGGGATTGAATTTGCTAGATGTCGTGATCTCCACTAAGAGATTATTGGTAAGATTCCCCACCGATGAAGGAGTCGGAGAAATGAAAGGAGAGCAAAGCCCGCCACCGCTTTGCTATCACTTGTCTCCCAGTCCACTGGAGGCGGCGTCGGCGATAACCTCTGAGCCGCTTGACCCCCGAGAGCTGGGAAGGAGGGGAGAACCAGCCGAGCACCTCCTGACCCTCCTCTTGGGGGATGACCCGGCAAGGACTATCCAGGTTGGGACGTTACTTCCGGAGGAAGCACGCGATCGACTTCTTACTTTCCTGCGTGCCAATGCCGACGTCTTTGCATGGTCGTCCTCAGACATGCCGGGCATCCCTAAGGAGGTGATCAACCATCGGCTCAACCTCAGGCCAGAGTGTCGACCGGTCCGACAAAAGAAAAGGAGCTTCGCTCCGGACAGACAGAAGGCTATCGACGAGGAAGTTCGCAAGTTGACGGCTGCATGCCATATTCGGGAAGTTCATTACCCCGAATGGTTGGCCAACATGGTGATGGTCCGTAAGACTAATAGAAGCTGAAGGATGTGTGTAGACTTCACCGATCTTAACAAAGCATGCCCCAAGGACAGCTTTCCCTTGCCCTGGATCGATCAACTGGTGGACGCTACATCCGGCCATGAGGTCCTTAGCTTCATGGATGCCTTCTTTGGGTACAACCAGATCAGGATGAACCCGGTGGATGAGGAAGCTACTTCCTTCATAACTGAGAAGGGGCTGTATGCTACAAGGTAATGCCATTTGGGCTAAAAAATGCGGGAGCCACCTACCAAAGGTTAATGAATAAAGTATTCGAGGACCAGATAGGACGCAACATGGAGGTGTACGTGGATGACATGCTGACAAAAAGTGTCCATGCCACCGACCATATCACCGACCTAATGGAGACTTTTGACAACCTTCGTCGATATCAGATGAGGCTGAACCCACGCAAGTGTACATTTGGGGTGACAGCCGGAAAGTTCTTGGGTTTCATGGTGACCCAGCGAGGGATCGAGGCAAACCCGGACAAAGTTCAAGCCATCCTGGACATGAGGTCTCCCACCAACAAGAAGGAAGTATAGCGCCTGACGGGAAGGGTGGTGGCCTTGAGCCGTTTCCTGTCCAAGTCCGCTGAGAGGTGCCTGCCTTTCTTCAAGGTGCTCCGTAAGGCCAATGGATTTGAATGGATGAAAGAATGTCAGAAGGCGTTCGAGGGGCTAAAGGAATTCTATCTACCCCGCCACTGCTATCCAAGCCAACAGGTGGAGAAGAACTCCTTTGTACCTCGCAGCTTCTCCCGAGGCCGTTAGTTCTGTGCTGGTCCGTGTGGACACCAATGGCATGCAAAAGCTGGTGTATTACACAAGCAAGGTGCTCCACGATGCGGAGACCAGGTACTCAAAGATTGAGAAGACTATCTTCGCGTTAATCGTGTCTGCCCAGTGCCTACGGCCATACTTCCAAGCCCACCCAATCGCGGTGATCACAGACCAACCTCTAAAGACAATTCTCGCTCGCCCGGATACTTCGGGTCGATTGGCAAAGTGGGCGCTCAAGTTGGGGGAATTTGATATATCTTTCCGCCCTCGGTCGGCCATGAAATCCCAAGTCTGGCGGATTTTTTGGTCGAGTGCACCTGGGGTGAGGAGCAATCCGAAGAGGCCTCTGTAAACCCCTCGCCTCTCGGAACCAGAGATGATGAATGGGTCCTTCATGTAGACGGGGCGTCAAATTCTCAAGGTAGTGGAGCAGGCCTCATCCTGGCCAACTCGGATGGAGTTGTAACTGAGTGCGCACTCTGCTTCCTCTTTCCAGCCACCAATAATCAAGTGGAATATGAAGCTCTGCTGTCTGGGATAAGATTAGCCTGAGAGCTCGGGGTAAAGCGCCTTAGGGCGTTCACTGATTCCCAGCTGGTCACTGGCCAAATTGCAGGGAGTATGAAGCAAGGGATCCCATCATGTCCCGCTACTTAAGTTTGGTGCAATCGCAAGCTTCTCTCTTAGCTTATTTTAATGTTAGCTATATCCCTCAAGGGGAAAATGCCAGAGCCGACGCTTTGTCCCATCTTGCCACCTCAACTGACGGGATGTTGGGAAGAGCTTATGTAGAGCACCTAGAAGCCCCGAGTATTGACGTAACAAGAGAAACTCTGCCAGTTGAGCAGGAGCCTTCCTGGATGGACGCTTATGTCCGGTACCTTACCAATGGTACCCTCCCAGAAGACCCTGCCAAGGCCAGGAAACTCAAAAGACGGACCCCGAAGTTTTTCATAATGGAGGGAAAACTCTATCGAAGTCGTTCTCATACCCGGTTCTCATATGTGTTGGCCCCACAGAAGCAGATTATATCCTGCGAGAGATACATGAAGGTATATGTGGAAGCCATCTGGGGGCAGAGCTCTCGCATACAAAGCCCTACAGCAGGGATATTACTGGCTAACAATGAAGGAGGATGCGTCCGAATTTGTTAAGAGGTATGACAGCTGCCAGCGCCATGCTAATATTCAACATCAACCGGCGTCCCAACTGACCCCCTTGGCCGTACCCTGGCCCTTCGCCCAGTGGGGCATGGACATCCTGGGACCATTCCCTCCAGCCTCCGGACAACGCAAGTTTTTAGTAGTAGCAGTTAGTTGATCATTTCACCAAGTGGATTGAGGCTGAGGCTCTTGCCAAGATCACCGAGGGCAAAGTAAGATCTTTCTTCTAGAAGTCTGTCGTGTGCCAGTTCGGACTGCCACACACCTTCGTTACTGATAATGGCCGACAGTTTGACAACACGGCCTTCCGAAAATTCTGCATCGACCTGGGCATTCATCAACGATTCACCTCTGTGGGGCACCCCCAGACCAATGGCGCAACTGAGGTGACCAATCGCATTATCCTCCAAGGGCTCAGGGCCCGGCTAGATGGCTGCAAAGGGCGTTGGGTGGAGGAGCTCCCCAGTGTATTGTGGGCATACCACACGACGCCATGAGCCCCCACCGGGGAAACTCCTTTCAGCCTGGTCTTTGGGACCGAGGTAGTCATTCTGGTGGAGATATGTGTCCCCAGTCCCCGGACAGAGTTATACCACGAAGAGAGCAACCCATATCAGCTGCGGGCCGATCTAGATCTAGTGGAAGAATTACGAGACCAGGCGCAACTTCATGGCGGCTTTCCGTCAGCGAGCGGCCAAATACTACAATGCTCGAGTATGGTCCAAGACGTTCCGCCCTGGAGATCTCGTTCTGCGACGAGCTGAAGTATCAAAGCTGATGGAGGGAGGCAAGCTTGCACCGAAATGGGAAGGACTATACCGTGTCAAGGAGGTACTTCATCACGGGGCATACAAAGTTGAAGAGCTAGATGGGAAACCGCTCCCTCACACTTGGAACGCCGACAATTTACGCCGGTATTATCAGTAATGTGCTAACTTCATTAATTTGAACCTGCTTGACAGATTGTTGTTCAAAATATTTTCATTGCTTTTCGAGTGATCATGCTTTTCACCAAAGCTTGGCTCCGTATCGGCACCAAAGACCGGCTCCGCGTCGGTAATTAAGCCCGGCTCCGCATCGGCACCAAAGACCGGCTCCACGTCGGCAATTAAGTCCGGCTCCGCGTCGGCACCAAAGACCGGCTCTGCATCGGTAATTAAGCCCAGCTCTGCGTCGGCACCAAAGACCGGCCCCACGTCAGCAATTAAGCCTGGCTCTGCGTCAACACTAAAGCCCAGCTCTGCGTCGGCACCAAAGACCGGCCCCGCATCGGCAATTAAGCCCGGCTCTGCGTCGGCACCAAAGACCAGCTCCGCGTCGGCAATTAAGCCCGACTCCGCATCGGCACCAAAGCCCGGCTCTGCATCGGCACCAAAGACCGGCTCCACATCGACAATTAAGCCTGGCTCCGCGTCGGCACCAAAGCCCGGCTCCGCATTGACAATTAAGTCCGGCTCTGCATCGGCATCAAAGCACGGCTCCATGTCGGCACCAAAGACTGGCCCTGCGTTAGAAATTAAGCCCGGCTCTGTGTCGGCACCAAAGCCTGGCTCCGCATCGGCACCAAAGACCGGCTCCGCGTCGGCAATTAAGCCCAGCTCCACGTCGGCACAAAAGAGCAGCTCCGCGTTGGCAATTAAGCCCGGCTCCGCGTCGGCACCAAAGACCGGCTCCGCATCGGAAATTAAGCCCGGCTCCGCGTCGGCACCAAAGCTCGGCTCCGCGTCGGCAATTAAGCCCGGCTCCGCGTCGGCACCAAAGACCGGCCCCGCGTCGGCAATTAAGCCCGGCTCCGCATCGGCACCAAAGCCTGGCTCCACATCAGCACCAAAGACCGGCCCCACATCGGTAATTAAGCTCGGCTCCGCGTCGGCATCAAAGACCGGCTCTGCGTTGGCAATTAAGCCCGGCTCTGCATCGGCAATTAAGCCCGGCTCCGTGTTGGCACTATGCCCGGCTCCGCGCCGGCACTAAAGCCGGCCCCGTGTTGGCACTAAAGCCTGGCCCCGCGTCGGCACTTAAGGACGGTTTTGTGTCGGCGCACACTCTCCAATTATGCGTGGCATATCTAATGAGGCATTAGGCATTCCACGACTTCGCGCCGGCACGAGCGGGGTCTTATACTACCTATAGTTCAACTTTTGTTTCTGCAACCAAAATTGATCCCGCATCAGTTCCCTAACTGAAAGAAATCGTGCTCTTCAGCCATTGGTTATTGATTCGCGACAACTCACACACTAGCAAAGCTAATTATGACCAAAGACAAATGTTATGAATCGAAAGATTCATTAATGGCTAAAAGTTTACAAAATTGCCGATCTGAGTTGGACTTGAAGCAATACAATAAAAATAAAAAACTAAGGGTCACTTGGGGCTGGGTCGTCATCTTCAGGGACTTCATCTGGCTCCAACCCTTCAATCCCCTCGAGGTCGTAGAGTTTCTGAATTTTTTCCTTGCAGTCCTGGAAGCCGGCTTCGTAAGCAAATATCGTCGATTCGGCTAATTCCTTACTAAAGGCTCTAGACTTCCTGAAATTCTCTACGGCTTCTGCGGCTCTTTTCTCCTCAAAGGTTTTCCGCTCGGCCTCCGCGACCTTCTCCTCGGCCTCCGTGACCTTTTTATCGGCCTCGGTGGCCTCCCTCTTAGCTTCGGTCACCGTCGCCTCCAAGTCGACAATCTTGGCGTCGGACTGACGGGCGACCTCTTTGGCCACATCTATTCAATGGTGGCGAAATGTAATCGGTTCTTCAAAATACACATTTCTAATTCCACCACCTCCAATCTCTCCTCGGCCACTCTTTGCTTTTCTTCGGCCGCCTGGGCGTTATCCAGCTCATTGGCCGCCCGACGCTGGGCAACTTCCAGTGCGTACTCTGCCTTCTCGGCTCTTAGCCGGATGGCTTTGACTTCGCCCTTTAAAGTAGCTCGAGTATCCTCCAGGGCCATCTCCGCCTTTTCTGCCCTAGCCTAGAGTGATAGCATCTCCTCCCGTGACTGATCAAGGGCAGCATCACTCAGGACCCAAAGGTCCCTCATGGCAATCATAGAGTTCAGCGCCTGGACGGAGTGTCAATGTTTAAAAAAAAAATGAAGGTGAAAAGGTTAATAGGGCAAAGCTCACCCAATGGTGTGCCACGGACACCTCTCAGAAGAAGGTAGGCCTCCCCTGATGCCAGAGAAACTCCTGCACCTCAACCACAGATGCTTCATTCAATGCTCGCTCGGCCCAGCGGCTGTGGTTCGCCAAAAGTGATTGGAAGGAAGGGTCGATGCCCTTCCCTTCCGCAGACACGGGGGCCACGTGGGAGGACTCCGCCTCCGACTCTGCTGCCTTCGGCACCTTAGCTGGTGGAGGCGCTTCGGTTGTTGCCCCTTTGGGGGGCATGGTAACGGCTGGAGTCGGCTTTGTAGTTGCATGGACCGGCTCCATCTCGATAGCTTTGGGCGGGGGTAACGGTGCTTTAGCGACCCGCTCCGGAGAAGGATCGAGCAGAATGACAGGAGGGGAAGCCGGTACTAAAGGCGATTCTTTTCCTCTTGCTTGGCTCTGCCCAACTTCCTCGCTGGCCTTGGCCCTTACCGTGTCTTTCCTCGCGGGCTCATCGGCTTGGGCTCTGGCTGCCTCGTGCCCGCGTAGGGGATCCACAACTTTGGCCCTTCCAGTGTCGGACTCAGCGTCGGTCCTTCCAGTGTCGGCCCCCCTAGCATCAGTCCTTCCAGCGTTGGCCCTCCTCGGAATCGTAGCGCACAGGGGCTGTTGAGAAATTATTGAAACATAATTGCCCCAACTTTATTGATTTTGATGATTTCCAAAAGCCATGAGTATCTTAAAGAAAACAATGTGTTTATTTATCAAAAACCTTGAGCTTATTCAAATTGAAATGAATGAACTTTCAATGGTTATATCAAATGAGTTTTGAACCGTTAGAAAAAGAAGTTTCATGTTGTATGCTCAAAAGGATTTCAAAAAGGAATTTTTAATACATTATAATTCAATCGATGAATTCTTGAAACATGTCTTGAATCCATGATAAACGTCATATTTAATGTATTCAAGTCAAATTTATATTTTAAATTTAATTGGGACAAGTTTTAAAGTTAATCAGAACATTTTTTTGATTTTTGTATCGGTCCCGAGCCGACTCAAGGGTTTCCGAGTCGACTCCCCAAATTGTCTGAGTTTCTCGAGTCGACCCTTGGCTTTTCAAGAGTCGACCCCTGAATTCTTGCGAGCCGACTCCTGTCTGTGCGAGCCGACTCCGCTCAAACAACAGAACCCATGTTTTTTGAGCACTTCTCGAGTCGACTCCCTATTTTCCTCGAGTCGACTCCCGACTTTCACGAGCCGACACTTCTGTTTTCGCGAGTCGACCCTTCAATGCTTAAAATGTTTCTATTTTTGGTAATCGACCTCGAGCCGACTCCCTCACTGCTCGAGTCGACTCCGCAAATTCTGGGCGCGATTTTTAACGATGACACATCAGCCCCAACGGTAAGATTTTTGAATAACGGCTATTTTTCCCTGTCTCTAACGGATATATTTTTGCAGATTCTATAAATAGAGGAGTTCTTTTCAAATCAAAACAGAAGAGAGAAAATCAAAAAGAGAGAAAAGAATATCATTTGAAAAGAGGGAAAAACAGAGCATATTGGAAAAATCATTTTAGCTCAAAGAAGAGTGTTTCAAAAGGAGTGAAATCCAAGTGAAAGATTCGTCTACTCCTTCTCATCAATCCACAAGAGCCAAAAGAAAATCCACAAGCATTTCAAAGGTCAAATCGGAGGATTTTCAAAAGAGGAAAAAGCTTCATCTCAACTCCAAAGTCTTCAACCGTCAAGAATCTAGCTGAGGCATGATTCAACACTTCTAGAGGAGTTGAAGAGAAGAAGGGAGAAAGCCCAAGCATCTACCATCTGCAAATACAATCAGGCTTTTCTAACCTTTTAATATTTTGTACTTCATTTGTATATTTGCTCAAGGGGAGCACCTTCTTGTTCAAACACTATCATTATTATTTGTTTGCTGATTCAATCAGTGGATTGAATTAGTGGAGGTTGGTATACCTCGTTACAAGCCGGAGTGCTTGTGTTGGGTTAGTTGTAAGCCCATAGAAAAACAACGTGTAGGGTTTTGTGCTGGTAAGCCCGTGTTAAAACCAGCTGGGTTCGTTGTGCACCCGGTAAAACAACAAGTTTGAGTTGTGAGCTTGGAAAACAACTCGGCTGTAATCTAGAGAGATTATAGTGTGGACCCAAGTGAATCTTGGGAGTGGACGTAGGTGCTGGTTGCGCCGAACCACTATAAAATTGTTTTGTGTTTGCCGTGCCTTATTTTCTCTTTCTCTATCTCTCTTTATTAACTGTTTGTTCATTGCTTATTAGTTATTTACACTCACTTGCACATCTTGCTAACTAATCAATTAAAGATAAAAAAGTCTTAAATTTTTAAGAACCCAATTCACCCCCCCCCCTCTTGGGTTGCCATCTGGGCCAACAGGGGCTCCATGACCCTGGCCCCTCCAGCGTCGGCCCTCCCTGCGTCGGCCCTCCTTGGAATCTTGGCGACGGCCCTCCTCTCAGTGGGGGCCCATTCCCCGTTGCCTTCCTCTTCTTAGTAACTGCTTGCATGAGCTCGCGAAGTGATGGTGTCAACTCTATGAAAAAACAGGAGATGAGTAAAAAAAAAGAAAAAAGAAAAAAAGAAAGAGAAGAGGAAAGAAGGAAAAAGGTGAGTAATCAAGTACTCACCACCAGAAGGGATTAGGCCGGCAAGAAGAAGGTTTTCGTTGGCCAGAAGCTTATTACATCGAGGGACATTGGCAGTCAGAAGCTGCCCAAATGCTATTCGATCCCTTGGGAGGATAGAGGAATCCTTATTGGCGTCAGTGTTGGGTGTCCCCCAGCTTCCACTCACCCCTTCGACATCGGCAAAAAAGAACTTATCCTTCCACCCTTTAACAGAGGTGGAAAGATACAATTTAAGGATCCTAGTGGGTCTAGGAGTAAAGGACCACCAACCTGACTGCTTGCGAAGGGTATAAAAACTGCGAAATAAAGAGATATTGGCCTCTATGCCTTGCAGGTGACAGAGAACCAGAAAGCCAACGATAGTTCGGATCGAGTTAGGGACTAGTTGGGAAGGTGTTAAAGAATATCGGTCTAGAAGGTTAAGGATGAAAGGGTGGATGGGTAATCGAAGTCCTGCCTTAAAGAAGGCTTCGTACAAGGCAACTCTTCTAGGACGGGATGAAGTTACCCTACCATGAGGAGCAGGATAGGACAGACGTAGGTTTGGTGGAAAACTATATTTGGCTCTTAGGTTTACTATGTCTTGAGCAGACATAGTGGAAGCAGTCCACTCGGGGGACTCCTTGACAGCGCTGGAAGGATCAACAGCTATCGGACGACGCCAGGTGGAGGTCTGTCCGACGGTCGGACGACTTCTGGCTGTGGGGCATCTGACCGACCGCCGCTCCGGCGAGGAATGGTCAGAGGATGGGGTGGACCATTGGCTTGGTAAGGATGCGGAAGGTTGAGAAGGAATGGGGGAATGACCCCCAGAATCAGAAATAGAACAGGAGGGCGAGGAAGCCATGGAAACTAACCTGGAAAGCTTGAACTAAGATCGAAGGAGCACGAGGAGATGAACAGACACGAGAGGCGGACGGATGCTTGCAGACTGAGGGGAGGTGGCTGTAACGTAAGAGAAGGAGGAAATGGAAAGATAAGGATGCATTTTCTTTTTATAGCCCCATTTCAAATCATCCTGCGGCCGTCCGGTCTGGCCATGTGTCTACCTTCAAATGGAAGCCACTTCGGCGGCCTACCGGCGCGAAAAACACGAAAAGCATCACCAATAGAAAGATGGCGGTGGCCTTACCATAATGATGACGCTCGCCTTTTTATGACTCATTACTCGAGAGAAATCTTTCCCAATCCCAACAGCCTGAACGGACGAAATAATGGCGCAGAAGTCAGCCGCCCAATGGATATTAACACCCCTTTCGCTGGTGATTGCGCGCTCACTCATCTTAGGGGCAGGGGGGCATCTGATACGGCTGACTACCTCCTCTGGATGGTGTTATAACCTCTTGTGCAATTTTCGGAGATAATGATGTGACAGCTAATCCCAGAGATGGTAGAATTTTGGCTCTGGCCTTTGGCTCCGGTCTCCAGCGACAGCTCCGGCCTTTGGCTCCGGCCTCCAGCCTTTGGCTCCGGCCTCCAGCGACGGCTCCGGCCTTTGGCTCCGACCTCCAGCGACGGCTCCGGCCTTTGGCTCCAACCTCCAGCGATGGCTCCGGCCTCCAGCGACAGCTCCGGCCTTTGGCTCTAGCCTCCAGCGACGGCTCCGACCTTTGGTTCCGGCCTCCAGCGACGGCTCTGGCCTTTGGCTCCGGCCTCTAGCGACGGCTCCGGCCTTTGGCTCCGGCCTCCAGCGACGGCCTCCAGCGATGGTTTTGAACCCTGCCTTCGGCCCCGGCTCTAACTTGGTGCCTTACTTTCCTGCATACACTATGACCCACTTCAGGTAACAGATCCCGAGCCATATATCTCGCTCACCGAAATCACGAGCAAGTACTAGCATGCCCAGCATTTACCGCCACAAGCGGCCCCCATCCAGCAACGGCTTACCCACTTGCCGTTCAAAGGAGCTTATCCTAACAAGGAAGATTTGACGGTTCAAAACGGAACAAAAATAAAGGAACCTCCAAGACAGGTATAAAAGGACCCCGAGCTCAACTAAAAAAGGGAGGATCTCTCTCTCTCAAAAAAGATAGACACTACACTCCTGTTCAACAAGTTCACTAACTTGAGCATCGGAGGGTCCTCGCCGGGAATACCGGCCCGGGGACTTCTTACAGGTTTCCAGAGGAGGAAGACAACTTTTTCACCCCATTTGGAGGCCCACAATAGATCTCAGCATACCCGGTGCTCATCACAGGTGACTTGTCCGCATCATAGTGGATGATTTGAGTTATAAGGAAAAAATAGCTTGATGAGGCTGTAGCATACTAAGTCTATATATTGGTCGAATTAATCTACTAATGAATCTAACCCATTAAAGGATCGAGACCACGTGGTAGATAAACTTGAATTATAAATAGCCCAATTAATCTGATCTGTTAGAGACGAAAGCAAACTAAAATCATGTAGGTCACTTAAGTTATAAATACTTTTTTTTTAATATGGGATAGACAGTTGAGTTATAAGCACTTGTCTAACCTGGCATGGGGTAAAATTGTCATCGCACCAACATTCACGCACATGACAAAAAGGGTAAAGATTACTCTTGATATTCGATCAACCAGCTATTACATCTAGAAAACCATAGAGCCGAACCATCCTCGGCGAGACCAAGCCATCCTCAAACTGAATCATTCTGAACCATTCTCATGCCTCAACAGGCTCGAGCTATCCTCTTATCTCGGTCGGACCGAGATATTCGTATGCCTCGGCAGAGCCGAGGCATTCTATCCTCACATACTCGACAGCACCGAAATATTATATGCTTCGGCCAAATCTTATGCTTTGGCCGGACCGAATTGACCTTTTGCCTCGGCCAGACTAAAGCATTCAAATGCTTCGGTAGAGCCGAGCTATTCTTATGCTTCGGCTAGACCGAGGCTTTCAAATACCTCTATGGAACCAAGCGCGGGAGAATTCAAATTCATGGTAGTTTGACAAGATTCCAGCCGCATAGGTTCCGACCTCAAGCGAAAAATTATGCTAGTGATATCGGAAGTGGCCTAGAACCTTTAAAATCACCAAATCTCAAAGCATCAACCAGCTCCTTTAGCCGTCGATTCTCTAACCAACTAGATACTGACACTATCGGCCTCATAACAAACTTGATTTGAATCTGATTCGAATATGAACGGTTTTGGACTCCCTATGACGTGCCTAAGGAATCAGGTGATTGCCTATAAAACCCTTGTCCTAAAGCTCCTCAGGTATGCTTTCACTGACACTCTGACTAAAAACTCCATTAAAGCTCAAGCAGAGCTCTGAACTCTTGAAAGGCCATTTTTTTGAGGGATTCTTCTGCGAGAGCCTTCTCCTCACATCTGCTTGTTATGAATCTCCACTGACTTGGGCATCGGAGGCTCTTCCACAGAGAGCCACCCTCGATAATCTCTACGTAAGGACCATCTTGCAGGTTCCACCTAGGTAAGCGATTGGCATCCAAATCCGAAACCGGACCACACCTGAGTTGGAGAACGGATTTCCGCAGTAACAGATTGGCGCTAGAGGAAGGGCCTCAAGTTTTGTATACTTGTAATTCAGGAGACAAGGTTCAAGATCAGAAGAAAAATCCACTAATGGATGTTGACCCTTGAATTGATTTTGATGATTACAAAACATATCAAGCCTAAATAAATTATGATAATCATGATATTGCAAGTATCTTCATGTATCTTCATGTTTACAATTGTCAAGAATTTTTCATATGATGCAATGAAGTTTATTTTATCTTGTGAAGAATATAAAAAATTCACTTGCCTATCTATTGAATTTATTGCATGGCTTTGCTAGCTAGCTTCCATTCCATGCTAGTTAGCTATTTTAGTATTCTCCTTGTGCTGGCCGAATTTGTTGGGAAATGAGTTAGCTGGGAAGCTAACTTCCCTTCCTTGCTAGCCACTTAGGAGTTAGCTACTTTCATGCTGGCCGAATGGATTGGGAAACAAGTTAGCTGGGAAGCTAACCTCCCCTCCATGCAAGCCGTTTGGAAGCTAACTCTCCTCTTGCTGGCCGTGAGATTTGTTTTACAAGTTAGCTGGGAAGCTAACTCCTTCTCCTTGCTGGCTGGTCACTTTTCCTTTAAGGTTAGCTCACAAGCTAACTTGTTTGTTCATGGCTTCATGCTTGGCCGATTGATGCTTTGTAGGAGTTAGCTTGCAAGCTAACTTCCTTCCTTCATTCCAAGGTACGTAACATGAAAACTTCTCTTCTTAGCTAGCTTGTTATTAGCTTTTCATGTCCTAGTTAGCTCACAAGTCAACTACCTTTATGCATGATAGAATAAACCTTTAACTTAGTTAGCTCATAAGCTAACTTCCCTCCACTGAATTTCAAAATCAGCCGCATGGAATTTCAAACGAGTTAGCTCACAAGCTAACTATCTTTTTGTCATGGCCTCACACCTTTATGGATAGCTAACTTATGAGTTAGCTGGTTGTCAAAATGCTTTTCATGAAACCATCTCCCGTAGCATTTTTGAGAAAGCTAGCTTACAAGCTAACCATCTTTTCATGATTCCCTTTGGGAGTTAGCTTATAAGCTAACTATCTTTATTGCTTTCATGGCTTGGGAGTTAGCTATTTCTTGACATGAATAGGCTTAGCTAACTTATGAGTTAACTATTTTTAAAGTGTTTTCATCCTAGCCGCATGAATTTTGGATTGAGTTAGCTCACAAGCTAACTATTTTTTACATGGCCTCATACACCTTTTCATAGCTAACTCATAAGCTAACTGTTTTAAATCTGTTTCTGGTTATGAAACCGTTGGATTTTTCTTACATGGCTAGTTAGCTCAAGAGCTAACTAGTTTGTGCCTTAGTTAGCTCCATAGCTAACTATCTTTTCTTTATAGCATGAAACCATGGCTCACAAGCTAACTATTTTTCTCCTGGTTTCTTCTCAGCCGTGTGGACTTTGAATTGAGCTAGCTTGCTAGCTAGCTACTTTATCCCTCCATGGATTTGGCTGATCTATTCTTGCCGTGGGATTTTGGAAACAAGCTAGCTAGCTTGGGAGAAAAGCTAGCTTATTGCTTCCTCCTTTTCCATTATGGCCGCACGTTTCTCTTTTGGGAGTTGCTGAAATTTATTTCAGCTTTCTCCTCTCTCTCATTTAATGCTCTCTCTCTCTCATTACTACTTTGATGAATGCTGACCATTTTCTTTTTGTTATGGACAGGAATCCTTCATTAGCAATGGGTTTAATGCTTTCATCATTTGGGAAAATATTTCAAACGGTTTTATTTCTTCCCGTTTTTCCTTTCCTCTATTTTACCAATGAATCTAACGGATAGTTTTTTGAATGGTTTAAATAGGATGTTCAGAAGAAATCCTTGACGAAATTCTTACATCTTTTGACATATCAAGAACACAAAAGAGAGAAAAGAAAGAAATCAAAAGAGAGTGCTTATTGCAAGATATTTTTCGGATCCTTGAAGAGCAAGATATTGTGCTGCGAAGTTGCATCCTCCAACCCTTGCTCAAGTCGTCCAGATCCGGTGAAGCGAGTGCAAATTTCAGCTACTTCGAAAATCAACATCTGCTGCTGAAGTATTGCTTCAAAAAGTTGTAAAGTTTATCTTTGAATATTTGCTCAAATTAGGAGCTGTCTATTTTTGATAAATCTTG
>UESW01001686.1:121515-172247 GCA_900491605.1 Calamus simplicifolius | reverse complement strand
AATCGAGCTTACCCTATGGCATGGTTTTGACTAAATTATTTCTTAGCCAAGGGATTGTGTTCAGTGATTGTGAGCCAAAGAAGGAGTTAAGACATACAGATTATTATACTTTGGCTACATTCATCGCATGGGGTTTATTAAGAAAAATGGAAGTTGGGAGAGAAAGACTGTTACTGAGGATAGAGACTTAGATGCAGAGGCACCCAGACCTTCCTTGAGACATTCATCTCCGGAGCCTCCTCAGTGTTCATCTATTCCAGATCTGTTCCTGCTCCTGCTTCAGATCCTACCCCTGCTCCTACTATTGCTCCTGCACAGTCTTCCACAGTTTCATCTGCTAGTTTTTCTGATACACAGTTAGATCAACTTCGATCTTTATTCAAGTCTGAGTTAAGTGATCAAGAAAAGAGATTGAAAGAAGAATTTAATGATAAGTATATGAACTTAAAAGAAGCATTGTATTCTCTCAGTGATCGAGTTGCATTGATTGAGTCCACTCTCAGTTCATCTACCGGTTCCTTAAGTGAAAATTTAAAGAATATCTTTGGAGAACTTAAGGACATCTGCGGTGACTCGGAGACATACTCCCAATGCAACGCAGAGCTTCAAGAAAAATCACTTCTGCTTGTACTTTTGTTGATGAAAAACTTAAAGACTATGTAGACTTCAATGCGAAGGGATGAAGCAAATTGTAGATCATTTGAATAGAATTAGAAGAAATTTTTAAGTTTTCATGTAATCTCTTTTTGATGTAATCAAATTTACTTTCAATGCAATGTACAAGTTTACATTTCCATGTACTTTCATTTTGAAGTAATGAGAATGTTTGATGCTTCACTTTTGTCTATTTCAATTGTGAGTACCCTTGAATATCTTTGAATGCTTATATTTAATTTGATATAATTTTGAATATCTTAATACTCAATTGATAACTT
Organism: Calamus simplicifolius; assembly: GCA_900491605.1. NCBI lineage: Eukaryota > Viridiplantae > Streptophyta > Magnoliopsida > Arecales > Arecaceae > Calamus > Calamus simplicifolius. The sequence goes on along the minus strand of UESW01001686.1, from coordinate 171,312 downwards.
AGATGCTGAATGAATTCGAATGAGTTTAATCAATTGATGCTCTGATGCATCTCAACCTTTTTGTTGATTACAAAAAAGGGGGAGAGATTTATATGATTAATCGTATATGCATCATCATCCTTATATGCTTTTAATTGCCCTAATTAAATAAGGGGGAGAGAATTAATAAGAAAAAGAAAATATATGTTTCATATAAGGGGAAGAGATAAATTGAATTTCATAAAGGAATTGCTTAAGTTTTTGATTTTGAAAAATTTTGAATGATTTATAAGATTAAGGTTCATAGGGGGAGCTACCTCATTGAGGGGGAGCCTTTCCATGAACACAAAAGTTGATTTTGGAATCACAAATTTTTTAATTTTATAATGCATATACTCAATGTTTTTCATCATCAAAAAGGGGGAGATTGTTGAGAAATTATTGAAACATAATTGCCCCAACTTTATTGATTTTGATGATTTCCAAAAGCCATGAGTATCTTAAAGAAAACAATGTGTTTATTTATCAAAAACCTTGAGCTTATTCAAATTGAAAGGAATGAACTTTCAATGGTTATATCAAATGAGTTTTGAACCGTTAGAAAAAGAAGTTTCAAGTTGTATGCTCAAAAGGATTTCAAAAAGGAATTTTTAATACATTATAATTCAATCGATGAATTCTTGAAACATGTCTTGAATCCATGATAAACGTCATATTTAATGTATTCAAGTCAAATTTATATTTTAAATTTAATTGGGACAAGTTTTAAAGTCAATCAGAACATTTTTCTGATTTTTGTATCGGTCCCGAGCCGACTCAAGGGTTTCCGAGTCGACTCCCCAATTGCCTGAGTTTCTCGAGTCGACCCTTGGCTTTTCAAGAGTCGACCCCTGAATTCTTGCGAGCCGACTCCTGTCTGTGCGAGCCGACTCCGCTCAAACAACAGAACCCATGTTTTTTGAGCACTTCTCGAGTCGACTCCCCATTTTCCTCGAGTCGACTCCCGACTTTCAGGAGCCGACACTTCTGTTTTCGCGAGTCGACCCTCAATGCTTAAAATGTTTCTATTTTTGGTAATCGACCTCGAGCCGACTCCCTCAGAGCTCGAGTCGACTCCGCGAATTCTGGGCGCGATTTTTAACGATGACACATCAGCCCCAACGGTAAGATTTTTGAATAACGGCTATTTTTCCCTGTCTCTAACGGATATATTTTTGCAGATTCTATAAATAGAGGAGTTCTTTTCAAATCAAAACAAAGAGAGAAAATCAAAAAGAGAGAAAAGAATATCATTTGAAAAGAGGGAAAAACAGAGCATATTGGAAAAATCATTTTAGCTCAAAGAAGAGTGTTTCAAAAGGAGTGAAATCCAAGTGAAAGATTCGTCTACTCCTTCTCATCAATCCACAAGAGCCAAAAGAAAATCCAAAGCATTTCAAAGGTCAAATCGGAGGATTTTCAAAAGAGGAAAAAGCTTCATCTCAACTCCAAAGTCTTCAACCGTCAAGAATCTAGCTGAGGCGTGATTCAACACTTCTAGAGGAGTTGAAGAGAAGAAGGGAGAAAGCCCAAGCATCTACCATCTGCAAATACAATCAGGCTTTTCTAACCTTTTAATATTTTGTACTTCATTTGTATATTTGCTCAAGGGGAGCACCTTCTTGTTCAAACACTATCATTATTATTTGTTTGCTGATTCAATCAGTGGATTGAATTAGTGGAGGTTGGTATACCTCGTTACAAGCCGGAGTGCTTGTGTTGGGTTAGTTGTAAGCCCATAGAAAAACAACGTGTAGGGTTTTGTGCTGGTAAGCCCGTGTTAAAACCAGCTGGGTTCGTTGTGCACCCGGTAAAACAACAAGTTTGAGTTGTGAGCTTGGAAAACAACTCGGCTGTAATCTAGAGAGATTATAGTGTGGACCCAAGTGAATCTTGGGAGTGGACGTAGGTGCTGGTTGCGCCGAACCACTATAAAATTGTTTTGTGTTTGCCGTGCCTTATTTTCTCTTTCTCTATCTCTCTTTATTAACTGTTTGTTCATTGCTTATTAGTTATTTACACTCACTTGCACATCTTGCTAACTAATCAATTAAAGATAAAAAAGTCTTAAATTTTTAAGAACCCAATTCACCCCCCCCCCTCTTGGGTTGCCATCTGGGCCAACAGGGGCTCCATGACCCTGGCCCCTCCAGCGTCGGCCCTCCCTGCGTCGGCCCTCCTTGGAATCTTGGCGACGGCCCTCCTCTCAGTGGGGGCCCATTCCCCGTTGCCTTCCTCTTCTTAGTAACTGCTTGCATGAGCTCGCGAAGTGATGGTGTCAACTCTATGAAAAAACAGGAGATGAGTAAAAAAAAAGAAAAAGAAAAAAAGAAAGAGAAGAGGAAAGAAGGAAAAAGGTGAGTAATCAAGTACTCACCACCAGAAGGGATTAGGCCGGCAAGAAGAAGGTTTTCGTTGGCCAGAAGCTTATTACATCGAGGGACATTGGCAGTCAGAAGCTGCCCAAATGCTATTCGATCCCTTGGGAGGATAGAGGAATCCTTATTGGCGTCAGTGTTGGGTGTCCCCCAGCTTCCACTCACCCCTTCGACATCGGCAAAAAAGAACTTATCCTTCCACCCTTTAACAGAGGTGGAAAGATACAATTTAAGGATCCTAGTGGGTCTAGGAGTAAAGGACCACCAACCTGACTGCTTGCGAAGGGTATAAAAACTGCGAAATAAAGAGATATTGGCCTCTATGCCTTGCAGGTGACAGAGAACCAGAAAGCCAACGATAGTTCGGATCGAGTTAGGGACTAGTTGGGAAGGTGTTAAAGAATATCGGTCTAGAAGGTTAAGGATGAAAGGGTGGATGGGTAATCGAAGTCCTGCCTTAAAGAAGGCTTCGTACAAGGCAACTCTTCTAGGACGGGATGAAGTTACCCTACCATGAGGAGCAGGATAGGACAGACGTAGGTTTGGTGGAAAACTATATTTGGCTCTTAGGTTTACTATGTCTTGAGCAGACATAGTGGAAGCAGTCCACTCGGGGGACTCCTTGACAGCGCTGGAAGGATCAACAGCTATCGGACGACGCCAGGTGGAGGTCTGTCCGACGGTCGGACGACTTCTGGCTGTGGGGCATCTGACCGACCGCCGCTCCGGCGAGGAATGGTCAGAGGATGGGGTGGACCATTGGCTTGGTAAGGATGCGGAAGGTTGAGAAGGAATGGGGGAATGACCCCCAGAATCAGAAATAGAACAGGAGGGCGAGGAAGCCATGGAAACTAACCTGGAAAGCTTGAACTAAGATCGAAGGAGCACGAGGAGATGAACAGACACGAGAGGCGGACGGATGCTTGCAGACTGAGGGGAGGTGGCTGTAACGTAAGAGAAGGAGGAAATGGAAAGATAAGGATGCATTTTCTTTTTATAGCCCCATTTCAAATCATCCTGCGGCCGTCCGGTCTGGCCATGTGTCTACCTTCAAATGGAAGCCACTTCGGCGGCCTACCGGCGCGAAAAACACGAAAAGCATCACCAATAGAAAGATGGCGGTGGCCTTACCATAATGATGACGCTCGCCTTTTTATGACTCATTACTCGAGAGAAATCTTTCCCAATCCCAACAGCCTGAACGGACGAAATAATGGCGCAGAAGTCAGCCGCCCAATGGATATTAACACCCCTTTCGCTGGTGATTGCGCGCTCACTCATCTTAGGGGCAGGGGGGCATCTGATACGGCTGACTACCTCCTCTGGATGGTGTTATAACCTCTTGTGCAATTTTCGGAGATAATGATGTGACAGCTAATCCCAGAGATGGTAGAATTTTGGCTCTGGCCTTTGGCTCCGGTCTCCAGCGACAGCTCCGGCCTTTGGCTCCGGCCTCCAGCCTTTGGCTCCGGCCTCCAGCGACGGCTCCGGCCTTTGGCTCCGACCTCCAGCGATGGCTCCGGCCTCCAGCGACAGCTCCGGCCTTTGGCTCTAGCCTCCAGCGACGGCTCCGACCTTTGGTTCCGGCCTCCAGCGACGGCTCTGGCCTTTGGCTCCGGCCTCTAGCGACGGCTCCGGCCTTTGGCTCCGGCCTCCAGCGACGGCCTCCAGCGATGGTTTTGAACCCTGCCTTCGGCCCCGGCTCTAACTTGGTGCCTTACTTTCCTGCATACACTATGACCCACTTCAGGTAACAGATCCCGAGCCATATATCTCGCTCACCGAAATCACGAGCAAGTACTAGCATGCCCAGCATTTACCGCCACAAGCGGCCCCCATCCAGCAACGGCTTACCCACTTGCCGTTCAAAGGAGCTTATCCTAACAAGGAAGATTTGACGGTTCAAAACGGAACAAAAATAAAGGAACCTCCAAGACAGGTATAAAAGGACCCCGAGCTCAACTAAAAAAGGGAGGATCTCTCTCTCTCAAAAAAGATAGACACTACACTCCTGTTCAACAAGTTCACTAACTTGAGCATCGGAGGGTCCTCGCCGGGAATACCGGCCCGGGGACTTCTTACAGGTTTCCAGAGGAGGAAGACAACTTTTTCACCCCATTTGGAGGCCCACAATAGATCTCAGCATACCCGGTGCTCATCACAGGTGACTTGTCCGCATCATAGTGGATGATTTGAGTTATAAGGAAAAAATAGCTTGATGAGGCTGTAGCATACTAAGTCTATATATTGGTCGAATTAATCTACTAATGAATCTAACCCATTAAAGGATCGAGACCACGTGGTAGATAAACTTGAATTATAAATAGCCCAATTAATCTGATCTGTTAGAGACGAAAGCAAACTAAAATCATGTAGGTCACTTAAGTTATAAATACTTTTTTTTTAATATGGGATAGACAGTTGAGTTATAAGCACTTGTCTAACCTGGCATGGGGTAAAATTGTCATCGCACCAACATTCACGCACATGACAAAAAGGGTAAAGATTACTCTTGATATTCGATCAACCAGCTATTACATCTAGAAAACCATAGAGCCGAACCATCCTCGGCGAGACCAAGCCATCCTCAAACTGAATCATTCTGAACCATTCTCATGCCTCAACAGGCTCGAGCTATCCTCTTATCTCGGTCGGACCGAGATATTCGTATGCCTCGGCAGAGCCGAGGCATTCTATCCTCACATACTCGACAGCACCGAAATATTATATGCTTCGGCCAAATCTTATGCTTTGGCCGGACCGAATTGACCTTTTGCCTCGGCCAGACTAAAGCATTCAAATGCTTCGGTAGAGCCGAGCTATTCTTATGCTTCGGCTAGACCGAGGCTTTCAAATACCTCTATGGAACCAAGCGCGGGAGAATTCAAATTCATGGTAGTTTGACAAGATTCCAGCCGCATAGGTTCCGACCTCAAGCGAAAAATTATGCTAGTGATATCGGAAGTGGCCTAGAACCTTTAAAATCACCAAATCTCAAAGCATCAACCAGCTCCTTTAGCCATCGATTCTCTAACCAACTAGATACTGACACTATCGGCCTCATAACAAACTTGATTTGAATCTGATTCGAATATGAACGGTTTTGGACTCCCTATGACGTGCCTAAGGAATCAGGTGATTGCCTATAAAACCTTTGTCCTAAAGCTCCTCAGGTATGCTTTCACTGACACTCTGACTAAAAACTCCATTAAAGCTCAAGCAGAGCTCTGAACTCTTGAAAGGCCATTTTTTGAGGGATTCTTCTGCGAGAGCCTTCTCCTCACATCTGCTTGTTATGAATCTCCACTGACTTGGGCATCGGAGGCTCTTCCACAGAGAGCCACCCTCGATAATCTCTACGTAAGGACCATCTTGCAGGTTCCACCTAGGTAAGCGATTGGCATCCAAATCCGAAACCGGACCACACCTGAGTTGGAGAACGGATTTCCGCAGTAACAGATTGGCGCTAGAGGAAGGGCCTCAAGTTTTGTATACTTGTATTCTAGGAGACAAGGATCCAGATCGAAGAAAAATCCTCTAATGGCCAACCAGAAGAGAGCCGCCTCTGAGGCTCAGGATCAGGCATCTCAAAGGCCTGATTCAATCAATAGTGTAGCACCTCCGCTTCCACCGCCGTCCAAGACTCCTTCACCACCGGCGACTGCAGTGATGAGGACCAGTTTGTCATGCTGATTTAGCAGGTCCAAGCCCTGACACAGCTGATCCAGGGGCTCATGGAGCTTCCCCTCAGCTATCCCTGCTCTGCAACTCCATGAGAAGGTCGCCGCCCCCGCTCCGCCGGCAATTTCTTCTTCCAATCCACCTGAGGCCGCGAGTCATCCTCATCGACCCATGGGGGCCAGACTGGCGCCACACGGGCTACAGGGAAGAGCCCGCTTAGATCTTGGCAAGCTCGTTCTTTCTCTCCGGTGTCTTCCTAAGATTCAATGCCACTGCCGCCATCCCATTGACTGATCCCTCCGACCACTCTAGATTAAGGGATCAGGCGGCAGATGTAGGAGATACATCAGGAATGGCATCAGGAGTGGACACCGCTAAGCAAGCCCCTCCGTCCTAGCCAAAGACGGAGCAGGGCATCCCTTTCTCTGAGGAGATCATGCGGGAAGTGATTCCCTCTCATGTCAAGCTCCTCACCATCGAGCCCTACCATGGATCTATGGATCCCGATGACCACCTGAGCAGTTTTAGATCCATCATAATGTTCCACAGAGCATCAGATATGATCCTATGCTGAGCTTCCCCTCTACCTTAGAGGGTCTACTAGAACCTGGTTCAACAGCCTGAAGCCAGGTTCCATTGATTCTTTCGACGAGTTGAGCCACTTATTCATCAGCCAGTTCGTCAGCAGCCATTGCCATCGATGCATATCTGATTCCTCTCGAGGTCAAGCAAAGAGAGGGGAATCCTTGAAGAACTACCTTGGCCGCTTCAACATGGCCCTGCTAGAAGTCGACCACCTCAATCATGAGGTGGCCATGTCCGCTCTGGCAGGAGAAGTATCAAAGGAAGGCGACTTCTTTGAAAGTCAATTACTCGAAGAGCCTTTCGATATGATGGCCTTAGCAGACAAGTATGCCAGGGTTGAGGAGTCACGAGATCAGCCTGAGCCGAGCAGTCAAAGAAGAAGGAGGTGAAAGGTTTGGAAAAGCATCGAGCCATTCGCCATGCAAGCCCATCTCGTCGCTATGGAGCCCTCCACCGCCACCTCGAGATCGAACCCGGAGCCCGGCTCGAAGGTTCGACCAGTATACCCCCCTCACCGTGCAAGGGCGCAAATCTTGATGGAGATTGGGTGTCAGATTCCTCGGCCTCGTCCTCTCTGAAGCAATGTGGCTCGGAGGATATGACCAAGTACTGCCGCTTCCACCGAGATCACGGACATGACATCAAGGAATGTTGGCAGCTCCAGAACGAGATCGAGCAACTCATCTGATGGGGCAGGCTAGACCAATTCAGAGGGCCCCCAAGCCGAACAATGAAGGAGATCGCCAGCCTGAACCTTGCCAACTTCCTCCACCGAATCCCCGGTCATTGGCAGGTTAACATGATAGCGGCGGTCAGCTATTCGTCATCCTGGCCGGACGAGGAAGAAAATCCACCAAAGAGGACTCGAGTTAATAAGCTTTCTTTTTCTAAAAGGATCTTTGAGAGGTACAGTACCCCCATGATGATGCCTTAGTTGTATCCCTAAATATGAATGGCTATGATGTACACCGCATTTTGATTGATAGTAGAAGCTCTATTAATGTTTTATATTTTGATTCCTTTGTGAGATTTAAATTGCGGATGGAAAGCCTCCGGGCCATAGAATCCATTCTAGTGGGTTTTACGGGCGACGCCATAATCCCCTAGGGAGTCATCATCTTGACGTCCGAGCAGGCACTTGGCCCAGTGTAGCCACTACACTCATGTATTTCTCGTGACCAAGCTTCGGTCCCCTTACAATGCCATCCTTGGTAGGCCAGGGCAAATATCCCTCAAAGCTATCATTTTCATTCCTCATCTTGCCATGAAGTTTCCCACTGAATGGGGAGTGGGGGTTGTCCGAGAAAGTCAAATTATGGCTCGGCACTGCTTTATTGCTGACCTTCAGTCCAAGAAGCTCGAAGTAGACTGGCTAGATGCTCAGAAGGACTTTGCTGAGTAGCGAGGAGAGCTAGCCGAGGAGTTGAAAGAGGTACCACTCGATGAAGCTCGGCCCGATCAAACCATAAGGGTCGGGTCACAGCTAAAGGGAAAGCTTCGGCAAGATTTGATCGAGTTCCTTCGAAGGAATGCTGATGTTTTTGCCTGGTCCACTTCGGACATGTTTGGAATCAGTCCAAATGTTCTGCTCCACCACCTCAACGTGGACGAGGCATTTCGACCAATCAAGTAGAAGAAGAGAAGCTTTGCTCCCGAGCGTCAAAAGGCTATTGAGGAAGAAGTAGATAAGCTCATTAAAGCCAACTTTATCCAGGAAGTAAACTATTCCGACTAGCTGGCGAATGTTGTTATGGTAAAGAAATCAAACAGCAAATGGAGGATCTGCATCAACTTCACTAATCTCAACAAGACCTGCCTGAAGGACAGCTTCCCTCTTCCCTGGATTGATCAACTTATGGATTCAACCTTGGGCCACCAGATGCTGACTTTCATAAATACTTATTCGGGCTACAACTAGATTCGATGGCGCCCGAAGATGAAGAAAAGACTGCCTTCATCACCGATCGAGGTATTTATTGCTACCGAGTTATGCCTTTTGGTTTAAAAAATGCAGGCGCAACCTACCAAAGGCTGGTCAATAAAGTTTTTAAAGAGCAAATCAGTCGGAACATGGAGGTGTATGTTGATGATATGCTAGTAAAGAGCAAAGAAGCATCCCGGCATATTGAAGATCTTACAAAAAGTTCTGCAACACTCCGAAGGTATCAGATGAAGCTTAACCCAACCAAATGTGCTTTCGGAGTTAACTATGGAAAGTTCTTGGGTTTTATGGTCTTTCAACGAGGTATTGAGGCGAATCCATAGAAAATCCAAGCCCTACAACAAATGGTACCTTTGAGGTCAATCAAAAAAGTGCAACATCTTACTGTAAGGGTAGTGGCCTTCAACCATTTTGTTGCTCGATCGGCCGAAAGGTTTTGCCCTTTTTCAAAGTGCTTCGATCGGCCAAAAACTTTAATGGACCTCGGACTGCCAAAAATCTTTCAAATATCTTAAAAAATACCTTGACTTACCACCTCTTCTTAGTAGCCCGAGGTTGAGAGAAATGTTGTATTTATACCTAGTGATCTCTAAGAGCGCTGTCAGCTCTGTGTTGGTCAGAGAGAAAAACAAAATTTAGAAGCTGATCTATTATGTTAGTAAATTGCTCCGAGACGCTAAGACGAGGTATACTCGAATCGAGAAGATGGTATTGGCTCTGATAACATTAGTCCGAAAGTTGCGGCCATATTTTAAAGCGCACATTGTGACAGTTTTAACCGACCAACCCATCAAGTCTCATCCGGAAGCATCAGGAAGAATGACCAAATGGACTGTCGAATTAAGTGAGCATGACATTCAGCACAAGCCTCGTCCAGCCATCAAAGCATAGTCCTGGCAGATTTTTTTCTTGAATGCATCATACCTGAAGATGGTTCCACTCCGGATACTCCCGAGCAACCAAGGCCCAGTGCCCTATTGCTGCTCCATGCCAACGAATCCTCCAGTGCAAGCAGTTCTAGCGCCGGTTTGGTCCTCACTAGCCTGGAGGGGACAACCTTCGAGTATGGAATCTATTTCTTATTCCCAGCCTCTAACAACAAAGCAGAGTATGAAGTTCTGCTTGCTGGACTTCGCATCGTCCTTGAGCTTAAAGTTGAAAAGCTGCATGACTACACCGACTCTCAGTTGGTAGCTGGCTAGGTGCGGAGAGAGTTTGAAGCTCAGGAGCAGATCATGATTTAGTATCTTCAAAAGGTGTGCGATCTATCCTTCCGCTTTGTTGAATTTAAAGTTATTCAGATCCCAAGGGCTAAAATGCGTGTACCAACCTTTATGCCGCCTGGCGACCACAGACTCAATGGATCTTGAGCAGAAGTTCCACTTGGAGGTCCTGGAAAAGTCCAGCATTGCTAATGCTGATCGAATAATGCAGATTGATGCTGAACCGTCCTGGTTAGACCCTATGCTCAAGTATCTCAAAGAAGGGCTGCTTCCCGCTGATAGAAAAGAAGCAAGAAAACTGAAGATGCAATCATCTCACTATGTTCTACTTAATGATCGTATAAGCGATCATTCTCTATGCCGTTACTTAAATGCCTTCGCCCCTCAAAGGCTGATTATGCTCTTCGAGAGGTTCACGAAGGCATCTATGGTAATTATCTTAGCGGTCGAGCTCTATGCCACAAAGTGCTGCGCCAGGGGTATTATTGGCCCACCATGCAAAGAGATGCTGATGACCTTGTCCGAGCTTGTGATTCATGCCAACGACATTCAAATGTTTAGAGGCTCCCCTCCGCCACCTAACGCCTGTAACATCTGCCTGGCCCTTTGCCAAGTGGGGAATGGACATTCTTGGTCCTTTTTCCCTCGCCATAGGACAGAGGAAGCAATCGACTATTTCACCAAGTGGGTCGAGACCGAGGCAGCTGCTCGGATAATCGAGGCTCGGGCTAGGGACTTTATATGGAGATCTATCATTTGTCGGATCAGCCTTTCTCACACCATCATCACCGACAATGAAAGACAGTTTGACAATCCTAAATTCTTGAAGTTCTGCGAGGATCATAGCATCTTTCACCATCTCACTTCGGTTGGACATCCTCAAGCCAATGAAGAGGCCGAGGTAACCAACGGAACCCTTCTGCAAGGAATTAAGGCTCGGCTCAACAGAGCACGAGGCAGATGGGCGAAGGAGCTTCATCACGTGTTGTGGGCTTATCGAACCACTGAGAAGATCCCCACGGGCCAGACTCCATTCAGAATGGCTTTTGCTATGGAAGCTATTATACCTGTGGAGATCAACTCCCCTCCTCTCAGGTGGAGAGTTACTCAGAGGAATTTAATGACGAGTAACTCCGAACCAATTTTGATATGATAGAAGAAATCAGAGAGAAGGCCCAGATCCAAATGGCAGCTTATCAACAGAGGGTAGCCCGTTATCATTCCACCAGGGTAAAAGGAAAATCCTTTCTCTCCGGCGATTTAGTACTTCAGAAGGCATATGTTTCAAAGCTGTTGGAACAAGGAAATCTGTCTCCAAATTGGGAAGGCCCCTATCAAGTTGCGGAGGTAATCAGGCCTGACACTTACAAACTCCAGGATCTGGATGGAAAATCTATCCCCATGACATGGAGCTCGGATAATCTCCATATATATCATCAGTAAAGTATGCCTATCTAAAGTCACTCTCTATTTACAGCAAAAAAATTTTACTTTCAAAAATCTGCAATATTCTTGTTTCAATTGCTTTTCCCAAAAACTATAATGAGAAGCAGGTTTTGCTCAATAATCTCTTAAGCCTCGACACGACCGAGTGAACTTCTTCAAGCCTCGGTAGGGCCAAATGATTTTTCGTACCTTGACAGCGCCAAGTAAAATATAATCTCTCAAGCCTCGGCACGATCGAGTGAATCTCTTCAAGCCTCGGCAAGGCCGAGTGATTTCTCCGTACCTTGGCAGCGCCAAGTAAAATATAATCTCTCAAGCCTCGGCAGGACCAAGTGATCTCTCCATACCTTGGCAGTGCCAAGTAAAATATAATCTCTTAAGCCTTGGCACGATCGAGTGAACCTCTTCAAGCCTTGGCAAGGCCAAGTGATTTCTTCGTACCTTGGCAGTTCCAAGTAAAATATAATCTCTCAAGCCTTGGCATAACCGAGTAAACTTCTTTAAGCCTCGGCAGGGCCGAGTAATTTCTCCGTACCTTGGCAGCGCCAAGTAAAATATAATCTCTCAAGCTTCGGTAGGCCGAGTGATCTCTTGTACCTTAGCATGCCAAGTAAAATATAATCTCTCTAGACTCAGCACGACCGAGTGAACTTCTTCAAGCCTCGGCAGGGCCGAGTGATTTCTCCGTACCTTGGCAATGCCAAGTAAAATATAATCTCTCAAGTCTCGGCACAATCGAGTGAACTTCTTCAAGCCTCAGCAGGGCCAAATGATCTCTCTGTACCTTGACAGCACCAAGTAAAATATAATCTCTCAAGCCTCGGCACGACCGAGTGAATTTCTTCAAGTCTCGACAGGGCCGAGTGATCTCTTCATACCTTGGCAGCGCCAAGTAAAATATATTCTTTCAAAATCTCGGCAAAACCAATTGATTCTCCCAATATTTGGCATGGCTGAACTGCCTTACTAAACTTCAGCAAAGTTTAAACGACTTTTCCTTGTGCTTCGACAAATTTGAACAAGTCATTTCTTACCTTACCAAAGCAAGGTAAGACTTATTTTATCTTTCAACATGACCGAGTATATATTAAGAATTGACAGAGCTGCCCAGGCCTCCCTCTAACCTAAACAGAGGTAAATACCCTCTCCGCAAAGGACTGAGCAAAACCATATCGCTAAAACGCCTAACCAAAGCAAAGTGCCTAAAATATTACTAACGATTATGAACTGGCATTGTCATTTGAAAGGCGGGGTCCAGGAATATTAAATGTTCGTTCCACCTTTTTTCTATAGCGCAAAAGATACCCCGCTGGATATTCCTGTGCTTCGAAGGCTCCGGGCTTCCATCCCGCATCCTGTTTAATTCGGAACATACAAAACGACTCTTACGTTGGGATGACACAAATACATCAGCAAAGAAATTAACACCTGATATGGAAAAAACAAAATAGCAAAAAGATAAAGGTACAAAAAGAAACCTTTCTTTATTGCTAATAAGAAATTACAATCTCTTGAGAGGCATTACAAGTGCATTACCACATAGGAAATAAAAAGAAAATAAGTCAAAAAGCTTGGGCGAGTAGCACTGATCGTTGCTTCCACTTCCAATCAAAGAAATCAAAGAAATCAGACAATTCCATTGAGTTCACTGAATTGCTAGTCAATGCCCAAGAACAAAGACAGCGGCCCAGTGCTACTTACCTTCTTCCTCATTAGAAGCCAGGTGATGGACCCTCGGATGGATGAACTAAGGGATCCAACATGGCGTTCATCCGAGATGGACTAAGGATGAAGGAAAGCTCGTGGAAGCTGGTGGCCCCTAAAAGATTCCATTTCCAGTTGTTTGTAGGGCCCCATGGCAAGTGAAAGGAGCCATACAAAGAGCACATGCGTGCGCTCCCCGTATGACCCCTGTATCCGTCCCTATGCACTCTCCGTATGACCTCCGAAACTCCTCCTCCAAGGGTTACTTGCTCTTCAGCAATTTCTTCATCACCCCAACTATCAGGGTTAGGCCAAATCTCAAAAGGAAAATTTGACCTCACCATCCTCGATCTTAATAAGAAAGAAGTGATGAAAGTTTCTTTCAAATTCACAAAGCAAGAAAGCCTTCTTTCAGGTGTGCTTGGACACCTTATGTTCCTCCCTTTTTATAGGCAACAAACTGAGAACAATCATTAATAAAGGAAGGACTCTAGAATTCGAAATGCCACAGTCACATCCCGCTCGAAGCCACATGGCGTGCCATGGTGAGACTTGATGCATCTCCAAATGCGTAGGATGTGTTTCCTATACCGTAATGAAAGGATGGAAGATTTTCTTCTGATCTCGAATCAAGAGTCTTAAATGCCATGAACTGCTTGCAAATCTTTGGGATACGAATAGGCCTAAGGAATCCTCCGTGAAAAATTACGCGATCTAATAGCGATCAAATACTTGGTATATATGAAAAGCGAACTCGCATCGGAAAGGACAAGGCATTAAATGGAAATAAATGCCCTGAAAAAAAAGTAAGATACCTCGTGAACCTGAGCCACATTCTGCACTTCAACCAAGTCAAATAGCTTTCTCTATTTTTTACGAAACCAAGTCATTCCCTCTACCTCGGCTAAGCCGAGCTATTCCTCTTGCCCTGGCAGAGCCAAGCTATCCTCATGTATCTCGGCTAAATCAGGGAACTCTTATGCCTCGGCAAAGCCAGGCTATTCATATTTTTTTGGCAAATTCGGTATAGGTGATCTCGATGAGAAATAGGACTATTCATTTAACTCTATAGAAGGCTAAACTTCAACAAGGCGTGGATGAGTTAAAAATCTATTTAAAATACAAACACCAAAACAGTGAAATACAAAAAGGAAAACAAAATGATTCATTTATATCATAATGTCGCCCATGCTACAAAAATAAAGTAAAACTATAGAGGACATATCTCTAAATCCTATCACTAGGCCCTAAGGACGGATCCTCCTCGGCAATGTTTGTGAAACCCCAGCTTCCTCGACATCAAGTCTCGAAGTCTCCGATCCTTTGATGATTTCTGCAGGAGCCTCTGTTGGATTTCCTTTTGGGGCTACTTCAAAATCGATGCTGGGGACATCCTCGTCATCATTGCCATCATCGGATGGAGAGGTCGCTACCATTGCTTCAACTGTTGGCGATGGGAAATAATACCCCTCATCCTCCAGAAACGAGAGGTTGATGTTCGGGTACTCCCGAGTTACCCTCGCCCGGACCTTACTTGCCCTGACTTTATATGCCTCCTTTGAAAATTGAATCCGCCCACGAGTGAATTCTTCCGAGCTCTTATACTTTTCGATTGCCAGAGCAATCTCATTATCTACCTCAGCTACCCAACGCTCCAGCTCAGAGTACTTCTCCTGGCTCAAGGCTAAATCCTTATTTAGAGCCGTTATTTGATCAGCCACCTCGGCTTTGGTTTTATCCAACTAGAAAATAAAAAATGACAAATAAAGCAAATGATCAGATCAATTTTGACTATGAGAAAGAGATGGACCATGGTGCGAAAACAGCAAGAGGACATACCTCTTTGGCGCAACAAGCAGCCTCGGCTTCTACCTTTTTAGCTCTTTTCCAAGCTTTCTCCCTCTCTTTTCTGCATCTGCCCATGTCCTTCCGGGCATGTTCAAGGTCCATTCTGTCCCTGGAGCCATCGGATCGCACATGACGCAACTCGGTCGTAAGGTCGAAGACCTGCTTTTGACAGGACTCGAGCCAAGCTTCAAGACGAGATCTTTCTTCAGTGGCCCTATTATTAAGGAGGTCAACCTCCCTCTGAGCTTCTCCTTGGAACTTTGACAGTTCCGATCGAGCTTCATCGGCCATCTTCCGAGCCTCCCCATGCTCAGCCACCTTCGCCCGAAGCCATAATACCTTGGATCGGGCATCCCCACCCGACCGCTTGGCCTCATCAAGCTCGGCTCGCGCTTTAGCCAACTCCTCTGAGTGTTGATTGACCGAGCTTGTCTTGGCACGAAGTGCCTCAACCTCACGCGAGATCCACCTGTTGCATTCCTGGACCGTGGACAGACGCCTAAAAAGTTCTTGTAAAGAAGAATCTCCTGTAGTTGAACCAAATGGTTAGGTTCGGTAAAACGCGCAGAGCATTTGAGAAGACATAAAAGGGAAGAGAACTCACCCGAATGCAGGAAGTGTCATATCCCTTAGAATGTATGAATCAGGGACCAACGCGCAGCCTTCCAAGTCAGAGGGCAATTCGAATCCCTCAATGGAAACGGAAATCTCCCGACGGCTGCTCTCTCCCCCTTCAGGGTAGACGGCATTTCCTCCCTCACAAAGAACACTGAAAAGGTTACCCCAAGCCAAAGGGTCAAGAAGATAACTAAGCCTACTTATTTCTTCTTCATCGCTTGCCGATACCCCTGAGGGCCTGGCTCTTCCATCCTCGTCGGGGGAGCCTCTGTTTCGCCCAGAGGGTCTCTTCTTTCCCCTCCTTCCTCCTTAACCCTGCGAAGAGGCCCGGCTCTTCCATCCTCATCGAGGGAGTCTCTGTTCCGCCCG
This sequence comes from Calamus simplicifolius, assembly GCA_900491605.1. NCBI lineage: Eukaryota > Viridiplantae > Streptophyta > Magnoliopsida > Arecales > Arecaceae > Calamus > Calamus simplicifolius. Next base: position 155,500 of record UESW01001686.1, on the reverse strand, counting down.
GTAGACCTCTTCCTCCCTCTTCTTCCTCTTCGATCCCGCAAGTGGAAGTCTCTGCTGGAGGTGGAGCGACACTCGCTGCAAGCACTGCTGCCCGATCCTCGAAGAAAGCCTCTCTCAACCTTTGTTGGCTCATGGAGCCCTCCCCTTCAGGGTAAGTTACATCGGCGGCCACAGGATAAAGGAATCTTGTCACCCAAAAATCCTCATCTGACAGCTCATGCGGTGGGTCACACTCCTGCTCCGCCTGAGCCACAACTTCTCCGGCCTCATCACCAGATGCTGGTTCTCAAATCCTAGTGCTAGGGCGGAAGTCGGCAGGCTTGAAAGTTGAGGCTCAATTATTTCTTATGAATGGCTCGGTAGATCCAGTTTGCAATTTGGAGGGAGAAGAGGGTCGCCTCCGCTCGGAACTGGCCCTCTTCCCTTCCTTAGGGGTCGATGAGGCAGTGCGACGACGCTTGGCGCCTCTCCTTCCGCTCAAACCACCATAGTTAATTGCGAGCGCCCCTCTTATCTGAGCCCCAAACTCAGATCTAATCCCTGCAAGTAATAGAACAATCAATTACATCTTTGCAAAGACATCTGGGCATAACGGAGGAGATGCCACACTTACTTAAAGGTTCGACTCGATTTAGTCCGGTATTATAGAGGACCTCTTCAGTCAAAAGGGCATCGATGGGGACCATTTTGCTGCTGTATAGAATGTCAAAGTCCTCCTTCTCCACTCTCGATAGCGTCAGACGCTGGTTTCGATCCAAAGAAGGGAGAGGCCTCCATTAACGAGAAAAGTCGAACGCATCGTTCCATTCGACAATAAAAAATCATGACTTCCATCCCTTAACAGAAGTCGAAACCTTCGAAAACCTCTTAAAATTCTTCCAAGGTCCGATGTAGTGCCAAGAAGAATCTTTGGAGGATGTGAGGCTATGACAAGCCCGAAATAGAGGAACCGTCGTTGTGATTCCCGTGAATGAACACAAAGAAATGAACCCGATGATATAACGCCAACTATTCGGCGTAATCATCGTTGGACAAACACCATAATATTTCATTATATTGCACACCAGCGGATTAAGGGGAAAACGAAGCCCCACCTTGAAGCTTTCTTCATAAAAGAATACCCCCGACTCCAACTGATCAAGCACCCTCTGTCCGAAACTGGGAAATCGTATCTGAATGTCGCTGATCAACCAGTATTCTCGATGGATCCTTTCCAGATATATAGCTGTCATAGTCGAGGCCGAATCGATGGGGCATCCCTTGTCTCCGAGATCAGAAGAAGAAGCGTCGGCCATGCCTGATTTTAAGATAAGGATTTTCGAAGAAAGAAGACAAAGAAGAAGAGCAACAGAAGGTAATCCACTGATCACATCTCGCATCTATTTAAACCATTTTAACAAGACGAAAGTCCCCATACAACGCCAAAACTTGGACTTGCAATGCGCCATTCCGCCCACAGCGAGCAGCAGAAGGTGAGGGGTTTTCCTCTTGTGCGGAGAGAAGAAATGATGAAGCAGCGGCCTGACATTTATGAGGGCCTCAAAGCATGCCCCGCCTGTTCAAATTTCTCCATAAAGCCATCTAAAATTCTACTCCCTATGCCCGAGCCTACACCTCAGACTAGGGAGTAGGGGGCACGTAATGACTGATAAGGGGTAAAATTGCCATCGCGCCAATGTTCGCGCATATGAAAAAAGGGTCAAGACTACTCTTGATATTCGATCAGCTAGCTGTCACATCTAGAAAACCACAGAGCTGAACCATCCTCGCAGAACCGAACCATCCTCGGCGAGATTAAGCCATCCTCAAACTGAATCATTCCGAACCACTCATGCCTCGGCGGGCTCGAGCTATCCTCTTATCTCGGCTGGACCGAGATATTCGTATGCCTCGGCAGAGCCGAGGCATTCTATCCTCACATACCCAACGACACCGAAATTTATATGCTTTGGCCAAATCTTATGCTTTGGCTGGACCGAACTGACCTTTTGCCTCGGCCAGACCAAAGCATTCAAATGCTTTGGTAGAGCCAAGCTATTCTTATGCTTCGGCCAGACCGAGGCATTCAAATACCTCTGCAGAACCAAGCATGAGAGAATTCAAATTCATGGTAGTTCGACAAGATTCCAGCCGCATAGATCCCCAACGACCTCGAGCGAGAAATTACGCTAGTGATATCGGAAGTGGCTTAGAACCTATAAAATCACCGAATCTCAAAGCATCAACCAGCTCTGTCAATTCTCTAACTAACTAGATACTGACACTACCGGCCTCATAACAAACTTGATTCGAATCTGATTCGAATCTGATCAGTTTTGGACCTCCTATAACGCGCCCAAGGAATCAGGTGATCGCCTATAAATACCCTTGTCCTAAAGCTCCTTAGGTATGCTTTCACTGATACTCTAACTGGAAACTCCATTAAAGCTCAAGCAGATCTCTGAGCTCTCGAGAGGCCATTTTCTTGAGGGACTCTTCTGCGAGAGCCTTCTCCTCACAACTGCTTGTTGTGAATCTCTACTGATTGGCGTCGGAGGGTCTTCGCAGAGGCCACCCCGATAATCTCTGCATGAGGACTGTCTTGGAGGTTCCATCTAGGTGAGCGATTGGCATCCAAATCCGAAGCCGGACCGCACCCAAGTTGAAGAATGGATTTGCAGCAACAAGTAGCTTTTTTTTCTGCCCATCAATTTAACTTGTTAGTAAATCAAAATTATGTATATTAAAAATTCAAGTGAAAGTTATCGATAGCGAATGAACTTAAATTATAAATAATTTAAAAAAATTTTTAGGTATTAGTGTTTATTTTGACTGAGCTTCCACGCATCTGAGTGCACTAGTTTGCCGTTTGTTAAGCAGGTTCTTTTTTGATTGAGCTTCCACGCATCCGAGTAAAGTACTTTGTCGTTTATTAAGCCCAATCTCGATCTGGGTGTGACCAAGTGAAGCTCGATTGATGGCTTTCCAGGCCTTCAAGTGCTGGGCGCGATTTGAAATGCGTACGCTTTTGTTGGGCTGCACGTCTACGAAGCTTGTGTTGTTGGGTCAGCCCTGGGCCTACGTGCAAACTTTTAAGCGGCTTCATCAAGAGAACTCCAGACAGACCGCCTAATTTGATTTACTAGGCCTGATCTCATTCCTTAACGCCCATCAAGCTCCGATTGAACGTGGCAACCTAGACATTTCCCCAAACTAATCTTATTAGAGAATTTGATGGATGGTGCTCTCATCAATTGAAAATATTTTTGAATCAGAATCTTCCACACATTTTCTACTATTGTGATGGCACATGTGTTTATACCATTGATTAGAGCGTGACAACTTAAAGGAATTGATTAAGCGTAGAAACAAGGCATTGACTAGCATTGAGAACTTGTTTTTGCCGGTAAATTAAGTGTGAAAACAAGGCACATGTGTTTATACCATTGATTGGCATACTTTCAAATCAATATATATTCAGCTAATATAGACCTATTTTTCAATTATATATTATTAAAAATTAAATTTTTAAAATACAAAAATAGCATGAACCAAATTGCCAATAAATTATATCTATATGTGTATGTATTCCATATTAAAATAAAATAATAATGATACTTTATAAAATTTCTTATTACTGTGTGACATTAGATTTTCTCAAGCTAGCTTCTTACTTGCCGACCGACTCTACTTCTTTAGAAAACAAGTTAACTCTCGCCAAAAATTTCCCTATATTGTGGGTTCACAAATTAACTTCACATAACTCAAAAAAATTACAAGTTGAGTTGATTCCTTAAATTGAAACTAACAAGTATACAATTTAGATTTAATAATATAAGATTAAAAACAATGAAACTATTAATTTATTTTTATTTTAAATTCAATAAAAATAATAAAGAAATAACTATCAACTCAATGCCTAGTATATGCAATCTAATAGTTACATTTTGGTTTCATCATACGATGCATATAAAAAACATACTATCAAAAAATTTCAATCATGCCAAATATATACCTATAGTTTATGTATTTAAGTGAAAGCATGATGCATGTGACTAGGTCAAGAGCACAAATGCTTGTGATCCCACAACCCAAGTATTGCTTTGTGTTAATTTCACTCCACCACCATGACTATGGGGTTTTTCTTTTTCTTTTTTTGGTGTGTGGTACAAGGGGCTGACTAGAAATTAAGCAACACATCTAGCATCATCATGTGGATGAACGAACACTCTTAAGGTACGTAAACTTTCGAAGAGAATTGCTGCTGTAGTGCCAATAAATCTGCCGTTTGATTAGCTTCTTTTTAAGTTTGTCTGATAATAAGATCATCCTTCTGTGGTAAAAGTGCTTAATAGATCTGAGCAGAGGATAGATGCAAAGAGAGGAATTAATTTGATCAATATCCATCCAATGACAGCCATGGAGTCATCTTCTATATAACAAATCCAAAAGTATTGACAGAAGAGGCTTTCAACGCCATACGTTAGCGTTAATAAACATTGGTTGCTATTTAAACTATATATGTGCAAATTTATGTAAAAAGGTTTTTGTGCCGTGGCTGCAAGCTGTTCAATGATGGAACAAAAGAAATGCATGACTGTTGTTGCATTCCCATAACCTGGAAGCAACAATCCCACAATGATACTGACGTGAACTGATTTTGCTTCAGTCTTCTAAGTGGAGCTGTCTATGGAATTTAATTCCATGCATGCATGTGACGTTCTTCCAAGAGATTTTTGGACTTCTTTGATTCACAACGGAGAAATGGGCGCGAATATTCCATGATGCAAATGAGAGGAGGAATTTGATAGTATAATTAGATACATTATTTCTTCTAAAGTGCGGTGTGTTTCACCGCGCACTCTCATGAGGTGGTGTTGGGATGATGAGCTGTATGGCAGGATTTCTTGCAATATGAAAATCGATGTCATGAGACACCAACAAAATATCATCCAACTCAGATTTGATTCGCTGAATAATAAACCTAGTGACGTACGTATAATGTCTGTGATGAGGCGCGCAGGAGGCTAGCTAACAGCCGTAAGTGCAATGAGAAAGTGATCTCCAACTAAAAGTATATATATATTTTTTGTTTTAACTACTCAATCTCTATCTTCACCATATATATCTCCCTTGGTTTGTTTACATACATATTTTTATCCATCTTCTATGTACATTTATATTCTCACCATATATACTTATTTACATGTATTTATTCTATTAGCATACATATTTATCCATCTATTATACACTCGTATTCTCACTGCATACACTGGTCAAGGCCTGCTTGTTTTTTTTTTTTTTGTTAAGGTGCGGTGGATGGAAGGACTGCTCGTCTAAGTCCTCTTTTCTTTTCCTGAGTAAAATGGATGGAGTGCAGCTCAAATGCATTGAGTGTGATCAATACATCTGAAAAGGTTTGAGAGTGGTCAATCTTTGGAGTAGAGGGCATTCAACAATGGTATTCCACAGCAGCAATGGTATGAGATGTCCGATCGAAAACAGATCAGCTGATGTTGGACCTCCAGCTGATGCCCTGTGTCACTTGCTGGACGCGGATTATCGGGGTGTTGAGTTCATCGATCAGACATGTATGATGATTTCCTTTTATTACTCCTATCAAAAGAAAAAAAAGAAAAGAAAACAGATCAGTTGATGAGACAACCGCCAGATGTCGAGAAGAAGAGAGTGAACATCTGAATGAGGTTGGGCAACTTGTTGATCCAATCAATTACCTTTTGAAAATCACCTTTGAGCCATGCGCATCTTTCATGAAGATGAATAATGTTTGTATATAATAGTTCTTTCTTTCCAAGCTCGGCCACAGGAACTAGTGAAACTATATTACCTCCTGTTGCTGGGTAATCTAATGATAAATGCTGTGCCACCACATGTACTGTTTTCTAATTAATACACTGCAGCCATCAAAATTTTATATCTTCAGAGTTTCTTAGAGTAGGGGTTCTCATTATTCACCACAAGGAAAAGGATATTAATTAAAGGAACTCCAGCATCCCATGACTCCTGAATATATATATATATTAGATTTTGATGTAGATCAGTATTGGGTGGCCTGGATCTTGGATAATCCTCTCATTCCTTGCCCACCAAAGTGGATATATAAGCAATATAGCAGGACAGATTTACATGCTCCTTGCAACTGGAATGAGAAAAGTCTAAGATTCCTTTCACAATATATTGAAAAGATGTGGCATATATGGAATAATATCTCACAACTAGTGAAGACTAGGTTTCAAGCTTCAAGAGCAGTAGGCAGTGAAACAGTACATGATTAATACCTTTCTTTCTCCTCATCTGGCAAAGACTACCGTTCTGAGAAATTAGCCCTTTTTCTTTCTAGCCAACACAGGCCGACAAGGCAGTCCAACCAATAAAGCTTATCTTTTTCCTCACCGTAGAAAAAAAGTGCTACGTCGTAATCTGACTACCATTTTGTGAGCTTGCAATATATAGTACTAATATATTCTACTCCAAAGCAGCAGTAGTACTGCTTTTGACTCCATTGAAAAGCAACCACTTTCCAACTGGAACGAAGTAGGAGTTGGGATGCACCCCCATTCCCCAAGTCTCTCCAGACAACGCTTGTTTTCCACTTGCTTCCAGACGCGGTTCGATCGGGGCCTGTCCTACGTAACTGGAGGGGGCCTTATAAGATGTGTCTGAAAGGGAATCACTCACATTGGCTTACCACGTACTATTTCCCTGAAGAAGCGCTGTGGCCATCCTGGCTTGATCATTGCTCTTGAGGCCATTGAACTCAGCTTTATGGCCGGATGAAACTTAATTTGATGCGCTTTTTTTATTGCTTTTCATTTAACAAGCGACTTATATATTGTCATGTTATTTAAAAAATGAACACACCATGATCATTATGTTTTTAGTAGATCTATCATTATTTTTTAATGGCGTCTAAGAGGTATATGTTATTTTGTAAGATGAAATTAAATGATGGTGCGTTGCTAAGCGGATAGCCGTACCTAAATTTTCTCTATGTTCTCCTTGCTGATATTTATATATGGCCATGTATAAATGATGCATATATGCATTTATAACTCCATGTTGTTGGTCCCATGGCCCAATTTATTTAGCCCATTAGGGCAAAGAGAGTGCCGCTCCTTTTCTCAGAATCTTTTTTCTCTCTTTTAAAGCTAGCAGCCGCCTAGAAAGAAAAAGAGAGAGTGGTAAGCAACCGTCTTTTCATTTTTTTTTCTTTCCGCAGCAGTCACCAGTGTTGTGTGAAAGCAAACGGCTAGGAGAATGAGGCATTGGAGGATCTATTGGATTTCTTGAGGGCTTTTCTGTGACTTCGTGAGCTGTGAGCGTGGAGAGAAGGCTTCGATTAACATGAAGGCGGAAGAAGAAAAAAATAAGAAAAGAAGAAAAAAGGAAGAAAATAAGGAGGTAACGCAGGAGACTGTATTTTTTGGTGACGTAATCCTTATATCCTTATTATTCTCTTGTGATTATTTTTCAAGTCCTGGCAAGGGATTTGAGACTTGGATATTTATTATTCTATAGTGGATCTTCTTCTCTGCTTGCTCGTATTTTTTTCATCTTGGAGGGATTTTTTACGTAAATCTTGGTGTTTCTATGATTGTGTGGTTTATGCATTTTATTTATTTTTCTGTTGCGTATTACGGTTTGCTAGTATTTGCTCGTATACGGATTCTTTCCTATCAACTGGTATCATAGCCTATAAATTTTTGTGTGCGAGCATGGAGGCCGGTAATGTTTCCCGCATGATCAGTCTGAACGAAACAATTGGATGATATGAAAACCAGGATGAGGACCTCTTGTATTGCAAGGATCTATATGGACCTTTGGAAGGGGTCAAAGCAAAGCCCGTTACAATGACAGATGATGCTTGGATCTATTAGATCGGAAAGCAGTCGGTTTTATTTCACAGTAGTTGGATAATAGTGTCTTTCACCATGTTTCCACTGAGACTTCTGCAAACTCTCTTTGGAAAAAGTTAGAAAGTCTATATGAGAGAAAAACAGCTGGCAACAAGGCTTTCTTGATCAGAAAACTAGTGAATCTGAAATATAAAGAGGGTGCTTCTATTGCTGAGCATTTGAATGAAATGCAGAGTATTAATAACCAGTTATCCTCTATGAAAATGTCTCTTGATGATGAGTTGCAGGCATTGTTACTTCTCAGTTCATTGCCAGAAAGTTGGGAGACACTGGTAGTTTCCCTCAGTAATTCTGCACCAGACGGTGTTATCACCATGAGTCAAGTAACAGGCAGTTTGTTGAATGAGGAGTTAAGAAGAAAAATTCAGCAACTTCTCAGATTGATTCACAGGCACTTGTCTCAGAGAATAGAGGACGGTCAAAGTCTAGAAATAGAGACAATTCATACAAGGGTAGAAGCAAATCAAGGTCAAGAAAAGATATTACTTGCTATAACTGTGGTGAGAAAGGGCACTACAAGAATCAGTGTAAGAAGCCTAAGAAGAGTAAGAAAAAGGGAAAAGAAGTGGAGGATACAGAGTCAAAGGAGAATATCACAGCTACTGTGCAGAGTGATGATTATTTGATTTTGTCTACTTCTGATGGTATCTTCTCATGAGTGTCAGAATCATGAGTGGGTGATTGACACAGGTGCTTCTTATCATGCTACACCACGGAGGGAGTTTTTTTCTACATATAAGACTGAAAATTTTGGTGTTGTCAAGATGGGAAATCAAGGCACAGCAGACATCATTGGCATGGGTGACATCCACATGAAGACCAATCTTGGCTGTAAGTTGGTGCTCAAGGATGTAAGGCATGTAGCTGACTTGAGGCTGTTGGAAGACTTGATGATGAGCAGATTTCATAAAGGGCAATGGAAGCTCAGTAAAGGTTCACTTGTTGTAGCCAGTGGGAAGAAATGTCACACTTTATACAGGTTGCAGGCTAAGCTTATGGTGAACAGTTGAATGTTACAGAGAACGACTTCAGCATGGAGTTGTGGCATAAACGACTGGGACACATGAGTGAGAAGGGGCTGCAAGTTCTTTCCAAGGAAGAAGTTCTACCAGACTTCAAAGGTGTACATCTGAACCCATGTGTTGATTGTTTGGTTGGCAAGCAACATAGAGTTTCTTTTGCTAGTCCTGCTTTATCTAGAAAAATGCATGTTTTGGATCGTATGATGTTTGATCCTAGTGGATCAGTTAATGTTCAGGCATCAGTGGTGCACTTTATTTTGTGATGCAGAAAAGTTTATATGATCAGGTTGGAGTGCCAGAGTTGAAAGATGACAGATAATGGTTGAGTTTGATAATTATTGCAGATCACATGGCATTCAATGAGATGACAGTTCCTGGTACTCCTCAGCATAATGCAATTGCAGAGAGAATGAACCGCACCATCATGGAAAAGATCAGATGTATGCTTTCACAGTCCAAGTTACCTAAAAGATTTTGGGATGAGGCATTGAAGACAGCGGTTGATGTAATAAACTTGTCACCATGTACAGCTCTAGATGGTGATGTTGCAGAGCGTGTATGGTCAGGAAAAGATGTCTCTTATAAGCACTTGAGAGTGTTTGGTTGTCGTGCATTTGCACATGTTCCAGACATTGAGAGGTCCAAGCTGGATGGTAAGACAAAAGAATGTGCTTTGCTTGGTTACTCACATGATGAGTTTGGTTATAGACTTTGGGATCCAGAAAAGCAGAAGGTATTCAGAAGCAGAGATGTGGTATTTTTTGAAGATCAAACCCTTCAAGACTTCAAGAAGGAGGTGTCAGTCAAGTCTTCTGCAGGAGGATTAACAGACTGTGATCCAGTTACTCCTCAGTAAATCAGGGTGATAGGGGAGATGTGCAAGAAAATAGTGCAGGAGCATATTTAACTCACCTGTAGGACATGTTGAGCAGGAAGGAGATCAGGAGCAACCTCCTACAGAGCCTCAGCTGAGAAGATCTATCAGACAACGTCAACCTTCCAAAAGGTATTCTACAGATGAATATATAATGCTTACTGATGCAGGTGAACCAGAATGTTACCAGGAGGCAGTTGAAAGTGAGCAGAAAAAGGAGTGGTTAGTAGGTATGCTGGAAGAAATGGATGCCTTACAGAAGAACCACACATATGATTTAGTGGAACTACCAAGAGGAAGGAAGGCTTTAAAGAACAAGTGGGTTTTCAGGTTAAAGACTCAACAGCATTGTTCTCAACCAAAGTACAAGGCCAGATTGGTTGTGAAAGGCTTTGGTCAAAAGAAAGGTATTGACTTTGAAGAGATTTTTTCTCCTGTTGTTAAAATGTCTTCAATTCGTGTTGCTCTAGGTATTGCTGCTAGTCTAGACTTGGAGGTTGAGCAGTTAGATGTGAAGACAGCTTTTCTTCATGGTGATTTGGAGGAGGAAATCTATATGGAGCAACCAGAAGGCTTCAAAGTCAAAGGTAAAGAAAATCTTGTCTGCAGATTGAAAAAAAGCTTGTATGGGCTGAAAATGGATACAAAAGAATGGCTTCAGATCATTGTGTGTATATCAAATGGTTTAGTGAGGATTTTGTCATACTCCTACTTTATGTTGATGACATGCTTATTCTTGGGAAAGATATGTCTATGATTGACAGGTTGAAGAAGGAGCTGAGCAATTCATTTGAAATGAAGGATATGGGACCAGCAAAGCAAATACTGGGTATGCAGATTTCCCGTGATAGAAGAATCAAGAAAATATGGTTGTCACAGGAAAAGTACATTGAGAAGGTATTGGATAGGTTCAGTATGATCAATGCAAAGCCAGTTGGTTCTCCTCTTGCAGGTCACTTCAGGTTGTGCTCAGAGCAAAGTCCTTCAAGTGATGAGGAGAAAGAGAAATGAAGAAGGTTCCTTACGCTTCAGCAGTCGGAAGTTTGATGTACGCGATGGTATGTACGAGGCCAGACATCGCATATGCAGTGGGTGTTGCTAGCAGATTTCTTGCAAATCCAGGGAAAGAGCATTGGGCAGCAGTGAAGTGGATCTTCAGATATCTCAGAGGAAGCTCCAAAGTTTGTTTAAGCTTTGGGGGTGGTCCAGCTGTGCTGATTGGTTACACAGATGCAGATATGGCGAGAGATATTGATACAAGGAAGTCCACATCAGGTTTCATACTTACTTTTGCAGGGGGAGCTGTGTCATGGCAATCCAGATTGCAAAGGTGTGTAGCTCTCTCTACCACAGAGGCAGAATATATTGCTGCTACCGAGGTCTGTAAGGAGATGCTGTGGATGAAAGAATTCTTACATGAATTGGGATTGAAACAGAAAAATTATGTGGTACATTGTGACAGCCAGAGCGCCATCCACTTGTGCAAGAACCCAACTTTTCATTCAAGTCAAAGCATATAGATGTGAGATACCACTGGATTCGAAATGTGTTTGAAGAGAAGCAGTTACAGCTTCAGAAAATTCACACAGATGAAAATGGGGCAGACATGTTGACAAAGACCTTATCAAAAGAAAGGCAAGAGATATGCCGACAGCTGGTCGGCATGATTTCACACTAAGGAAGCATGAGACAGCCTCCCTTATGGGCTGAAGGGGAGGTTGTTGGGCCCATGGCCCACTTATTCAGCCCATTAGGGCAAAAGGGAGCGCTACTCCTTTTCTCAAGATTTTTCTCTCTTTTAAAGCTAGCAGCCGCCAGGAAGAAAAAGAGAGAGTGGTGAGCAGCCGTATTTTTTTTTTTTTTTTTTTTTGCAGCAGCCACCAGTTTTGTGTGGGAGAAACGAAAGAGAATGAGGCATTGGAGGATCCATTGGATTTCTTGAGGGCTCTTCTGTGACTTCATGAGCCATGATTATGGAGAGAAGGCTTCGGATAACGTGAAGGCGGAAGAAGAAAAACAAGAGAATAAGAAGAAGAAGAGAAGGAAAGAAAATAAGGAGGTAACGCAGGAGACCATATTTTTCGGTGACGTAATCCTTATATCCCTATTATTCTCTTGTGATTGTTTCTCAAGTCCTGCAAGGGACTTTGAGACTTGGATATTTATTATTTTATAGTGGATCTTCTTCTCTGGCTTGCCCGTGGTTTTTTTCCCTTTATCTTGAAGGATTTTCAACGTAAATCTTGGTGTTTCTGTGATTGTGTGGTTTGTGTATTTTATTCATTATTCCGCTGCGTATTACGGTCTACTAGTATTTGCTCATATACGGATTCTTTTTCATCACATTTGATTCATCATATTAGATTGAAGTGATATAGGATTGTCAAACCAATGATATATTATATTTATAAAATTGGATTAAGGTGTTCGAAATATGGGATTGAAAATAAAAATTATTTTTATGTAATTCAACTTATAGTATTTGGAATACATCCACGGAGGATTGGATTTGGCTTCGATTTTCTTCAAATACTGTTCAAAAAATAATATGTTGTGTGATTTTTTACAAAATTTATTTATTTAAATATTTATACAACAAGTAACATATTTTTATATAATATATGAAGGTTAGATGTTTTGCTATAGAATAGTTTTTTTTTGGTACAAATAGATAATTACACCACTTGACTTTAGGATGGGTCATATCCGATATATCAAAGTACAAAAGTTGAGAAAGGATCGAAGGACAAGGGTCGTCCTGTTTTCAACTCCAACTACCCGAATGAGAGGCCATCTTGGTAGCAATCTAGTCAGCCATTGCATTGGCTTCACGGTAGACATGCCGAATCTGGATATAAGGAGCTTCCAAATCATAGAACGGATGTCGCACAGTAAGAGAATGATCGGCATATGGTAACTGAGTTCCTGCCGAATTCAGCGAATAACAGTGATGAAATCGCCTTCAATAATAAGACTATAGCACCCAGGATTCGAACAACATAGAAAATACGTGCCTGTACCGCAAAATGATTGATCTTTAGAACTTACCTCCTTCTTGTTCTTCTTCTACTTCTTCGGCAGAAGCTCGATTTTCTGATTAAAGAAGAAGATAACTCACATATACCACATCTTCTTGTTGATTTACGGAAGCAAGCAATGATGAAAAGAGAATTTGTGTTGTTTCCCTTCGAACCCAGAAAAAATTAAGAAGAAAAAGAAAAGCCGACGTTCAGCGAGCTAGTGGCCTAAATGGCGCCCATTATCCACGTAGCTAGCGGGGCAGTTCAGTAAAATGACACCCAATCCCACCCGTTGGGATTCAAAATACACCGCAAAGATTGCTTTCCTCAGCTCTATTTTTTTTTAATAATTAATTTTTTAAATTACTCTTAAATCCCTACCTTTCCTTCCGTCGTAGGCATCGACTCTTTTCTCCGATTTTTCCTTTCTCCCATTAGTTTCGATGCCCTTTGGCACCAACTCCTTTTCTCGATCTGAAGCATTGAGGCAAGAAAAAGTTGAAGAGAAAGGGCATGAAAATTTTAAGAATAGTTTAAAAATTAATTTTTTAAAAAAAATTAAAGGGTATAGAAAGTAATTTTTGGATGTATTTAGAAGTTTGCGTTTCATAATCCCATCGCGTCCGGTTTGGTTGTTGATGAACAAGATGGAGCCTGTAGGATTGATACCAGTATCTTGACTTTCTATAGTAAATGTAGGATTAGATATCCATTCCAATAAAACAGCAAAAAGATACCTCTCTATGCCGCGGTGCCAAAAGAATAAATCATATAATTATTTATTTAATTTAAATAATTTAAAAAAATTAATAATATTTTTTAAAAAATACATAATTTTATAATTAAATCAAATTTTTTTATAAATTAAGTATTTTATAACATTTATATTATTATCACTATTACTATTATAATAACTATTATAATTATTATACTTCTATTTATAACACTTACCATCTTCGTAATATTTATAATCTTTATATTTAAGTATTTTTTAAATTAAATATTTTTAAATAAAGTACATAATTTTAAAAAAGAAATGCGACGGTTGAGATTTGAGATAAAGAAGGAAGAATGGGCAAACAAATAAGGAATATGAGTGAATCAGAATAAAAATCATATGCAGATCAGACCAAGATATAATCGCAATCAAAGTAAGAGGAGATCAAGTCTGAAAAGGTAAAAGCATAATATATTTAAAGGCTCTCAGAGCTACAGATCAAATCATCTTAGAAAGGAAAGACGGTATAGGGTAGAGGACTCTACTTGGGTTGCACGTTGGGTTCTAAGAGTGAGTATATTAGAGGAGAGTACTGTCCCTATGTCATTTTCAAGCCAACTTCACTTTTTAGATCAAAGATCCAAAAAAGAAGTAGAGAAGCACAGTTTGCTCTAAAGAGTACGAACGAAGAAGGAGAGAGCTCGTCAACTATCTTCCCGACGAGACTGCGCCGATTCATCTCTTATCTTTGTTGCATTTTAATTATTTTTAGTGTGTTCAATTGCATTTTATAGTAGGAGTATGGTTTTAATTAATATAAAGTTTATTTTCTTGCACTTTTAAATTCATGTCCTTTATTTTTATTGTAAGTAGATGCTAGGATCTAAATAATAGATTTTAATACCATGTATTTTCTTTTGTTTTGTACTTGTAATTTTTGTTTATTCGATTTCTTGATTTTCTTAAATCAAGAATTTTGAAGCATTCAACATATTGCCTTCCCTGTGGATTCGATCTGACTCACCTTTTCTATGAAATTTTAATTTTCTTAAAGAGTTGGTTAATTAAATTGATAGGTATGATTGTCATTAAGAACATTCAACATATTGCCTTCCCTGTGGATTCGATCCGACTCACCTTTTCTATGAAATTTTAATTTTCTTAAAGAGTTGATTAATTAAATTGATAGGTGTGATGTTGTCATTAAGAACATTCAACATATTGCCTTCCCTGATGAAATTTATTCATCCAAGGGCTTATTACAAAAGTACCCCGAGGCATACAAAAAGTAATGAATGAATAAAATACAAAAAGAAAAATTAAATATGAGGCTTGGTTGGATAGATTAGTGTTGTGCCTCTCCCGGGGGAAGCTACTGAAGGAGCGATAACTGGGGCTGGCTAGCTCGTCTCTTCAGCAATGTTCAGAGGAACCTTGGCCAAGTTTGCCTCCACGGCTTCTTCAAAATCTATCTCTAGGGCACCATCTCCTTCGGGCCCAGCTTCGGTGGATAAAGGAGTTGCAATCGAGGTATCAACCGATATTGGGGTGACACAACACCCCTCGTCCTCTAAGAAGGAAAGGTCCAAGTCAGGGTATTGCTAGATGACCTTCTGACGCGTTTCAGCCACCCTTAACATGTAGGCCTCCTTCGAGAACTAGAGTTTGTCCTCAAGAAACTCGGTCGAACTCTTATACCTTTATACGGCAAGGGCAGCATTATTATTGGCCTCGATTATTCGGCTTTGAAGATCGAAGGTCTGTAGATGGCATGCGATCAGTTCGTTAGTTAGCATCTTTATTTGCTTTGTCGCTCGAACTTTGTTCTCCTTAGCCTGAGAAGTTAGGCCAACATATCCCGTTCAGATAAAAGTGGAGCTAAACTCATGAATGAAGTTCATACCTTAGCAATGACGTCGGCCTGTCGAGCAATCTCTGCCCTTGCCTCCACAGCTTGATTGTGAAGCTTTTTCTTCTCCTTCTTATAATGATTAAGCTTCCCCAGGCATGTTTCAGTTTCTCCTGATCCTTTTATGCCTTATTTCGAGTAGATGCTAGCTCAGCCAAAGCCTAAGCGTCCTGCTATTGGCAAGATTCAAACTTGCGACCTTCATCAGCTAGGCTCTTATTTAGCCTATTTATTTCCTCTGCGGCCTCTACCCAGGACGTTGACAATGTTGACCTGGCTTCATCTGCCGACTTACGAGGTACTTCAAACTTAGCCCGGGCCTTAGCTAGTTCTTCAAAATGCTGGCTAGCCAAGCCCTTTTTATTTCAAAGCTCAGCGACTTCACTAAAGGCTTGGTTGCGAGCTTCTACTGTGGCTAACAGCTGCCCATAGAGTGCCCTTTGAAGGATAATCCCCAGCAATCAGACAAAGTGAGCAAGCCTAGAGATAACAAAGTATATCAAAAGGAAGAGGAAAAAGACATCCTCACTTACCCGGAAGGCATAAATATTCATGTCCTTCAAAAGGTCCTTGCTTCCGGCGACAGGACATCCTCCAAGCCTTCGGAGAGCTCAAACCCCTCGATTGTAAAGGAGACCGTCCCTTGCTTGATTTTCTCGTGTTTTGCATTCAAAGGACCTCCTTCTAGATAGAGAATGGAGCGAAATGTATGAAGCCGCAACTTCAGTGACTCCAGCTCAGGGTCAGCCACATGTCATTCGGTGGAACCAGCCTGATCGACCCTTTTCGCCGAGGGCCCCTCCTTGTCTTGACCCTCGATGCTCCTCCCAGCCTCTCCCTCCTCTTCAGGGAGAGGCTCCTATGCAAACAGAGGGATACATACCTCACTCGCGGCCATGGCGTCCTCCAACCCCTCGGACTCGGCCATCCGCTTTATTTGCTGACACTCCTAATGTTCCTCAGGAGTCTGTCGACTGAAGGGGGTGGCACAGACCAGGCCACAGGCGAGCAAGTGAGGACCTTTATTGTAATCCAGGCTTATTGGGAAGTCCTCGCTTTCCTAGAACCTGTCCTCTAAGCAATTCGGCTCCTTCTGGACCGATACTTTTTTATTTTAGCCGCCGGCATCGAGATTAAAGTGAGACTTAGACCCGGGTCTTCCTTGTCTCCCCCTCTCAAAGGGCTCGAGGAGCCGAGTCTCGCCTTCTTTTTTGAAAGGCTTGATAGTTTGAGAAAGGGAGGGGAGGAAGACTCGGTACTGAGTCTCGCCTTCTTCTTTGAAGGGCTTGGTAAGGCTGGGCGAGACCATTTTCCATCATTCTTTTCAGCATCTTCCTCATTCGGGCCCCAAGGTTGGACTTAGCTACTGCGAACACAAAACAATCAAATTCAAGGATTAGTAGATTTAAAATCAAGCTTACTCCGAGGGTCGATGCTGCTAAGACTAGTGTTAAAGAATGCATCCTCAGCCAAAAGAACTCCAGCTGAGAGTACCTTATTGCTGGAAAGAATTTTGAGGTCCTCGACCTCTTGCTTCGATAGTCATGGAGCTCTGTTCAGATCCTTAAAAAATTTTCCCCATAACAGAGGAAAGAGGCACCTGCCACTCTTTTGGACGATAATAAAATGGGGCTTCCACCCCTTTATGGAGGATGGGACCCCTAACACCCTCTTAAAGGATCTTCGGTATCCAATGTAGGGCTAGAAGGAGTTCTTGAGAAAGACAATATTGTGGTACACCCAGAATAGAGGTACCGTAACCATCACCCCTGCAAACTAGTACATGGAGATGAACCCCACGATGTAGTGCCAGCTATTTGGGGCTACCACTGTGGGGCAAATGCCATAGAACTCCATAATCCCCTCCATAATAGAGTGGAGGGAATGGCTTTGAAGCACTCCTCGTAGAAAAAGGTCTCGAACTCCGGTTCATCCGAAGCCCTTTGCCCGGAACCCGTCACTTGCAGGTCGTAGTGGCCGAGAATCCATTATTCGTGATGGATTCTCTTCAAATCTGCTGGAATCATCGATGAGGCGATGCAAGAGGGGTGCTCCATATCTTCAGAACGAGTAGAGACAACTCTGGCCATAATTTTCTCTAACTGGGGACACTTAGTCTCAGATTGGAGGATAAGGCCAAGGGTCTGAAAAGATGTGACTCTGGAAGATGTCAGTCTCCCCCTTTTTAAGCTACCATACGAAGGGCAGCGGACATTATTAGTGGAGAACCCTAGGAGTCGCGATCTTTTGGTTCAAGCGCCGAGATCTCTGGTTCCGCCACGTGTTATCAACCGACTGCCTATGATCGAATTTGAAAAGCCCGCCTGTTTGATAACTTGAGCGATTATGCTATATTAGCAATCATGGCATCAACATCTCTCTGAATTCAACCATAGCTATCGGGAGTAGGGTGCTAAGACTCTACTCCCTAGGTCCAAACATTAACTTCGGACTAGGAAGGGGAGGCAAGTGATGCAGGAAAAAAGTTTTCGCATAAATATGCTAACATGGACAGACAGTGGGGTCAGGCACCTTTGGGTTATGACTGACCAACCCTTACAAGCTGAGCGATGCTTTGCCGAGCTACTACGTCAACATCTTCAACCAAGTCTCGTCCGATCGAACCTCGGCCGAACGATCTTCGACTTCTTTCACCGAGTCTCATCTCCAAACCAGGGTGACCGAACCTCAATAATCGAGAGTTGCTTGACTGACTATTCCTTGTACCGACCCTCGGTCCACGCCAAATATCTTGGACATCATATCACCAAAATCATGGGAGTCTTGAAACTCCTACCCAAAGTGATCTTCTTTAAATGGAAATAGGAGCTAGATATAGCTCCCCCTTTTCAATATAAGCATGATTTGAGATATCCCTAAAAAGGTATACGTCGAAATCGACATTATCTTCCTCCAAATTCCGCAATTGCACTCAAAAATCATGTAATAGAATTATTTCTTTTGCCTTTAAACATGACGTCCCATGACCCCTCAAGTATGCATGAAAATAACCCTTTACGCTCGTCATTACACCCTAGACCTTTTTATGGGGGATTCTTCTTATTTTTAAACCTTCTCTATATTATATATGATTAAGAATCTTTACTTATTTGAGCATCAAAGAATTTTTCATAGAAACTATCCATCTTAATTCTTTTTGTATGAGAATACTATTTTGTAGATCCATGAGAACGAAATAATACTATCCAGACTTTCATGTGCACGGCATTTTGCTTCTGGATCGGAGAACAAAAATCCGCAGCAACGTGTCGTTTTCTGATTATACTTGGTTGCGAGCGAGCTTGTGATGGATCGCAGTGCAGTCGACTGCTATTGACTCTTATAAAAAGCAGGGCACCTTCCGACCGGAATATAGCGGGACTTTGGACGCACCCAATTCGATCCCCAGTCTGTGTCCATACTTCACTTGTTTTCCACCTGCTTCCTGACACGGTTCGGACGCACTGATCATGGAGGGGACCGATCGAGAATGTGAACGGAACCACTCGCAATTGGCCAAAATTTTCGCTGAAGAGGCGCTGTGGCCAGCCTGGCCTGACCTCCTACAGGCTACAGGCTAGCCATAAGCGATCGACGCGCACATGTATGGCTCCACTTGGGGCCTTACAGCTTGCCTAAACTTTTTTTATTCCATCCATATCGACGCGTTTCTATCATAAATACGGAAAGGAAAACGAAGCAGGTGCGGTCTGCTAGCTTTCCACGCGCGAAATATGTAGTCAAGATTCTCTTGTTATCATCGTTCATGCAGCGCCAAAGCTACATGACTCTCCTGATCGAGTTCCCACCAGCCGACAAGGAATTGAACGAGAAAGCGATTCGCACCGTTCCATGCTGCACATCATTTCACATTTCACACCAAAGAAAACGAGCAATCATGCGGCGCCACCTCGATCCCTGTCGTTGACTCCTTGCGAGTCCATGCGTGAGGGTTGCTTTCTTGCTTGTATTGGATGGATCAAAGGTGTTGTCTGTGTGCAACTTGTGGACATGCGTCCGCTAAAATTCAACCCATCAGCTGCAAACGCATCTCGTTGTTATATATATATATATATATATATATATATATATATATATATATATATATACACACACACGCATACGCGCGCACGAGTGATTCCATCAATTTAAAACGAGCTAAGATCGATAGATTAGAGTATAAAATTTGAAACAAAATAAAAGAATATATATCATCCTAATTTTAGCTTCAGAAATCAGAGTGTCGGTAATGCAATCCAGTCGGCTGCAGAGTTGACTTCTCTGAAGACATGCCAAATGAAGGCGTAATAAACTTTCTGAAGGTTGGCTCGAATATTGATGATCAAAGAGTTGGAAGTCTTGATGGAGCCATTGGATGATAGTGATAGAGTCATCCTTAATGATAAGACTGCGGATGCCCAAACATGGATAGCACAGAAAATACCTGCTTAAGCAGCAAATAATTCTACCAACTCACCATTCGTTCCTTGTATCATAAAAACTGAAGACGAAGACAAAGATAAAAATAAATTTATTTTCATAAATAGAAATAAAGAAGACACTCCCTGGCGTGCGGCACCATGCATAGTAGACTTAGGGCTGATGGCTTCCTTCGTTTTCTTCGATTCCTGCAAGAATCCACCCTGAATGAATGATAAAGAAGATGGAAGAAATTTTTTTTTTAACCATGGAGGCGAAAACAAAGATTAAAAAAAATATTTCTGTAAATAAAAATAAAAAATACTTTCTACTCCACAAGCTCCCCAATCTCCACCCTATAAAGTCCTTATTATTTTATATTATTTAAATATTATTATATTATTTAATATCTTAAATGTAGTAAAATATATAAAGACCAAGTGCGCTTATTTTCTTTATATTCATTAAGACTTATAGTTGAATATAATTATTTTTTTATAAAATAGCTCATGATTATTTATTATATCCTGTAAGATTATGATTAATATATTTTTTATATTAATTAAGAACTTTTATTTTTTATAAAATAAAGTTGTTAAGAACTTTTATTTTTTTATCAATTAAAAGGCAATTTGCAAATCTAAAATAAAAGACTAGGAATCAGTGATCTCCTTCTTTTCTTTTCTTTTTTTTCTGTCGGGACCTTGAAGAAAGCTCATTTTGCAGGCCTACTACTTACTCTAAAAAGACACTTCCTTTTGGAGTTTAAAAAGATATTGCAGATCAAAGATTATCTCTATCTCTAGTTTAAAAAGATATTGCATAAGACCCCAATAGTTTTTTAAAACAACATTTCTTTTGAGTGAGAAATGATGTGGCTGATCCAAAATCATGAAGGAAGAAAACTGACGGAGCCCCCATTCGGCCTCAGCTCCCAATGTTCATCCATGGCATTGCTCTCGTCATACCGAAGAAAGAGAATAAGAGGAAGAAAGGGTCAACCTCCAGAGCCCGCTTTAGCCTCCAAGGAGCCCTTTGGCCACGGTATATATCTCACACCAAGGCCCAATGTATATCTCTCACACCAAGGCATTTATGGCCTCATAAAGCCACGTACACCCAATTACTCTAAAGCATTTATTACCTTATTAAAGGCATTTATGGCTGCCACGTTGCTCTCTTCTGACCACCGAACATGACCTCAAAGGCCAACCTCGAAGGCCGACACCTCCAAAGCGGACGTGCACCCAATTCCTCCAAGGCATTTATTGCCTTACTCTCTGCCTATATAGAGGCATTTATGGCTGTCACGTTGCTCCTCTCGGTCTCAACTCTCGCTTGGCCTCGGACCTATAGCTACCAAGCTCCCTCCGACCGTGAATAGTGCCATGCAAGTGAACAAAGCCTCGTATGTGAATAGTGTCATTCAAGTGTTCACCATAGGTCTTTTCTAAAACTCGTCAGAGAGCATGAATGGTGCCACACAAGCACTCTATAATCAATGTTCTACGAGGGATAGTTGGCTTCAACTCAACATCATCATTCACCCCCAACAGCTGTACCTTGGGACCCACACGACTAACTTTATTACACATCATTGTCCGCATAGGACAACTAAAAATGTGACGTAGGGGACATGTTTGGCAAGCGCCGTAGCGATCGGCCATGCCCTGTGACCACCTACTCTGACAGGACACGGTCTGCAGCTCGACACGTCACGTCATATGGAGGTAAGCTCCACTGTGCTGCCATCAATTAATGTTCTGACAAGTGATCACGCCCCAAGCCCACGGACTCTAGGCATCTATAAAAAGGGTAAGAGGGACCCGACCAGGTAACACACTCATAACGCTTCTAAACGCTCACAGAGAGAGCTCTTCTCGAAGCCTCTCTCTCTTTCTCTTTCGAGCTTCCTTAAGCTCACGGCTGTTGCCCAGAGCGCTGACTTAAGCGTCGAAGGGTTCCCGCCGGAATTTTCGGCCCCCAAGACTTATTTGCAGGCCCGCAGGTGCAAGGAGCTCGCCAGAGGACCCCGGGCTCACTGGAGGAGGCGACCGGATGCTCGAGGCCAGCGATTTGGCATCAACAAGAAGATAGTTTTTTTATCAAGTTTTGGAAAGATTTTTGGTTTGGGAACATCCCTCTACATTTTTGTTTCCCAAGGTTTTTTTGAATGCTACACTAAAGTAAATGCTCTTGTATCTTCCTTTTGGAGTAGAAGAAACAAATCAATATGGCTAATTAAGCCATTCAAATCATTGTTAAGCAACTAGCATCCAGCATTCGCAGTTGGCAGATTTGCAGGAAATTGTAAATTTTTTAAGATCTTTAAAAGAGGATGCAGCTAGACTTTTCTGCTCGGTGACTATCAAGACATGGATTAAATTCTTTCTACAAATTCATCAACCAAGACAGTATGACTTGGTCATTCTACAAAGTTATTTGGAATTAAGTTGTGACTTTCAAAATATAAAACTTTTTGCCTAATTAGCTCTTCATGATTGGCTATAAACAGGGAAAAATCTTGCTAATAATTAAAGAATGATCAATTAGCTTGAGTTACTTAGGTTATGTTTGGATGTTTGAGAGAAAGAAGGGAATAATAAAAGAAGAAAAGAAATGGAAAGAAAAGGGACTTACCCTACTTTCATTCCCTTTCCTTTGTCTCTTTTATCTTATGACCTTTTTTTTTTTCTTCTTGTTCTTCCCCTGGTCTACATTCCCCTTCTATTCAAATAAACCCTTAATGTTTGACGCTGTTTTTCCTCTCTTGTCCTTTGGCTGAAACCTCTAGTTCCCCATCTCTGACCACATCTAAATCCTTTGTACGCCCTACATCATATGTGGACAGTGCGGCGGAGGAGACCCATTCTCTCATCTTGAAGATTGTTATGGGATCGATTAGTTCGCTCTCTCTTTTTGGTGGCTCATCTGGGGAAAGAGAAAACTTAATAATTTTATCTTATAAATCCATCTTTTTTAAGTTATTTCAGAAAAAATATTGTGCACCTTTAAATCTTGAAAATGTATTTCCAAAATCTCTTTTTAGTTCTACTTAGCTTTGTTACTTTACATTTTTCTCTTTCAGCATATTTTCTTCTCAATAAATTTAAGAAAATACTCCCTTATTTACTTACTATTAAAAAAATTATTTTATCAATGCACTCTAAGAAATGGTAGCAAGAAGATAATGCATACCTTTAAAGCATAATCCATTCTTAACATTCTCATAATTTCGATCACATATTAAAAATATAAATCACATACATCTCCAAAGGATATATAAAGGGGGCCATAATATATATTATGCTAAAGTATCAAAATCACATGTATCAAATATATCTAAAAATATCAACAACAACAACAGCAGTGTCGATCTCAAACCGACATGCATAAAATCGAACGCAAGAGTCGGTACACGATAATGACATCATCCATCCTTCATCCACAACAATAATGAAAGGAAGACGCGTGAGCTTGACTTAGTAAAAATATCATCAAAGACGACGAGTACATTCCACGCGATTCTCTCTAATTATCTCACCCAACTCCGTGCCGGACACGCCCCGCGGCTGGCGGGATGATATCATGATTGTTAGGGCGTTGGCGCTGCGTGATAGAGCGATTTACACCATGATTTTAAAAATTGAACCTGACCGATAGATTGAATCGGTCAAAAATTGATCAGATCCAATTTTATTATTATTAAAATTAATTGCTATATATAACATGATAAAAATTGAAAAGATTCATTAAATCGATCAAGTTTCAAAGAACTGATTCAATCCCGATCGACTTTAGGAAGTGTTTGAAATAGGGGATATCCCCTCTTATCCCCAAAGCTATAACTAGAAGAAATATGTCTAAAAAAGTTTAACCAAAGGGAATAACCCCCTGAACTTATCCCTAAAAAACTCAGGAACAACTAAAGTTATCCCTTGGCTATCCCTTGGATAAATGCTATCCTGTACATTTTATCCAAGGATAGCTTTTGGGGAGTCAAACACTACCTTAGATTTTTAGTTTTGATAAATAAAATTAGGATTTATTTTTTAAAATTTTTACTTAAATTAATATTATATTTTATTATTTTTATATTATTATAAAATAAAATTAATTATAATTTATTGATTTAATCAAATCGATTTATTCGATCGAACCAATTAATGATTCACGATCTGATTTTTAAAACATTAACGTAGTGTTTGAAATAGGAAATAAAAGGGGATATCCAGGGGATATCCTTTCTTATTCCCAAAAGTCATAACTATAAGGGATAGCTAGAAATAAAGTTAACCAAAGGGATAATCCATGATTAACCATGGTTATCCCCTCAATTTATTCCCTAAAAAATGCAGGAATAGCTGGTTATCCCTCCAAATAAGAGTAAAAAAAAGTTATCCTATGAATTTACCTTTTTGCATTTGATATGATCAATGGGATAGCCAAAGGATATCCTAGGAATAGAGAATAAACTCTATCCCATACATTTTCCATGGATAATATTTTTCCTATCAAACAGAACCTAATTTATACCATTAAATGTAGCACCACATTCCACAGCAAACAAACGAAGGTATGGAGATGGGGCATGATATGGCTAATGTAGCCAAGGGTAATTTCGATAAAATCAAACATTGGTGCACCCCGGCATCTCCAAGCCCGCCGAGTCGGCCCCGACCATCCTTGATCGGCCCTTCTCAGCCCCGACGTCTCCAAGGCCGAGTTGGCCCCACCATTCCTGGTCGGCCCTTCTCGGCCCCGGCATTTCCAAGCCCGCTCGCCCCCGACATCCCTTGCGGCCCTTCTCGGCCCCGGCGTCTCCAAGCCCACCAAGTCGGCCCCGACCATTCCTAGTCGGCCCTTCTCGGTCCCGGCGTCTCCAAGCCCGCCGAGTTGGCCCCGACATTCCTGGTCGGCCCTTCTCGGCCCCGGCATCTCCAAGCCCGTCGAGTCGGCCCCGACCATCCCTGGTCGGCCCTTCTCGGCCCCGGCATCTCCAAGCCCGCCGAGTCGGCCCCGACCATTCCTTGGTCGGCCCTTCTCGGCCCCGGCGTCTCCAAGCCCGCCGAGTCGGCCCCGACCATTCCTGGTCGGCCCTTCTCGGCACCTCCAAGCCCGCCGAGTCGGCCCCGACCATTCCTGGTTGGCCCTTCTCGCCCTCTCCAAGACCGCCGAGTCGCCCCGACCAGTTCTCGGCCCCGGCACCTCCAAGCCCGAGTCGGCCCGACCATTCCTGGTCGGCCCCGCCCCGGCGTCTCCACGTCGAGTCGGCCCACGGCTTGGCTGGCCCCCGGCCACCCAGCCGACCCAGATAAGCCTCGGCTCCCCCGGGAGAGTCGAGACTTCCGGTTTCCTCCAAATCTGCCCCAACACGGCCCTGGTAGCTCGGGACGCTACCTCTCTGACCCGCGCCGCCTGACAACGCCAGATCCAACTACCCACTGGCCACGCTGCTGATGGGACTGGACCCAACTACCCATAGCCCCGCTGGCTGATGGGACTTAGCCCACCAACCGCCTTTTTCTCCCTTTCCGATGGGACAGGACCCACCAACCAGCAGATTCACGCAACTCCCAAGAACTCCGCGGACATTCCTTCCTCACGGAATCCCACGTGATCATGCCAGGGTCAACCCCTATAAAAGGTGAATCCACTCAGTAAAAGGTATGTGCAAACCCATAAAATCGCTACCCTGATACCCAGAGAGAATCCCTCCTTGGGAGCACCTTTTCTCTAAAAGAGCTCGTTCGAGCTCCTCTTCTGCTGTGACCTCAATTGCTGACTTGAGCGTCGGAGGGTCCCACCGGAGAATCCTCTCCGGTCTTGGGACTTTTTGCAGGCCACCTTGAGCGAAGGATGAGAATTCTCTTCCCGACGTTCAAGACAGTGATTGGGCGTCATCAGATTGGCGCGCCAGGAAGGGGGAAGTTGGTGTAGAACGCAGCAAGTATCCAGGCTTCCCTGTGCTACATCCCAACTCTACTCCCCCTCTCTCTCAACATGGTGGTGACACGAGCTCAGGATGCTTCCATCAGCTGTCCAGCGGGGCTTCCCCCCAGTTAGGCAGCAGGAGGCCAACCCCCCTGCTGCCGATCCTCCAGTCACCTGCCCACCACCGAACGCAGCCCCGCGGAGCAGCTGGCACCCTCTCCCAGCAAGTCCAAACTCTCACCGCTATGGTCCACGGGCTCCAGCAGCAGCAGTCCGTGGCCACCCAGCATCAAACCGCTCCCCCTAGTCAGCAGTCAGCAGGGGAGGTTCTCCAAGGCGGAGGCCGGTCCGGGAGGCCGGTCGTCGCCCAGCTTCCCCAAGGAAGCCCGCGAGCCCTCCAAGCGGCCGGTCCCCTGATCGTGGCGGGCACGTCACCAAGAGGAGCCAAAGCGGAAGCCCCACTCCCGTCTCCCTCTCTGTCTTCTTCTCTTCTTCTTCCTCCTCCGAGCCATCTCGGAGGGCCCCAAATCAGCCGACAGGCGGAGGAGCGCCTGGACGAGTACAACCGGCGACTAGACGAGCTCGCCAGGAAAATCAACATCAGCCGGAGGAGGAAGTTGACACCCGTCCTCCTTACACCCGCCGGATACTGGAGGAGCCTGTCCCCTCTAGATTTTTTCCCCCAGATAGATCCGTACGATGGTACGACGGATCCTCTCGACCACCTCGAGAGTTATAAAGCAATGATGCAAGTCCAGGGTGCTTCAGACGCCCTTCTCTGCAAGGCTTTCCCCGCCACTCTGCGAAAGGCCGCTCGCGCTGGCACTCGCGCTTGCCCCCTCACAGCATCGACTCCTTCCGAGAGCTGGAGAAGGCTTTTCTGGCGCATTTCGATGCCTGCCGATGAATCCCAAGGGTGCGGACAGCCTCTTCTCCGTGCGCAGAAGGAGGGAGAGTCGCTGCGGGACTTTGTGTCCCGGTTCAAACTGCCGCCCTCGAGGTCTACCATCTCGATGACGCGGTGCAACGCTGGCGCTGAAGCGGGACTCCTCCATCCGCTTCACCTTTTCTTTGGATAAGAAGCCCCCGGGCTCCTATTCCGACCTCCTCCTCCGGGCTCAAAAGTACATCCGTGCGGATGAGGCCGACCTCACCCGAGAATCTTCAAGGAGCTCCAGCCACAAGCCTGCTCGCCCTGAGCCAAGCGGACCCCCTCGACACCGGCGGCCGACCCGCCTCGCCGATCCGACAACAGGCGTAGAAGCCCTGTCCCCGATGAGAGCAAGCTCACACCTCTTCTCGCCCCTCGATCTCACATCCTGATGGAGATCGAGGGCGAGCCTTACCTCCAGCGCCCTCCTCCCATGAAGAAAGGTCCTTCCCCAAAAAGCCGTTACTGCCGATTCCACCGGGATTATGGCCATGACACTGACAGCTGCTACAGCTTGAAGCGGCCATCGAGGAGCTCATCAGCGGGGCTACCTCGGCAAGTATGTCAGAAGGCGCAGCAGCCGCTGCCGGCCCTCATGGGGCCTCCGCCTGTTCAGGCCCCGGTCGACAACGCCCCCACGGAGCGGACGGTCGGAATGGTGTCCTGGGGGGCCTCCGCCTAAG
The DNA here is from genome assembly GCA_900491605.1 of Calamus simplicifolius. Lineage (NCBI taxonomy): Eukaryota > Viridiplantae > Streptophyta > Magnoliopsida > Arecales > Arecaceae > Calamus > Calamus simplicifolius. The sequence continues at coordinate 128,074 of UESW01001686.1, read as the reverse complement.
CGGCCGAGGGGGAGGAGGCACCGGTAATGTAATTCGGGGGGGATCTGCTGTCATAGAGAATGTAAACAATGAAGGCATCGTCGTCTCTATGACGATCGCCAAGCACCCTGTAAAGAGGATATTAGTTGATAGTGGCAGCTCAGCTGACATCCTTACCTACGACGCTTTTGTTCGGATGGGATTATCTTTGGACTCCCTTCAGCCTGTGGCACCCCTTTGGTCGGTTTCACTGGAGATTCGTAAGGGTTGAAGGTGAATACCTTTGCCTGTGACAGCCGGAACGCCGCCATGTCAAAGCACAGTGATCATGAAGTTCCTGGTTGTGAGGGTCCCTTGGCATACAACGCCATTCTCGGGCATCCAGGTTTGAACCTTTGGATGCAGTTATCTCCACCCGGCGCTGCTGGTGCAGTTCCCCACTAGTAAAGGAGTCGGGAGATGCGGGTGAGGTCAGCTCAGTCCTGCCCTGTTATCACGCGGCATCAAGTCCTCTGGAGGCTGAACCAACTTTTGAAGCATCCGACCCAGGACTCTAACAAGGGAGGGAACCAGCTGAGCACTTTTAACCTTCCCTCTTGGAGATGACCCGGCAAGAACCGTCCATGTCGGCGGACTCCTTCCCCAGAGGACCGGAGCATCTCTTAGCCTTTTTGCGGGCTAATTCAGACGTTTTCGCTTGGTCAGCGTCTGATATGCCCGGCATCCCTCCAGAAGTGATCACCCACAAGCTCAACATTGACCCGGCACCGTCCAATCCGCCAAAGAAGAGAAGCTTTGCTCCTGATCGACAAAAGCTATTGACGAGGAGTCAACAAGCTACTCAGTGCCGGCCACATCCGAGAGGCACACTACCCTAGTTGGTGGCCAATGTGGTCATGGTGCGTAAGGCAAATGGGAGCTGGAGGATTTGCATAGACTTCACCGACCTCAACAAGGCGTGTCCAAAAGACAGTTTTCCCCTGCCAAGGATTGATCAGCTGGTAGATTCCACCTCCGGCACGAACTCCTCAGCTTCATGGACGCCTTCTCAGGATATAATCAGATAAGGATGGACCCCAGCGACGAAGAGCACACCTCCTTTGTGACAGAAAAGGGCATTTATTGCTACAAAGTGATGCCTTTTGGCCTCAAGAACGCGGGGGCAACCTACCAAAGGTTGATGAACAGAGTGTTCCAGGACCAGCTAGGCCGGAACATGGAAGTCTATGTAGACGACATGCTGACAAAGAGCACCCGCGCCTCTGATCACGTCTCCGACTTAGAGGAACCTTCAACAACCTCCGTCGCTTCCAAGTTAAGCTGAACCCCAAGAAATGTGCTTTTGGGGTCACGGCAGGCAAGTTCCTGGGTTCATGGTGACCCAGCGGGGGATCGAGGCGAACCCAGAGAAGATCAGCGCCATACTCGACATGAGGCCACCATCCAGCAAGAAGGAAGTGCAGCGATTAACGGGAGGATAGCGGCTCTAAGTCGTTTCCTCTCCAAATCGGCCGAGAGATGCTTGCCCTTCTTCAAGGCCTTGCGGAAGATGAATAGCTTCGAGTGGACGACGATTGCCAGAAAGCCTTCGATGGGTTGAAGGCGTTTCTGTCCTCCCGCCGCTCCTATCCAAGCCAAGAGACGGGAAAGTCTTTTCCTCTACTTAGCCTTCTTCGGAAGCCGTTAGTTCAGTTTTGGTGCGTCTCGACGCTGATGGAACTCAAAGGCCTGTCTATATGTGAGCAAGGTCCTCCATGATGCAGAAGTCAGGTACTCCAAACGGAAAAGGTTATCTTCGCCCTGATAGTCTCCTCGGTCTCCACCCGTAGTGGGCCATCAAGCTGGGAGAGTTCGACCTCTCTTTCCAGGCTCGACCGGCTCTGAAGTCCCAAGTTTGGCCGACTTCCTGGTCGAATGCACTTGGGCAGAGAGAGACTGAAGAGGTTACCAAGGAACAGTGCGAGCCCGAGCCAGGCGAGATGGGGAAACTTGGATCCTTCATGTGGACGGCGCATCAAACTCTCAAGGAAGCGGTGCCGGCCTCATTCTTGCCGGACCAGGCGGAGAGAGACAGAATGCGCCCTGCGGTTTCTATTCGAAGCCACCAACAATCAAGCTGAGTACGAGGCCCTGCTGGCCGGGTTAAGGCTAGCCCAGGAGTTTGGAATAAGGCGTCTCAGAGCTTTCACGGACTCGCAACTCATCTCTGGGCAAATCAATGGGAGTACGAGGCGCGTGACCCCGCTATGACTCAATACTTGGGCAAGGTTCGGCTCCTGACCTCCCCGCTGGCTTATTTCAATATCAGTTATATTCCACGAAGTGAAAATGCCAAGGCCGACATCCTTTCTCGTCTGGCCACCTCTGCCGACGGTATGAAAGGGATGCTTACATTGAATATTTGGAAAGACCCAGTATAGAGGATAGCGAGGAAATCCTCCCGCTCACCCAAGAGCCCACATGGATGGATGCCTACGTCCGTTATCTCACTGACGGCACACTCCCTGATGACCGCAATGAAGCCAGGCTGCTCAAGTGGAGGCCTCCAAATTCATCCTCCTCGATGGGCGTCTATACAGAAGGTCATTCTCCTATCCCCTGCTCAAGTGTGGGACCCGCCGACGCCGACTACATCCTTAGAGAAATCCATGAGGGCATCTGTGGAAACCATCTGGGGGGCAGATCCTTAGCCCAGAAGGCCCTCGTCAGGGATATTTTGGCTCACTATGAGGGAGGATGCGGCTAAATTAGTTCAGAAGTGCGATGGTTGCCAGCGCCATGCACACATCCAACATCAGCCATCTACCCCGCTGAACCCGCTCTCGGCTCCATGGCCCTTCGCTCAGTGGGGAATGGACATTCTCGGGCCATTCCCCCCAGCTTCGGGCAGCGGAGGTTCTTGCTAGTCGCCATTGACTACTTCACCAAATGGGTCGAGGTCGAGGCGCTAGCCAAGATCACTGAAAGCAAAGTCAAAGCTTTCTTTTGGAAGTCAATCATATGCCGCTTTGGCCTGCCTCACACCCTCGTCACGGACAACGGCCGCCAATTCAACAACGAAGCATTCAAAGTCTTCTGTGACGAGCTAGGCATTCATCACCGATTCACCTCCGTCGGCCACCCCCAAACCAACGGGGAGGCCGAGGTTATGAACCGCACCATCCTTAGAGGACTCAGAACCAGGTTGGACGGTCCAAAGGTCGATGGGTGGAGGAGCTCCCCAGCGTGATATGGGCCTATCACACGACCCCCAGAGCCCCGACGGGCGAGACTCCCTTTCAGTCTCCTTCGGATCCGAAGCCGTCATTCCTGTCGAGATCGGACTACCCAGTCCGCGTGGAGTCCTTCAATGAAGAAAACAACTCCACGCTGATTCGGGCTAATTTGGACTTCATCGACGAGGCGCATGATCGGGCGAGGCTACGCATGGCGACTTTCCGTCAGCGAGCAGCCAGGTACTACAATGCTCGAGTTCGTCTTAAGGTCTTTCGCCGGAGATTTGGTTTTGAGAAAGCTGAGGTTTCAAAGCCTACGGAGGGGGGCAAACTATCCCCCAACTGGGAGGGTCCTTATCGCATCGCCGAGACACTCCACCGGGGGCATACAAATTAGAAGAGCTCGACGGACAACCCATTCCACGCACCTGGAATGCGGATAACCTTCGCCAATATTATCAATAATGTATTCCCCTAGGGCGTGAGCAATAAAGGGGGTCCCTTCTGACGCAACAGCCTACTCTCCCTTGCCTCCAAGGACCAATCTCTCAAAAGGAGCTCGCCGGCATCGCGGCTAACGGGACACCACTCGGCCCCGGCACGGCGGTGCCCCCGAGTCGTTAAGACCCTAGCAGCTCCATACCCGGTCGAGTCGCCCTTCAGGCGGCACACAAACCCCTAAAGAGGTTCAAAAGGAGCTCGCCGGCATCGCGGCTAACGGGACACCACTCGGCCCCGGCACGGCGGCCCCGAGTCGGTTAAGACCCTAGCAGCTCCGTACCCGGTCAAGTCGCCCTTCAGGCGGCACACAAACCCCTGAAGCGGTTCAAAAGGAGCTCGCCGGCATCGCGGCTAACGGGACACCACTCGGCCCCGGCACGGAGGTGCCCCCGAGTCGTTAAGACCCTAAGCTCCGTACCCGGTCGAGTCGCCCTTCAGGCGGCACACAAACCCCTGAAGTGGTTCAAAAGGAGCTCGCGGCATCGCGGCTAACGGGACACCACTCGGCCCGGCACGGCGGTGCCCCGAGTCGGTTAAGACCCTAGCAGCTCCGTACCCGGTCGAGTCACCCTTCAGGCGCACACAAACCCCTGAAGCGGTTCAAAAGGAGCTCGCCGGCATCGCGCTAACGGGACACCACTCGGCCCCGGCACGGCGGTGCCCCCGAGTCGGTTAAGACCCTAGCAGCTCCGTACCCGATCGAGTCGCCCTTCAGGCGGCACACAAACCCCTGAAGCGGTTCAAAAGGAGCTCACCGGCATCGCGGCTAACGGGACACCACTCGGCCCCGCACGGCGGTGCCCCCGAGTCGGTTAAGACCCTAGCAGCTCTGTACCCGGTCGAGTCGCCCTTCAGGCGGCACACAAACCCCTGAAGCGGTTCAAAAGGAGCTCGCCGGCATCGTGGCTAACGAGACACCGCTCGCCCGGCACAGTGGTGCCCCCGAGTCGGTTAAGACCCTAGCAACTCCATACCCGGTCGAGTCGCCCTTTCAGCGGCACACAAACCCCTGAAGCGGTTCAAAAGGAGCTCGCCGGCATCGCGGCTAACGGGACACCGCCGGCCCCGGCACGGCGGTGCCCCCAAGTCGGTTAAGACCCTAGCAGCTCCGTACCCGGTCGAGTCGCCTTTTGGGCAAACCCCTCACGATGGCAGAATCAACCTCAACCATCTCCGGTCAATCCGGACGCCCCCAAGGTTAGGTTTGGCGTCATGCCGCCCGGAGATCTTTCCAAGCCTTTGGGGATTCACGCGTAAGCGAGCCTTCTTGCAAACAGCCGTGACAGCACGAAACATCTTAAGTGACTGTTCATATGGCCGGCTACATCCTAGAGATGCATTCGAATATTGGCTAAGTTCGGAGTCGCGAAACATCTTAGAAGATACTATATTCGGCTTCGACGTCGTCAGCAAATACGATTTGGCCACAAGAAGTAAGGCGCAGTAAGGCATTTTTCTCAGAAGAAGGAAGACAGGATGGATCGAAACACAAAGAAGTTAGGAGGAAAATCTTTTTCATTAACTATTGAAGAAAGGTACAAAATTGGGCCTGAGGCCGGTTACATACAATGAAGTAAAAGAAAAATAACTCAAGGCTCGCCGGGGCCGGGCTTCCCTTCGTCCTTTTTCTCCGCGGCTCCTCGTCAGAATCCCCAGGTCGGATGTCTTCAAGGTCAGCAATGTCGATCTTGAGGGCCGCAGATACTCTGACCTTGCACATCTCGAAGCCCTGAATATAGGCGTCGAGGCTGGCCTCGACGACTTCTTGCTTGAACTCCGGCGAGGCCTTATAATTGGAGACGCCCCGCCTCGGCTTCGGCCCGCTGCGCCCTGGCCTCGGCCTCCCGGGCCTTGCTCTCGGCCTCTTTGGCACGGGCGCTGGCCTCGTCAGCACAGGCCACCGCCCCGGCCTTCTCCGAGCCCACCTTCGTTGCCGCCTTCTCCGCGGCGGCGCAGGCTGCAGAGAGGCGCTTCAATCTCTGAGGCCTTCTCCATTTTGGCCTCGGCCACGGAGCCCGGCCGCTCTCGACTTCGGCCCGACTCTCCATCTCTCTCAGGCGACCGGCCTAGCTCTCCTCGCGGGCCAAGGTTTCTTGATGAAGGCGAGCAAGGCTTTCAGCCTGCGCCATGCTCTCCTTCTTATATCTATCAGCCCGCGCCAGGCCCTGGTGATTGCGGTGGAAGAATGGGCCAGCGCCTCGCGAAGGCCCAACACTCTAGTGACCAACTGTAGCAGAGGAACATGTCAGCTTCGAGAAAAGAAGAAATATGGGAAAATGATAGGTGCTCAAAATTTACCTGGACAACAGAGACCATAACCATGTCCAAGAGTGCGGAGTGACTCATCCCCCGCGTCTCCTCTTCAAGCTCGGCAGTTCGGACCCCTGATAGGAGACGGAAGGCCTGCGCGGCGTCCGCCATTGAGCTGACCGGGGAAACCAGCCTTGTCTGCCCCACCTACGGGCCTTCGGCTTGGGGGCGGGCCGGGCGCCGGGCCGCTGGCGGGATGAGCTCCCCGACTCACCCCTTTGCTTCTCGATTGCCTCTCCCCGTTCTGGGCCTCCCTGGCGACCAGCTCCCCCTCACTGGCGTTGGGGGAGCGCCTTCTCTCTCCAGCTCGAGCGGCCGGAGGGCCGACATCCGGCTCAGCAGCGGCCGGAGGGCCCATAGCAACAGTAACCCGCCCCGCCTCGAGCACATCGGCGGCGGCGGGAGCTTCCTCCTCTCCATCTAAAACCACCACCATTGTCTCGGTGGTGGCCGGGATCTCCTCTTCTTCGATGTCGGCCCTCGCTGGCTTCCGGGCCGCTCCTACAACCGACTTCTTCTTAGCCGGCTCCCCCGTGGGCGTCGGGGCGGTGGGG
>UESW01001686.1:68066-112111 GCA_900491605.1 Calamus simplicifolius | reverse complement strand
TCGGCCCCGACCATTCTTGGTCGGCCCTTCTCGGCCCGGCGTCTCCAAGACCGCTGAGTCGGCCCCGACCATCCTGGTAGGCCCTTCTCGGCCCCGGCACCTCCAAGCCCGACGAGTCGGCCCCGACCATTCCTGGTCGGCCCTTCTCGGCCAGCGTTTTCAAGACCGCCAAGTCAGCCCCGACCATCCTGGTCGGCCCTTCTCGGCCCCAGCACCTCCAAGCCAGACGAGTCGCCCCGACCATTCCTGGTCGGCCTTCTTAGCCCCAGCATCTCCAAGATCGCCGAGTCGGCCTGGACCCTTCCTGGTCGGCCCCTCTCATCCCCGGCGTCTCCATGACCGCCGGTCAGCCCCGGCCATTCCTGGTCGGCCCCGCCCCGGCACGTCCTAATCGGGGGGTTGGCCCCGGCCACCCCGGCCGACCCAGATAAGCCTCGGCTCCCCCGGGAGAGTCAAGACTTCCTTTCCTCCAAACCTGCCCCAACACAGCCCTGGTAGCTCGGGACGCTACCTCTCTGACCCGCGCCACCTGACAACGCCAGATCCAACTACCCACTGGCCACACTGCTGATGGGACTGAACCCAACTACCCGATAGCCCCGCTAGGTGATGGACTTAACCCACCAACCACCTTTTTCTCCCTTTCCGATGCGACAGGACCCACCAACCAGTGCATATTCACACAACTCCCAAGAACTCCATGGACATTCCTTCCTCACGAAATCCCACATGATCATGCCAGGGTCAACCCCTATAAAAAGGTGAATCCACTCAGTAAACAGGTATGTGCGATAACCCCAAAAATCGCTACCCTAAGACCCAGAGAGGAATCCCTCCTCCCCAGGAGCGCCTTTTCATCTAAAAAGAGCTCATTCGAGCTCCTCTTCTGCTGTGACCTCAATTGCTAACTTGGGCATCGAAGGGTCCCACTGGAGAATCCTCTCTGGTCCTGAGACTTCTTCGCAGGCAACCCATTGAAGCGAAGGTTCGAGAATCGATCCGTTCCCGACGTTCAAGATCAGTGATTGGGCATCATCAGATTGGCGCGCAGGAAGGGGGGAAGTTGGTGTATAACGCAGCAAGTATCTCAAGGCTTCCCTGTGCTACATCGGGCCACACTCTACTCCCCCCTCTCTTCTCTTTTGAAGCCATGGTGGTAACACGAGCTCAGAACGCTTCCATCAGCTGTCCAGCGGGGCTTCCCCCGCCAGTTAGGCAGCAGGAGGCCAACCCCCCTGCTGCCGATCCTCCAGTCACCTGCCCACCACCGAACGCAGCCGCCCAAATAGTGGAGCAACTGGCGACCCTCTCCCAGCAAGTTTAAACTCTCACCGCTATGGTCCACGGGCTCCAACAGCAGCAGTCCGTGACCACTCAGCACCAAACCGCTCCCCCACCAGTCAGTAGTCAGCGAGGGGAGGTTCTCCAAGGCGGAAGGCCGGTCGGCGGGAGGCCAGTCGGCGGGAGGCCGGTCGTCGCCCAGCTTCCCAAGGAAATCTCACCGCGAGCCCTCCAAGCGGCCATGGTCCCCCGATCGTGGCGGGCTACGTCACCAAGAGGAGCCAAAGTGGAAGCCCCGACTCTCGTCTCCCTCTCTGTCTTCTTCATCTTCTTCTTCCTCCTCCGAGCCGTCTCGGAGGGCCCCAATAATCAGCCGACAGGCAGAGGAGTGCCTGGAGAGTACAACCGGCGGCTGGATGAGCTTGCCAGGAAAATCAATCATCAGCCAAAGGAAGAGTTCGACACCCGTCCTTCTTACACCCGCCGGATATTGGAGGAGCCTGTCCCCTCCAGGTTTTGGTTCCCCCAGGTGGACCCGTATAATGGTACAAGAGATCCTCTCGACCATCTTGAGAGTTATAAAGCAATGATGCAAGTCCAAGGCGCTTCAGATGCCCTTCTCTGCAAGGCCTTTCCGCCACTCTGCGAAAGGCCGCTAGCGCATGGCACTCGCGCTTGCCCCCTCATAGCATCGACTCCTTCCGAGAGCTGGAGAAGGCTTTTTGACGCATTTTGACGCATGCCGATGAATCCCAAGGTGGCGGAAAACCTCTTCTCCGTGCGCCAGAAGGAGGGAGAGTCATTGCGGGACTTTGTATCCCAGTTCAAAGCTGCCGCCCTCGAGGTCTACCATCTCGATGACACGGTAGCAACGCTGGCGTTGAAGCGAGGACTCCTTCCGTCTGCTTCACCTTTTCTTTGGATAAGAAGCCCGCGGGCTCTTATTACGACCTCCTCCTCCGGGCTTAAAAGTACATCCATGCGGATGAGGCCAACTTCACCCATCGAGAATCTTCAAGGAGCTCCGGTCACAAGCCCACTCGCCCTGAGCCAAGCGGGCCCCATCAACAATAGCGAGCTGACCCGCCTCGCCGATCCGACAACAGGCGTAGAAGCCCTGTCCCCGACGAGAGCAAGCTCACGCCTCTTCTCACCCCTCAATCTCACATTTGATGGAGATCGAAGGCGAGCCTTACCTCTAGCGCCCTCCTCCCAGGAAGAAAGGTCCTTCCCGCGACAAAAGCCGCTACTGCCGATTCCACCGGGACTATGGCCGTGACACTGACAGCTGCTACAGCTTGAAGCGGGCCATCGAGGAGCTCATTCAGCAGGGCTACCTCGGCAAATATGTTCCGAAGGCGCAGCAGCCGCTGCCGACCCTCATGGGGCCTCCGCCTGTTCAGGCCCCGGTCGACAACGCCCCCACAGAGCGGACAGTTGGGATGGTGTCCTGGGGGTTAGCCTCCGCACCTAAGCAGCCGAGAGGGGAGGAGGCACCGAGTAGTGTAATTCCCGGGGGGATCTGCTGTCATAGATAATGTAAACAATGAAGGCGTCGTCGTCTCTATGACGATCGCCAAGCACCCTGTAAAGAGGATATTAGTTGATAGTGGCAGCTCAGCTGACATCCTTACCTACGACGCTTTTGTTCGGATGGGATTATCTTTGGACTCCCTTCAGCCTATGGCGACCCCTTTGGTCGGTTTCACTAGAGACTCCGTAAGGGTTGAAGATAAATACCTTTGCCCGTGACAGCCGGAACGCCGCCATGTCAAAGCATAGTAATTATGAAATTCTTGGTTGTGAGGGTTCCCTTGGCGTATAACGCCATTCTAGGGCATCCAGGTTTGAACCTTTTGGATGCAGTCATTTCCACCCGGCGTCTATTGGTGCAGTTCCCCACTAGTGGAGGAGTCGGAGAGATGCACGGTGAGGTCAGCCCAGTCCTGCCCTGTTATCACGCGGCATCAAGTCCTCTAGGGGCTGAACCAACTTTTAAAGCATTCGACCCTAGAGACTCTAACAAGGGAGGAGAACCAGTTGAACATCTTTTAACCTTCCCTCTTGGAGATGACCCGGTAAGAACCGTCCATGTCGGCAGACTCCTTCCTCCAGAGGACCAGGAGCATCTCTTAGCCTTTTTGCGGGCTAATTCAGACGTCTTCACTTGGTCAGCGTTTGATATGCCCGGCATCCCTCCAGAAGTGATTACCCACAAGCTCAACATTGACCCACGGCACCGTCCAATCCGCCAGAAGAAGAGAAGCTTTGCTCCTGACCGACAAAAAGCTATTGACGAGGAAGTCAACAAGCTACTTAGTGCCAGCCACATCCGGGAGGCACACTACCCTAGTTAGCTGGCCAATGTGGTCATGGTGCGTAAGGCAAATGGGAGCTGGAGGATTTGCATAGATTCACCGACCTCAACAAGGCATGTCCAAAGGACATTTTTCCCTGCCAAGGATTGATCAGCTGGTAGATTCCACCTCCGGGCACGAACTCCTCAGCTTCATGGATGCCTTCTCAGAATATAATCAGATAAGGATGGACCCCAACAATGAAGAGCACACCTCCTTTGTGACAGAAAAGGGCATTTATTGCTACAAAGTGATGCCTTTTGGCTTCAAGAACGCAGGGAAAACCTACCAAAGGTTGATGAATAGAGTGTTCCAGGACCAGCTAGGCCGGAATATGGAGGTCTATGTAGACGACATGCTGACAAAGAGCACCCGCACCTCTGACTACGTCTCCGACTTAGAGGAGACCTTCAACAACCTCCGTCGCTTCAAAGTTAAGCTAAACCCCAAGAAGTGTGCTTTTGGGGTCTCGGCAGGCAAGTTCCTAGGCTTCATGGTGACCCAGCGGGGGATCGAGGCGAACCCAGAGAAGATCAGCGCTATACTCGACATGAGGCCGCCGTCCAGCAAGAAGGAAGTGCAGCGATTAACTGGGAGGATAGCGGCTCTAAGTCGTTTCCTCTCCAAATCGGTCGAGAGATGCTTGCCCTTCTTCAAGGCCTTACGGAAAATGTATAGCTTCGAGTGGACAGACGATTGCCAGAGGGCCTTCGATGGGTTGAAGGCGTTCCTGTCCTCCCCACCGCTCCTATCCAAGCCAAGAGACGGAGAAAGTCTTTTCCTCTACTTAGCCATTTCTTCGGAAGCCATTAGTTCAGTTTTGGTGCGTCTCGACGCTGAAGGAACTCAAAGGCCTGTCTACTATGTGAGTAAGGTCCTCCATGATGCAGAAGTCAGGTACTCCAAAGCGGAAAAGGTTATCAAACCCTGATAGTCTCTACTCGGCGTCTCCACCCGTATTTGTGGGCCATCAAGCTGGGAGAGTTCGACCTCTCTTTCCAGGCTCGACCAGCTCTGAAATCCTATATTTTGGCTGACTTCCTGGTTGAATGCACCTGGGCAGAGGAGACGACTGAAGAGGTTACTAAGGAACAGTGCGAGCCCGAGCCAGGCGGAGATGGGGAAATTTGGATCCTTCATGTGGACGGCGCATCAAACTCTCAAGGAAGCGGTGCCAACCTCATTCTTGCCGGACCAGGCGGAGAGAGGACAGAATGCGCCCTGCGGTTTCTATTCGAAGCCACCAACAATCAAGCTGAGTACGAGGCCTGCTGGCCGAGCTAAGGCTAGCCCAGGAGTTTGGAATAAGGCATCTCAGAGCTTTCTCGGACTCGCAACTCATCTCTGGGCAAATCAATGGGGAGTACGAGGCGCGTGACCCCGCTATGACTCAATACTTGGGTAAGGTTCGGCTCCTGACCTCCCCGCTGGCTTACTTCAATATCAGTTATATTCCACGAAGCGAAAATGCCAAGGCGGACATCCTTTCTCGTCTGGCCACCTCTGCCGACGGTATGAAAAGGGATGCTTACATTGAACATTTGGAAAGACCCAGTATAGAGGATAGCGAGGAAATCCTCTCGCTCACCCAAAAGCCCACATGGATGGACGCCTATGTCTGTTATCTCACTGACGGTATACTCCCTGATGACCGCAACGAGGCCAGGCTGCTCAAGTGGAGAGCCTCCAAATTCATCCTCCTCGATGGGCGTCTATACAGGAGGTCATTCTCCTATCCCCTGCTCAAGTATGGGACCCGCCGACGCCGACTACATCCTTAGAGAAATCCACGAGGGCATCTGTGGAAACCATCTAGGAGGCAGATCCTTAGCCCAGAAGGCCCTCCGTCAGGGATATTTCTGGCTCACTATGAGGGAGGATGCGGCTAGATTAGTGCAGAAATGCGATGGTTACCAGCGCCATGCATACATCCAACATCAGCCATCTACCCCGATGAACCCGCTCTCGGTCCATGGCCCTTCGCTCAGTGGGGAATGGACATTCTCGGGCTATTCCCCCCAGCTTCTGGGCAGCGGAGGTTCTTGCTAGTCGTCATTGATTACTTCACCAAATGGGTCGAGGTCGAAGCGTTAGCCAAGATCACTGAAAGCAAAGTCAAAGCTTTCTTTTGGAAGTCAATCATATGCCGCTTTGACCTGCCTCACAACCTTGTCATGGACAATGGCCGCCAATTCAACAACGAAGCATTCAAAGTCTTCTGTGACGAGCTAGGCATTCATCACTGATTCACCTCCGTCGGCCACCCCCAAACCAACGGGGAGGCTGAGGTTATGAACCGCACCATCCTTAGAGGACTCAGAACTAGGTTGGACGAGTCCAAAGGTCGATGGGTGGAGGAGCTCCCCAGCGTGATATGGGCCTATCACATGACCCCCAGGGCCCCGACGGGCGAGACTCCTTTCAGTCTCGCCTTCGGATCCGAAGTTGTCATTCCTGTCGAGATCATATTACCGAGTTCGCGCGTGGAGTCCTTCAATGAGGAAAACAACTCCACGCTGATTCGGGCTAATTTGGACATCATCGACGAGGCGCATGATTGGGCAAGGCTACGCATGGCGACTTTCCGTCAGTGAGCAGCCAGGTACTACAATGCTCGAGTTCGTCTTAAGGTCTTTCGCCGTAGAGATTTGGTTTTGAGAAAAGCTGAAGTTTCAAAGCCTACGAAGGGGGGCAAACTATCCCCCAACTGGGAGGGCCCTTATCGCATCGCCGAGGCACTCCACCGGGGGCATACAAATTAGAGGAGCTCGACGGATAACCCATTCCACGCACCTGGAATGCGGACAACCTTCACCAATATTACCAATAATGTATTCCCCTAGGGCGTGAGCAATAAAGGGGGTCCCTTCTGACGCAACACCTACTCTCCCTTGCCTCAAGGACCAATTCTCAAAAGGAGCTCGCCGACATCGCGGCTAACGGGACACCACTCGGCCCCGGCACGGCGGTGCCCCCGAGTCAGTTAAGACCCTAGCAGCTCCATACCCGATCGAGTCGCCCTTCAGGCGGCACACAAACCCCTAAAGCAGTTCAAAAGGAGCTCGTCGACATCGCGGCTAACGGGACACCACTCGGCCCCGGCACGGCGTGCCCCAAGTCGGTTAAGACCCTAGCAGCTCCGTACCCGGTCAAGTCGCCCTTCAGGCGGCACACAAACCCCTGAAGCGGTTCAAAAGGAGCTCGTCGGCATCGCGACTAACGGGACACCACTCGGCCCCGGCATGGTGGTGCCCCCGAGTCAGTTAAGACCCTAGCAGCTCCGTACCCGATCGATTGCCCTTCAGGCGGCACACAAACCCCTGAAGCGGTTCAAAAGGAGCTGGTCGACATCACGGCTAACGGGACACCACTCAGCCCCGGTACGGCGGTGCCCCCGAGTCGGTTAAGACCCTAGCAGCTCCGTACCCGGTCGAGTCGCCCTTCAGGCGCACACAAACCCCTGAAGCGGTTCAAAAAGAGCTCGCCGGCATCGTAGCTAACGGGACACCACTCGGCCCCGGCACGGTAGTGCCCCCGAGTCGGTTAAGACCCTAGCAGCTCCGTACCCGATCGAGTCGCCCTTCAGGTGGCACACAAACCCCTGAAGCGGTTCAAAAGGAGCTCACCGGCATCGCGGCTAACGGGACACCACTCGGCCCCGACACGGCGGTGCCCCGAGTTGGTTAAGACCCTAGCAGCTCTGTACCCGGTCGAGTCGCCCTTCAGCGGCACACAAACCCCTGAAGTTCAAAAGGAGCTCACCGGCATCGTGGCTAACGAGACACCGCCCAGCCCCGGCACAGTGGTGCCCCCGAGTCGGTTAAGACCCTAGCAACTCCATACCCGGTCGAGTCGCCCTTCAAGCGGCACACAAACCCCTGAAGCGGTACAAAAGGAGCTCGCCGGCATCGCGGCTAACGGACACTGCCTGGCCCCAGCACGGCGGTGCCCCCAAGTCGGTTAAGACCCTAGCAGCTCCGTACCCGGTCGAGTCGCCTTTCGGGCAAACCCCTCACGATGGCAGAATCAACCTCAACCATCTCCGGTCAATCCGGACGCCCCCAAGGTTAGGTTTGGCATCATGCCGCCCGGAGATCTTTCCAAGCCTTTTGGGGATTCACGCGTAAGCGAGCCTTCTTGCAAACAGCCCGTGACAGCACGAAACATCTTAAGTGACTGTTCATATGGCCGGCTACATCCTAGAGATGCATTCGAATATTGGCTAAGTTCGGAGTCGCGAAACATCTTAGAAGATACTATATTCGCTTCGACGTCGTCAGCAAATACGATTTGGCCACAAGAAGTAAGGCGCAGTAAGGCATTTTTCTCAGAAGAAGGAAGACAGGATGGATCGAAACACAAAGAAGTTAGGAGGAAAATCTTTTTCATTAACTATTGAAGAAAGGTACAAAATTGGGCCTGAGGCCGGTTACATACAATGAAGTAAAAGAAAAATAACTCAAGGCTCGCCGGGGCTGGGCTTCCCTTCGTCCTTTTTCTCCCGGGCTCCTCGTCAGAATCCCCAGGTCGGATGTCTTCAAGGTCAGCAATGTCGATCTTGAGGGCCGCAGATACTCTGACCTTGCACATCTCGAAGCCTGAATATAGGCGTCGAGGCTGGCCTCGACGACTTCTTGCTTGAACTCCGGTGAGGCCTTATAATTGGAGACGGCTGCCCCGCCTCGGCTTCGGCCCGCTGCGCCCTGGCCTCGGCCTCCCGGGCATTGCTCTCGGCCTCTTTGGCACGGGCGCTGGCCTCGTCAGCACAGGCCACCGCCCCGGCCTTCTCCGAGCCCACCTTCGTTGCCGCCTTCTCCGCGGCGGCCGCCCTCTGCAGCCGCCGCCTTCTCCGCGGTGGCCTCTCTTTCTGCCGATCCGAGTCTCCTCTTCAGGCGTTGGAGCTGCCGAGTCAACTCCTCGTTCTGCACCGCGGAGGCCTTCAATCTCTCTGAGGCCAACTCCATTTTGGCCTCGCCACGGAGGCCGGCCGCTCTCGACTTCGGCCCGACTCTCCATCTCTCTCAGGCGACCGGCCTAGCTCTCCTCGCGGGCCAAGGTTTCTTGATGAAGGCGAGCAAGGCTTTCAGCCTGCGCCATGCTCTCCTTCTTATATCTATCAGCCCGCACCAGGGCCCTGGTGATTGCGGTGGAAGAATGGGCCAGCGCCTCGCGAAGGCCCAACACTCTAGTGACCAACTGTAGCAGAGGAACCGTTTCAGCTTCGAGAAAAGGAAGAAATATGGGAAAATGATAGGTGCTTAAAATTTACCTGGACAACAGAGACCATAACCATGTCCAAGAGTGCGGAGTGACTCATCCCCCGCGTCTCCTCTTCAAGCTCGGCAGTTCGGACCCCTGATAGGAGACGGAAGGCCTGCGCGGCGTCCGCCATTGAGCTGACCGGGGAAACCAGTCTTGTCTGCCCCACCTACGGGCCTTCGGCTTGGGGGCGGGCGGGCGCCGGGCCAGCTGGCGGGATGAGCTCCCCGACTCACCCCTTTGCTTCTCGATTGCCTTCTCCCCGTTCTGGGCCTCCCTAGCGACCAGCTCCCCCTCACTGGCGTTGGGGGAGTGCCTTCTCTCTCCAGCTCGACAGCGGCCGGAGGGCCGACATCCGGCTCAGCAGCGGCCGGAGGGCCCATAGCAACAGTAACCCGCCCCGCCTCGAGCACATCGGCGGCGGCGGGAGCTTCCTCCTCTCCATATAAAACCACCACCATTGTCTCGGTGGTGGCCGGGATCTCCTCTTCTTCGATGTCGGCCCTCGCTGGCTTCCGGGCCGCTCCTACAACCGACTTCTTCTTAGTCGGCTCCCCCGTGGGCGTCGGGGCGGTGGGGGCTGCGGTCGGCCTCGCCGGCTCCCTTCCCCGGGGTTTCTTCACCGGCCGGGATGACTCTCCGGTCACCCGCCTTTTCTGCCTCAAAACGGCCTCAAAGTCACTGGCGGAAACCCTCATTGCTGCACAAAAAGAATAACGAGCATCAGTAACAGCATACAATAAATCGAAGGACGGACAGAAGAATTCAGGCGCCAAGCTCACCGGTCGCCGGGGCTAACTTGGCTTCTACCAGGTTCTCCTCGGACAGGAGTTCCTTGTAACCGGGGATTTGACAGTTGGACAGTTGGGTGAATAACTCCTTATCCCTATCCCCTACGGTGGAGTCTTCGTTAGAGATGGTATCGGGCTCCCTCCAAGCGGCCCTGACCCCCTCGATGTGGGCAAAGAGAAATCTAGGTTTCCACCCCCTAATTTTGGACGGGAGGCCCAATGGGAAGGCTCTACCCGGCCTGGCGGTAAATGCCCACCAGGCTCGGAACAGAGACAGCCCTGGGCGGGCCCCTCGAAATGGCAAAGGATTACAAAGGCGCAGATGATTCGAATCGAATTCGGAGTCAACTATACCGGCACTAACCTATACCTATCTAAGAGATTAAGGAAAAAAGGATGGAAAGGAAGGTGTAGCCTGCACCGGAAGAACTCCTTGTACAGAGTGACCCAGCCTGGATGGTCAGAGGTCACCCTGTCCTCGGGCCTAGGCGCGGATAGGTCAATGAAGTCAGGGACATTGTATTTAGCTCTAAGGGTCTCTATGTCCTTAGAGGTCATGGTGGAAGCCACCCCAGCTGGACCCGCTGGATCAGAACTCACCGCCGGAGGAAGCGTCGGACGGCGAGAGGACAAAGGGACTGCCCTAATAGGAGGACCGGAGGTGGTCGGAGGTCTTACTACCCCCGATTGACCACGGATGACTACACCGCCCACCGACTGAGGCATTCGACTTCTAGCTAGAGGTGCCTGGTCCTCACTGCTAGATTGGGAAGACTCTTCTACGGGTCTCTTGCCCTCTCTAATGGCGCGGCGGTCCATAGGTAAAAAAGGGAATGAAACTAACCTGGGAGTTGGAAAGACTCAGGTCGTAGAAGAACTCAAAGAAGAAGAAGCAGAAGAAGAAAGCAATGGCAGCGTAAAAGTTTCGACAGGCCCTTGGGAGGTATTTATAGCCCCCCGTCGCCAGCTAACGCCGCCCCAGATCCCGTCATCTGGCGCGCGCCCATTGCGTCACAGACTGCCTGCCAAAAATCTCACCTGTGCCCGAGGCATGCCGCCTCGATCCACTCCAGAAGCGTGATCCCCGGCCAATCGCGGGCCATAGAAAATGGAGCGGTAATGATGCCCTCGCCTTTTTCCCATCACCCAATGGGCTCCTTCTCCGGAGCGTCCGGCGCCAACGTCATCACCACCTAACGCATGATTACGGAGATCTTCGAAGCGACACTTCCTCGAAACAAAGCGCCAGAACATCAGCCCATTTAAAGCGCACTAAAGGAGGCAATCATTCTTTTTGAATTTCCACGCCCCTTTCGCCCAAAGGATTGCAGACGCATGGTCCTTAGCGCTCAGGGGCGGGGGGCATCTGATGTGGCTAATGTAGCCACAAGGGTAATTTCAACAAAATCAAAACATTGGTGCGCCCCGGCATCTCCAAGCCTGCCGAGTCGGCCCCGACCATCCTGGTCGGCCCTTCTTGGCCTCGACGTCTCCAAGCCCGCCGAGTCGGCCCCGACCATCCCTGGTCGGCCCTTCTCGGCCCCGGCGTCTCCAAGCCCGCCGAGTTGGCCCCGACCATCCCTGGTCGGCCCTTCTCGGCTCCGGCGTCTCCAAGCCCACCGAGTCGGCCCCGACCATCCCTGGTCGGCCCTTCTCGGCCCCGACGTCTCCAAGCCCGCCGAGTCGGACCCGACCATTCCTGGTTGGCCCTTCTCGGCCCAGGCGTCTCCAAGCCCGCCGAGTCGGCCCCGACCATTCCTGGTCGGCCCCGACCATTCCTGGTCGGCCCTTCTCGGTCCCGGTGTCTCCAAGCCCGCCGAGTCAGCCCCGACCATCCCTGGTCGGCCCTTCTCGGTCCTGGCATCTCCAAGTTCGCCGAGTCGGCCCCGACCATCCCTAGTTTGCCCTTCTCGGCCCCGGCATCTCTAAGCCCGCCGAGTCGGCCCCGACCATTCCTGGTCGGCCCTTCTCGGCCCTGGCGTCTCCAAGCCTGCCGAGTCGGCCCCGACCATTTCTGGTCAGCCCTTCTCGGCCCCGGCATCTTCAAGCTTGCCGAGTTGGCCCCGACCATTCTTGGTCGGCCCTTCTCGGCCCCGGCGTCTCCAAGACTGCCGAGTCGGCCTCGACCATCCCTGGTCGGCCCTTCTCGACCCCGGCACCGCCAAGCCCGACGAGTCGGCCCGACCATTCCTGGTCGGCCCTTCTCGGCCCCGGCGTCTGCAAGACCGCCGAGTCGGCCCCTACCATCCCTGGTCGGCCCTTCTCAGCCCCGGCACCTCCAAGCCCGACGAGTCGGCCCCGACCATTCCTGGTCGGCCCTTCTCTGCCCCGGCGTCTCCAAGATCGCCGAGTCAGCCCAGACCCTTCATAGTCGGCCCCTCTCGTCCCCGGCATCTCCATGACCGCTGGGTCAGCCCTGGCCATTCCTAGTCGGCCCCACCCCAGCAAGTCCTAATCGGCGGGGTTGGCCCTGGCCACCCCCGGCCGACCCAGATAAGCTTGGCTCCCCC
This sequence comes from Calamus simplicifolius, assembly GCA_900491605.1. NCBI lineage: Eukaryota > Viridiplantae > Streptophyta > Magnoliopsida > Arecales > Arecaceae > Calamus > Calamus simplicifolius. The sequence continues at coordinate 99,913 of UESW01001686.1, read as the reverse complement.
GGGAGAGTCGAGACCTCCTGGTTTCCTTCAAACTTGCCGCAACACGGCCCTGGTAGCTCGGGATGCTACCTCTCTGACCCATGCCGCCTGATAATGCCAAATCCAACTACCCACTGGCCACGCAGCTGATGGGACTGAACCCAACTACCCGATAGCCCCGCTGGCTGATGGAACTTAACCCACCAACCACCGTTTTCTCCCTTTCTGATGGGATAGGACCCACCAACCAGCACTGATTCACACAACTCCCAAGAACTCCGCGGACATTTCTTCCTCACGGAATCCTACATGATCATGCCAGGGTCAACCCCTATAAAAAGGTGAATCCACTCAGTAAACAGGTATGTGCGATAACCCCGAAAAAATCGCTACCCTAAGGGCCAGAGAGGAATCCCTCCTCCCCGGGAGCACCATTTCATCTAAAAAGAGCTTATTCGAGCTCCTCTTCTGCTGTGACCTCAATTGCTAACTTGGGCATCGGAGGGTCCCACCGGAGAATCCTCTCCGGTCCTGGGACTTCTTTGCAGGCAACCCGTTGAAGCGAAGGTTCGAGAATCAGTCTGTTCCCGACGTTCAAGATCAGTGATTGAGCGTCATCAGGGCGCTACCTCGATTGATTGATTGACTCCTAGCAAGTCCCTTGAGTGAGTGAGTGGGTGTTACTTTCTTGGTTAAATGGATCAAAGGTGATGTCTACATGCGACTTATAGTCGTGCAAATTGCATGCGCCCACTAATTAAAATTCAAACATATATATCTCTCTCTCTTAGATATGTTGTTGATGATTTGCGCCAACATGATCACATATGCTCTAAAGGATCCAACTCATTGGTAAGGAGCTAGTATAGATTTTGGCTTTGCCGTTTGAAACCAGATCATTTGGTTAATTGATTTGTTTCACTAGCTAAGTTTAGTGGACCAAATGAAGCCTTGTTGCTTTATCTACTTTGAATCATTTAAATTGTTGGTTCTTCTAATCTACTTGCATTGTTATTGGGACTTGGTGGGCTTAAGAATGTCCTTTTGAATGAAAAATAGAGGACGATCTCTAGCTAGTTCGAGTAGAATTAACTTCATAATGTATCAAAAATTTGAGCTCTATTGTAGACTTGGATATATAAGATTAGAAACGGTAATAGGATAGAACGAACATAGATGAGAAAAGTCTCATTTTCATTTCTGCCTCCACCAATAAGAAGTAAGGACCAAGACTTTCTCATCCCCATCCCCATGGAATTCCCATCTTGATAAAGATCCCTATTGCTAGCCTCATTTTTTTATCACGTCCCCATCCATATTTTCATGAAGATCTCTATTTTTGTGGAGGCCCATTTTCTACTAACCTAAGTTTTAATATTAAAATATTTATTTTTTATTTTGATTCTTACTCATTATATTTTAAAATAAAAAATAAAAACAAAGTATTAAGTTCCGTATAATAAATGAAATAGATTCAAAAGTTTATCAAAATTGTAAATTCTATGAGTTAATTCATGAGAAATATATTAAGCTATAGTCTTAAATTATATAATAAAATAAATCTATGATAATGAGATACTCCAAGAAAACGAACACATCTATCCATATGTCTTGATAAATACAAAGTCCTTGTTAGACACAGGAAACCTTTTTTTTTTTTTTCTTAGAGAGAAATGTGTACCTTCTCAAAGAGCTTTCCTATAAAATAATTCCAACAAAAATATTTTATAGTAAAACACTAAATATTTTAAAAACACAAAAAACTCTCAAGAAAGCTCTTCTATATTTATCTATTATGAACAAATGACTTGGTTAAGATTAACTAAATAAATACCGAGATCTTGGAGAGAGATTAATAGATCAGGAAAAAAAAAGTTAAGGATTCATTCAAAGTTGATCCTCATAAGGATTTGAAAAAATAAAGAAAACTATTGTTCCTAAACATAAAATACAACAATTTTTTTTAAAATAGATTACATAATAATTCAAAATCCTAAATTCAATTTCCAAATCATTGAAATGGTCTAAAGTATAACAAATATTTTAAAATAAAAATTCATGTATTTTATTAGGCTCTGAACTAATAATATGTAGAAGGTAAAATAAATAATTTTAAAAGCATGGCATTATATTTTCTTATGGTTTAATAACCAAAATCTAGTGTATTTAAATAAAATATATAGATCATTTTTTATAAATTAAGTTTATAATTTATGCACCCCGTATATATCATTGATTTTTTGCTGGCTTGATTTATAAGTTAGATTATCAAAATATATAAATTTTAATTTAAGCTCTTTTTTTTGGTAATATATCATCTTTAACAATTTAAATCTTCTGTTTAAATAAAATTTTATTTATTTTAAATTTATTAACTCGTAATATATATATATAGAGTGCAAACTACATGCATTTTATGTTTTGATTTTAAAATTTTTTAAAAAAACCCTTGGTAATGGAGATTGGGTGCGGTAAGGTGGCGTACACTGCAATCCCAATTCTTCGCACAGAATTCATTTTCATAAATGCCGTGCAGTTGAATTCGCTTTTTTTTTTTTACAGGTGAATAATTACATCATTTAAAGTAGAATCAAATTCAAAAAGATTATTCTATGTTCAATTCTAAATATCAGAATGAGAAGTTATCTTAACAGTAATTCAATCAGCAGCAGTAAAATATTGAATCTAAACATTACGAGTTTTCAGAAAAATAAAGCAGACGTTGCATAATAAAAAAAAATAGCAGGTAAGTAAAAATTAAAATTCTAACGAGTTCAACGAAGAATAGTAATAAAATTATCTTTTATGGTAAGGCTATAAACGTTCAAAATTCGAATAGTACAAGGAATACCCGCCTATTCAAGCATACTTTTTAATATTTCAAGTAGCGTGGCCCGTCCTATTTGGAGCCACCTTAGCTCGTCCAAATAAGTGGAGCTTAATAAAGAAACCAAGGTAGGACAAAGATGTCAGTAAAAGCGTACGAGTCCTGCAGCATCTTGTCCCAATCAAACAATCCTTCGTCCAGCTTTTAAAATTCATCGTAACTCAGCAGGTGGTTAAACTGTTAAGAATAAATATTAAAAAAGAAAAAAAAAAACATGAACAACGCCATACAGCAATTTGAAATAGAATTTAAAGGTTGTTGCACTAAACAGAATACATAATTTAAAGAAGCTAAGACTCAAGTTGACGTTGATTTAATTACTTGCACTTCATGGAACCAAAAATTCCTAATTTATTGAAGCTATATGACTAAAAAATCTAACAATTTTTATTATTTATTTTTTCTGGTAAAAAGAAGAATTTATTCTCAAAAGGAAAAAAAAAAAAGAAGTTTAAGTAATTTGCCACCATAACATAACATGCCAGTGAAAAAGAATAACATAAATTTTAGGGTTGAGCTAATTGGGGTAATTTGTGCTGGTTTTTTTTTTGCCAAAGAAGAGAATTTATCTATATAAATTTTAATATTGTGGTGGGATGGGAGTCTCTTATCGTCGTATAGTATAGATATTTTTGATAGCATATGCAAAGTCAATGGTTCCAACAAATAAAATAATAGATAGTTAATAAAATTTTAAAATCATAAATTATAAAAGAAAATGAGGGAAAAAAAGACATTTTATTTTATAGCTAGGTTTTTCATCATTTTGAACTCATAGCATTTAAATGGAGCAATCTTATGGATGTCTCAAGGCCCATCCCTTAAGAGAAAAGAATATTTTAAATATTCTCCCTTTAATACAAGAATATGTTGTTATCGAAGTTGAGTTCTTCATGCTTGCAACTAGAAATATATTAGTATACATACATACATACATACATATATACATATATATATATATATATACATACATACATACATACATACATATATATATATATATATATTAAAAAATATCTGTGGTGTGTGCGAGGCAGATTATATTCAGAAAAAAATATTTTAAAATAAAAATAAGTTAAGAATCAAGCCTGGAAGGCGGTTTACACCACTGTCCTAAAGGAGAACTGGTCCCCCTTCTCGTACGAAAAAAAATAGAACCACAACTCTCCTCCAAGATACAACCCGGAACCAGATTCCTACATCCGTTGGCGGCACGATCTCAACGGACGTGATCAACGATCTTCAATGCAATCTTCAAAGAAAAAAATAATAAAATATAGAATTATTATTGTTTCTCAAATTTTTATCCTTTGAAACCTATTTATAGATTTTTTTTAACAAAATGGTCAGACATTTTTTTTAAACGGTGGGCGTTTTAGATTTTAAAAGCCGAACGTTTGGAATTTGTTTTTTTTTTTTTTTAAATGTTGGCGTTTGGTTTTCCAAATGGCCGAGCGTTAACAATCCCCCACAAAAAAAATAAAAACAAAGGAATAATAACCAAATAAATTAAATTCAATAAGCAATTTCAAAACTTTAAAATTTACTGTACTTAGTGCAAGTATCTTCTAGGTTTGAACTTACATTTAGTATAAAATACACACAGTATGAAGATGAGCTATTATAATGCGGGTTAGCGCTATCTAGGCCATGCGCTTGCCTTGATTTTTATGAGAGTTACTAAGGATTCGCCCTGGTCCCATAGTCGCGGCCTCACGACTACTCTCACCAAGATAAATCCTCCAAGGGTATGTGCAACGGAATCATACCTCGCTGAATTTACAGCCTTGGATCTATTAAGAGCTATGCTCAATAAGGTAGATCCTCCAAGGGTATATGACCTTGCTGAATTTACAGCCTTAGATCTATTAAGAGCTATGCTTAACCTAACCGTCACAATAAAGCACCACACCATAGGGATGGGATGGAGACAAACTCTTAAAGCGGTGCTTCCAGATATCACCTCAGAGATCGTTTCCCTTTGAACCTTAACCATGGGGTTGCTATGACGGTAGGGGTCCACTCTGGTGACTAATATATGGGCTTAAGCCTCATCCCCCTCGATGTCTCAAAAACCGCAGCTTTCGAAAGGCCTTTGGTTAAAAGATCTGCCAAATTATGTTTAGATCTTACAAACTGCAGTGATATTGATTCTTTCATTTTATTTCTTATAGATTTATACCTAATCAGGATATGATTATTATCTTTTATTTGTTGTATGTTGATTTAACAGATCAATCAGAGCTCTACAATCATAATTTAAACAAATTTGAGAAATATTTGGTGAAAGAATATCTATATCATTTATTAAGTCTTTCAGCCATTGTGCTTCAGTGCAAGTAGTGTCAAGAGCTGTTAGCTCAAACTCTAGAGTACTTCTAGTGATTATAGTTTGTTTACATGAGCCCCAAGATACTGCAGCTCCTCCTAATAGGAAGAGATACCCAGTGGTGGACTTAACATCGAATTTATCTGTTACCCAATTAGCATCACTATACCCCTCAATCACTTTAGGATAATCAGAATACACTAGAGAATAATTTATGGTTCCCTTAAGATATCTAAAAATTCTTTTTAGGGCTTCCAATGTTCTTCACTAGGATTGCTAGTATACCTACTCAATCTGCCTACTGCATAAGCTATGTCTGGACGAGTTCTATTTGAAATATATAATAGAGATCCTATTCTTTGAGAATATCCTAATTGATTAATAGGTTCTCCTAAATTTTTAATTAAATGAGAGTTATGATCATAGGGGGTAGAAATAGGATTTAAATCATAATATTCAAACTTTTGAAGCATTTTCTTTATTGAGTGTGCTAGACTTATTGCTATTCCATTATCTACTCTGTTAAGTTTCATTCCTAGAATTACATCGGCTTCTCTAGGTCTTTCATATCAAACTTATTGATAAGTAGCTTTTAGTTTCTTGAATTAATTTTAATGATGTTCCTAGGAGTAATATATCATCTACATATAAGCATAGTATTATAAAATCAGTATCATCTCTTTTATAGTATACACATTTATCATATTCATTTATTTTAAAGCTATTTTTCAAAATGATTTCATCAAACTTAATGTGCCACTGTCTAGGAGCTTATTTTAAACCATAAAGAGATTTGATTAATTTATATACTTTATATTCTTGTCCTTTTACTTCAAATCCTTGAGGTTGATTTATGTAAATTTCTTCTTCCAATTCTCCATTTAAAAATACAGTTTTTATGTCCATTTGATGAATTATTAATTTATGAATTGAGGCTAAGGCAATTAGAGTTCTCAGGGTTGTTATTCTTGCTACAAGAGCATAAGTATCAAAATAATCTATGTTCTTCTTTTGATTAAATCCTTTACTACTAACCTAGCTTTATATCTTTCTATTGATCCATCTGGTCTTAATTTTCTTTTAAAAATCCATTTTGTTCCTATAGGTTTGTTTCCAGGAGGTAAATCAGTTAAAATCCAAGTTTTATTTTCTATGATTGATTTAATTTCACTATCTATAGCTTCCTTCCAATATGATGATTCTGATGATGTCATTGCCTCATCGTATGTAGAAGGATCACCTTCTATTAAGAATGTAAAAAAATCTTCACCAAAATCTTTTTCAATTCTTTTCCTTTTGCTTCTTCTTAATTATGGTTCAGTTTCTAGTTCTGGTTCTATGCTTTAGAGGACGATGTTTCAAATTCCAGGGGTCTAGAGATTTTAGTCTTGAATGGAATTATATCTTCAAAGAAGGAGGCATCTCTAGCTTCTAAGATTGTATTATCAGATATGTCATTAATCTCTGATTTTATTACTAAAAATCTATAGGCATTGTTATTTTGGGCATAGCCTATAAATATAGCATCTAAGGTTTTGGATCCTAGTTTTCTCTTTTTGGGTTCAGGAATATTAACCTTAGCTAGACACCCCCACACTTTGAGAAGGTCTAGATTAGGTGTTCTTCCTTTCCAAAGTTCATAGGGAGTCTTACCACTATCCTTAGTAGGTATTCTATTTAGGATGAAACAAGAAGATAGAAGAGCTTCCCCCTATAAGTTCTCAGGTAAGCCAGAACTAATAAGCATAGAATTTACCATATCCATAAGGGTACGGTTCTTACGCTCAGCCACACCGTTGGACTGTGGAGAGTAAGGAGCAGTCAGTTGATGAATTATCCCATGTTCTTGACAGAATTGAGAAAATTCATTCGAGGTATACTCCCCTCCTTATCAGATCTAAGAATTTTAATTTTCCTTTCTTGTTGATTTTCTACCTCACTCTTATAAATTTTAAATTTATTGAAGGTTTCATTTTTAGATTTAATTAGATAACAGTAACAATATCTAGAAAAATCATCTATGAAGGTTACTAAGTACCTATTGCCACCACGAGTTGCAGCCTTAGTTGAGTCACAAACATCACTATGTATTAACTCCAAAATTGACGAATTTCTTTTCACTGATTTGAATGGCTTTCTTGGTTGTTTAGATTCAGCACATATTTCATATTTAGACATATCTAGATTCGATTTAGGAATTAATTTTAAATTCATCATGTGTTCGACCTTTCTTAGGTGCACATGACCCAACCTAGCATGCCACATATTTTGATTAGACTTATTCACAAGATAGGTTTGATTCTCAGCTTTATTAATAAAAGATTTATTACATTCAATTTAAATAAGCCTTCACTTACATATTCTTTTCCTATGAATGCATTATTCTTAGTTATTACAACTTTATTACAATCAAGAACAATTTTGTATCCTCTCTGAACTAGCTGAGATCCTCTGACAAGGTTCTTCCTAAGATCAGGAACATAAAGCACATCCATCAAGGTGAGAACTTTTCCTGATGACATTTTCAGGTTCACTCGACCTTGTCCCTCGATCCTGGCAGCTGTGTTGTTCCCTAGAGTCACACTTTCTCCACTTGAGTCCTGAAAAGTAGTGAACCAGGAGCGATCAACACAAATATTAACTTTAGCTCCTGAATCCAACCACCAGTCAAGGTTGGAATAAGTAAGATTTAATTCAGGGTTCAAGTTTACTAACCTAAGGATGGAATCATCTTGACCTTCAACTACGTGAGCTTGGGGTCCGGAGGAAACAGAAGGTTTGTGAAAGGGCTCCCTTTTCCGATAAAAGCAGTCTCTCGCAAGATGATTTGTCCTCCCACACATGAAACAGAATCTTTTACTTGGACCTTGGGTTGGCTGGCTAGGTCTAGTATTGTGGGTTTTAAAGGTTTCACCCTTGGGTTTGAACTTGTTTGGTTTATGATGGTAGGGTTGGTTTGATTATTTTTGGATGTTCGATTGAAATTTAGGCTTTGACCTTCGTTTAGAATTATTGTTGGTCTGGTGTTGTTCGGTTAGATTGGCTTGGACACTTGGAGTTTTATTTTGAAGGGTTTTAGACCTATGTTGGTCTTCTATCCTGATTGAGTTTAGAAGTTGAGCCAAGGTTAGCTCTCCTTGTTTTTGAAGCTGACTTTTGACAAAGCCATTCTAAGAAGGAGGCATTTTATCTAGGAGGCTGAAACTTTAAAATCTTCAGAGAATTTGCCTTCATTGGCCTGAAGTTTCCTAAGGTATTCTTAGAATTTATGAATTTGATCATTGATAGGCATGTCATCTACCATATTGAATCTAAGGAATGATGCGGTATTGAATCGTTCTACTCCGGCATCATCAAGTCCATATTTAGACTCAAGGTTATCCCATAATTCCTTTGAATTTTTAGCCGATAGGTAAATGTCGTAGAGTGAGTTGGATAGGGCACTAAGGATTCTACCTTTACATAGATAATCCTCTTCAGGAGTAGTGGTTGACATTGTGCTAGAGGAACTGGTAGTTGATTTGTCAATCAATGACCAAAGACCTAAGGTAGTTAGCCAAAACTTCATTTGGCTTTGCCACCTCCTAAAATAGGATCCATCAAATTTTTTCGATCTAAGACTAACGATGTCATCCCTAAGGGTTGCCATACGGTCCAAGCTAAATTCAGAGAGGATGATCTAAAAATGAAAATGATTTTGTTACAAAATTGTTTGAATAATTCAAACATTTTTTTTCTTTTCTTTTCTTTTTCCACAACAAGAGAACAAGATATTTTGCTATAAGTGAGAGAAAATTAAATATATTAAATATGCAATGCAAATAAATTATAATTAATTTGCAACAGTTCTCCTTTAGATTGTTATCGAAGTTGAGTTCTTCATGCTTGCAACTAGGAATATATTAGTATATATATATATATATATATATATATATATATAAAAAAAATATCTGTGGTGTGTGCGAGGCAGAGTATATTCAGAAAAAAATATCTTAAAATAAAAATAAGTTAAGAATCAAGCATGGGAGGTGGTTTACACCACTGCCCTAAAGGAGAACTGGTCCCACTTCTCGTGCGAACTCTCTCTAAGGTACAACCTGAAACTAGATTTCTCTCCAAGGTACAACCCGGAACCAGATTTCTACATTCGTTGGCGGTACGATCTCAACGGACGCTATCAGCTATCTTCAACGTAATCTTTAAAGAAAAAAATAATAAAATATAGAATTATTATTGTTTTCTCAAAATTTTCATCCTTTGAAATCTATTTATAGATTTTTTTTAACAAAACGGTTGAACATTTTTTTTTTAAACGGTGGGGCGTTTTAGGATTTTAAAAGCCGAACGTTTGGAAAGGTGGAAAATGGGCGCTAGTTTGTTTTTTTTTTAAACGTCAGCGTTTGATTTTTCAAACGGTCGAGGGTTAACATATGTATGATCCCAAGAGGGACACTAAACAAAATCAAATATGCAACAAGAGAGAATTATGCAGCTAATTTTGAATTTTATTTTACATATAGATATACAAAATGTTTGGGTGATTACTTGTATTTTGATATTAATTAATCTTTTTTATATTAAAAATGAAGAAATAGAGAAAAAAAAATCCTTCATTTTTTGATTAGTTTAGGAGAAGAAATTGCCACGATCTCATTGAATATGTTGCATATTTATATATAAGTATTGATCGATCAACCTTTGATGCAATATCCTAGGGATGGCAAAATTTATTGAGAAGAAAAAATTATACAACAATATCATAAGGAGATTATTAAGTTTGCTAATATAAAAAAATATATGCAGTAATATTAGAGATTATCTATGTAATACAGGAAAATAACTAATAGTAATATAGTTGTGATAACGTTCTAAGATCTTTTCTTGTGTGTATGTAACTTGCTGTAACATTTCTTAAGGTCAAACCCAACTCAAATAGGCTATATTCGAAGATCGGTCAACATAGCTTAATATTTGATTTTGGAATGGGCAGAGAACTACGTGAAACAAGTTCCTTGTTTTCGGCTTTCAACTGCTAGCCTCATCAAATCATAGCAGATTGTCAAAGAAATATAACAATCAATTAGTTCACCTCTGTTCAAGTTCAAAATTGAGTTCAGATTCTCTCAGCAGTCCTTCTCTAGCTTCAAGATCAAACCTTAGCTTGAATTCAAACTCAAATTTTCAATTGTACTGATACAATCTCATCACTTGAACAGCTATGTAATATTATAAGGTCATATGCGACATATGAACAGAGCTCGATCAACCAGATTTTTGATATCATTTATAGTAGTACACAGACTACTATCAAAGTTCCCACATGAGAAAATAGTTGAATAAAATTTGGACTATTCACATTAGTGCTAAGAATCTTCATATAAAATAATACTTTGAACAGGATGAATAGCTATCGTACATTGGGATTATGATCACTAAATCAAGGGATAATAACTTGTACATAAGATGTGGTTAATTAAGGCCAGTGGAAATTGAATCTCTGCTCAGTGTCCACCTACAATTTAATGATGATCTTTAAGCTTTGGGTATGACATCATGTACCTAACAAAGCACTAGAAATTAGCTATCATAGTAGAGCATCATATCAATCTCAAAATTTATTAATAGAACCAGACTTTTAAGTGGAAACTCAATTCCACTTCATGGCAAATCTGCAAGACAGCTCGCACGGTTAAGCAGCAAATATGTAAGACAGCTCGTATCATTAAGTATCCATTATGAAAAATAAGTAATATTTTAAAAATCAGGTCAAACAATGGATCGGCTTTGACATTTGGATCATGAGTCAATCGATTCGATCGATAAATCGATTTGATTAAACGAAATATATCATAATTAATTTTAATTTAATAATATAAAAATAATAAAATATAAATATCAATAAAGTAAAAAATTAAAAATCTAAAAAAATCAATCCTAATTTTATTTATCAAAACTAAAAATCTAAAAATCAGGATTGAATCAGTTCTTCAAAACTCGATTAGTTCAACGTATTTTTTAATTTTTATCGAATCATATAAAAATTAATTTTAATAATAAAATAAAAATGATCAATTTTCGATTGAATCAATTGGATTGGTCGATCCAGTCCAATTGTCAAAACCATGAAAATAAGTTGAAAAACTATGTTGCAAATATGAACTAATACACCATAAAAAAAAAAAAATCTATGCAAGAGTTAATACGAAATTCCAAGCCTCTCATCGCACCTAATGGACAATTGGGCACGAAGTTTAATATGTTTGTGAGTAAATAAATTTGAGAAATGAACAGCATTAACTGATCACATGCACAAGATTGCAACCTTCCCGTTTAATTAAAGCGAAGAGCTTATAAAAAGGAAATGGTACTGCAACACAGCAGTATTTTTTTTTTTTTCCCCCAAAAAACGTTCAGCTTTTATAAATGGACCCAAATGTCAAGTTCGGACTTGAGATGCCTGGCACGTGACCGGGGATGAGAAAAATATCTCGTGCAGAAACCCGCGCGCACATCGTCGTAGAAAAAGTCATTCCCACTATGAAAAGCTCTCTCTCTCTCTCTCTCTCTCTCTATAAAAAAAAAAAAAAAAAAACACTTGACTTCCCCTCCCACTCCCACTCCCACCAACTCAATATCATTTCCTGAGCTGAGCCTGAATATAATTTCCTTCGTTTCCGACGCCATGGCGATCGCTTTTCCATGAATACTTTGACCGATCGAGCTCACTTGTTTCCGAACTCTTCTCCATCTAATCCTCACCTATACTTCCAATATATGCTACCACCTATAGCTAGCTAGGACGGACGTCATGGCCGTGAGGTCTCTCATACTGCTAATCCTCCTCGTTGTGGTGCCAGTTTCTCTGGCCTCGAGGAAGCGGCATTTCAAATGGGAAGTGGGCTACATCCACTGGTCGCCGGACTGCAAAGAAAACATCATGATCGGGATAAATGGCCGTTTTCCGGGTCCTGCCATCCGCGCCACGGCCGGAGACACCATCAAAGTCGAGCTAAAGAACACTCTCCCCACCGAGGGAGTTGTCATCCACTGGCATGGCATCCGACAGGTACTCACGCCCTATGTGCTTTCTCTCTCTCTCCACCCGTTTCTTTGCGAGTGGGGGCAGAGGTCTGTCGACATGGGGGCTTGGAGCTCGCCGTACTCTGTTTGGTGTTGAATGCTTTATATATATATATATTTCAGTGTCCAGTGGTTAATGCTTTGACTTGGGTGCGTCACAGATCGGAACGCCGTGGGCCGACGGGACCGCATCAATATCGCAGTGCGCGATCAATCCTGAAGAAACCTTCGTGTATGAATTTAAAGTTGACAAGGTGATGATGATATGGAATTAAATAAATTTTACATGATGTGGTAATAGTGTTTTCTCCGCTATTAATCCTTTAAATTGTTTTGTAACTTTTTTTTTTTTTGGTTTTCGTTTTCTTTGGTTGGAAATTAACTTGGAATATATATATATATAGGCGGGTACATACTTGTATCACGGGCACTATGGAATGCAGAGGGCAGCAGGGCTGTATGGGTCCCTGATAGTGGACGTAGCAGAGGGTGAAAAGGAGCCCTTCCACTACGACGGCGAGCTCAATCTTCTTCTCAGTGATTGGTACCACAACAACGTACAAGCACAGATGCTCGGCCTCTCTTCTAATCCCTTTCGCTGGATTGGAGAGCCCCAGGCAAGAATTAATTCCAGCCTTATTAATTTCTATTCATAACCTGAAAATAATATAACTGGCATAGATCAGGGTCGGTCAGGCACTCCACTAATTAAAATGGCTTGGCTTTTAATCTGTACTTTATATCAATTAGCTCCATCGCTCACTAATCACCACTAGTGTTGGGCACCTACTTTTAAGTTTTATCCAAATGTGGGTTGAGTAGTCTTTCTTTAGTCTAAAAATAGTTTACATCCGATGATCCAGCATAAGCCTAAGCTAGCTATCAGCTCATCTCGATGAGGTTCAACTCTAGTCTTCATCCAATTTTGATCCTTTTTTTTTTTTCTTCCTAGCTCCATTCACATTCACACAAGGAAAAATTAAATAAAATAAATAATAATAATAATAATAAAAGAAGAAGAACAAAAAAAACTCATCTTGGCATTTTCTTAGTCCATTATGTCGAGTTCTTGATCTTGAAGGTCACCTTGCCCTTGATCGAGCAACTAATTAATTTTGCATAGTTTCTCCACCATGAAATGTAAACTGAGATCTACCTTACGGTTTAACAAATCTTAATTTGAGATTGATCACTAGATCAAGCACTAGCATCTACAACTTTCCTGGACAAATATCTGCATAATAAAAGAAAGGTTTATATCATATTATAAGAAACAGCATATATTCATCGAGTTCCTAGCTCTCCATAAAGCTTTAGAAACTGTTTCCTAACATGTCTGACCTATATTAATTACAATCATACATTTTGTAATGCTATTAATTAATTCCATATATATGTAACGCAAACATTTAACATTCCTATGACAGTGTCTGACCTATTAATTAACCACAATCATATGTTTTATAATGCTATTAATTCCATATATTGTAACGTAAACATTAAACAATATTCCCATGAATTTCCTGATCTCCGTAAGATTTCGCCTTACAACGACGACGCACATGATGAAATAATTGATAAAATTTAAAATCAATCCAATCAAAATCACTATTAAAATTTCGAATCCAGAAAACAATGCGATTCCATAGTGATTCAACCAATTTTAATTTTTTTTATTTGATAAATGCCTGATATCTAATATCTGAAATTTATTCTCTTAATTATGTTTAATTCAACTATATATATATATATATATAATTTATTGATTAATTTAATATTTAAAGTTTTTCAAGTAGAGATGGTATGAAACTTATAAGGCATACCTAATATCTAAGTCCAATATCCTCATTTCCATATTGGAAGAAGGGAGAAAAAGGTCGCAAGTCTCCAAGAACCAACTCAAAGAAGGCGGTACCAGAGTTTGACCTAGAACCAACCATGTTAATGTCCAGATCGAGCTGATTCAACCTGATTGATTCTGACCCCTAGTTCTATATATCTCGCTATTTGGACAAATCTCTCAATGGACGGCCATCCCAAACACATGACATTTGACACTATTAAAATGGGCTGTGGATATGAAACCCTGGCATTCGAGAAGCCGTCATGAACTTGCTTGATAAAAGGTTGTGTTCCATAGTTGTTGATAATTTCCTTCGAAATAATTTTCTCCATGCATATCATGCGCACGGTGGAGGACTCAACTCAACAAACCGTGACAGTGAATTCCACGATGTGAAACGGGCTGATGAGAGAAAAGCAATAAACAAATGGTGAAAATACGTCAGCTCCCATGCATGATGGCACCCCAGCTTTCCTCACTAATTAGTGGAAAGTAAATGTGGAAGCTGGAAAGTTCCCGATGGGCATATATTCTTCTTCTTCTTAAGAAGAGGAAAAGAAAAAGCCCAACAAATCTCACTCCCAGGACGCAAACACAGCCAACACGATCAAATGAGAACCCTTGGATCCTAATTTTGCGGCCTTGATCTTTCTAATGTTGTATCTATTTCTGATGAGTGCAGAGTCTATTGATCAATGGGAGAGGGCAGTACAACTGTTCACTGGCGGCGCATCTTATCCCTGGGTCCAGCACGTGCAAGATAAAAAGTGTGGGGTGTGAACCGTTGGTGCTCCAAGTCCTTCCGAAGAAGACATACAGGCTGAGGATAGCAAGCACCACATCTCTGGCATCGCTCAATCTGGCCATCGGGGTGAGTTCTGATTACCAACCACCCTACTATAACATGACCATCACGTATAAATGATTTAGTACCATCAACATAAAAATACTAAGAGCTTGAGAGTCAGCTGTCGACGAAGGCTATTCGTTGATACTGATTAAAGTGTTTGGTTGTTGCTGCTAAAATGTTGAATTGTTAAATGATCAAGCCGTTGAAATGTTAAATGTTGCTGCTCCACTTTTTTTTTTTTTTTTCTTTAAAAAAAAAAAAAGAAATGTTGGGGCAGCTAATGATATCCCACTAACAGCGGGTATCAATAGCTAACATTTAACACTCGACATTATTCTGAGCAGCATTAAACATCAATGGCAAAAGAAAATTGTGAGAACAAAATTATCTCGACCAACATTCAACGTTTCAACAGATATAGCTAATACCAACTAATAATAATCGTTATTGGTTATTTAACATTTCAACAGCAATGACCGACAATAGTGCAACCAAATATTTTAACTATTAGTAATGTTAACATCCATCAACAACAGTTAGCTAACTTTCAACTGTTAAACCAAATCGATAGCCATGTTTTGCCCCCTGAGCCACCGCACACTGCCTACTGCTTCAAACATTCTCAATTAGCATGATAGCTAGCAATCCCCCAACGGACCTTTCCTAGTACCTGAAAGTATTGGAAACTTGACATGAGCTGCCAACGGTAATAGAACAGAATAATTTATCGACAACCCAGAGGTATTGCATTGCACCAAACCTCTTGCTATATGCATACAACAAAAAAACTTAGATGTTTAGATCATGAAGCTACACCAGAACATCCACCATTGGAGTACTCAGTATGCAGGCTGCAGATGAGATCATCAATACAACATATCTTGTCATGTGCCTAGTAACTTATACTGGTGCTTCTAAGTAACTAATTAATGATTTGTAATCTCAAAGTCAATACATAGCATAAGACATAATTACTACAATGCAAATCATGATACAACAATTCCAGTTGCTTCATCAATAGACCAGGTCCATCAAAAAACAGATCCTTCAACACATTTTTACAGAAAATGTTTCTTTCTATTACATGGAAAATGAAGAGCTTACAATTACAGGAACCACATTGTCTCCCTCAAGTTAGCGTTCCAATTGCTTCCTTGTAAATAATCTATGCATATTGCATAAAGAATTTTATGAAATTTAAAATAACAGCCACAAGTCTACCACACGCATAGGAAAATCAGAGCATTTATATGATAAGGAAATTCTACTTTAAAACTCTTTATTCCAATGCTCTGATCAAGCCTAGGATTGGTTAAATATTAAATGAGTAGAATATAAATACTATAAATTCATAGCTCATACATGATTTGATATGATATATAATATATCTCCATAAAGTCAACTAATGATTATATATAAAAATACAACATGCAAATAATATCATTTTGTTACCTCAGCATCCCCACTAACTTATCTGATATAAAACCTGATTTACAAATGACTGTCATTGTAAGAGGGATTTGTGGAGTGGATATTTGATAATAAGAATGCCTTCCACAGATAGCCGCTTAAAACAAAAATTGGTTGCTTTGTGTATTCATAAGAAACCCTATGGATTGGGCCTTCTTTCATCCAAAAAAAAAAAAAGGTGAAATGGACAGGCACCAATTCTATACAGACTGAAAAATCTATAAAGACTGAAAAGTCTACCTGATATGCTAAACATAACCTTTGTAGGAAAGTATAAACACGACCATGATCAGAAACTTTTAGCATAAGCTTGTGAAGTCTCAATTTGCAGGTGCAAAGTGGACCGCCCAAGCAATAAGAATGATTTTTAGGCATACTCAATGACATGAAAACAAAAAAGGGTGGTTATACTTAATAAAATTGATAAGTTCATGATCATCATTCTTCAAGGATTTTCTCTTTTCACTGCCATTACGTAGGACTGAAATAGCAATAACAGCTCTACCATGCCAATTTTGCCTACCCTCTATATATAAAAGTGTGAAAATGCTCTGCATCATTTTTATCCAGGTAATTCCTTGACTATTACTAGATAGTTTATATGCTTTATATGCTTTTGGTTTTAAAGAAAATATATACATGATATCTTAACAAAATATTGAACAAAGTCCAATTGCTCTGACAGCATCACAAGATGATGGTGGTAGAAGCAGATGGAAACTATGTCAAACCATTCCTTGTGGATGATATGGACATCTACTCAGGTGAAAGCTATTCTGTCCTCATCACAACTGATCAGGCCCCATCATCAAACTATTGGCTCTCTGTTGGTGTTAGAGGAAGGATTCCCCACACCCCACCTGCTCTTGCAATCTTAAATTACCAACCCAATTCCCCATCAAAATTACCTGCATCCAAACCTCCCTTCACTCCCACTTGGAATGACTATAGCCACAGCAAAGCTTTCTCCTACAAAATCCTTGCTCGAGAAGGCACAAGCAGGCCTACCAAAAATCCAGTCCGACAGATTGCCCTTCTCAATACCCAGAACAAGATCAATGGCTACATTAAGTGGTCCATCAACAACATTTCTTTGGTCCTTCCACCCACTCCCTATCTTGGTTCCATGTGGTATCGCTTGAAGAATGCATTTGATGACAGAAAACCACCTGAGAATTTTGCCAAGGATTATGATATAATGAAACCTCCAAAAAATCCCAGCTCAATACAAAGTAGCAATGTATACAAGCTTGAGTTCAACAGCACAGTTGATGTGATTCTTCAAAATGCAAACGCACTCTCTGATAATGTGAGTGAAATACACCCATGGCATTTGCACGGGCATGATTTTTGGGTGCTGGGATATGGAGATGGGAGGTTCAGCAAGAAGGATGCCGCAAAATTGAATCTAAAGAATCCACCACTGAGGAACACGGTAGTGATCTTTCCCTATGGATGGACAGCAATAAGGTTTGTGGCAGACAATCCAGGAGTTTGGGCATTTCATTGCCATATAGAGCCACATTTACATATGGGCATGGGTGTAATCTTTGCTGAAGGTGTTGAATTGGTCAAAAAGATACCAAATGAAGCACTAGCTTGTGGAATGACTGCAAAGATGTCAATGAACAATCACCTTCCATAAGGAAGCAACATTTCTTACAGTTTGCTCATCCATTACCAGTTCCACAATTAGGCTAGTGTGTTGCCAGTACCACAATTAGGCTGTTGTGGTCATGTATTTTGCAAAGATAAAGACAACTATTTATGGTCTGGCCATGAATTCAGCGGTTCTGTTTGGTACAGTAACTCAGGTTATGTTGTATGTATGTATAATTTTTATGGCACAATTTATCAGGGAAAAAAAGCAGTTTGAGCGCAATCTTTATAATAGTTAACAATGAATGAACAAACAATGCATTCAACATTATCATAATAAATGGCAATGCAGGAAACTACTTGAATTTAAAAATTGATACACTCCATTTCATTTCCACGTGACAGAAAAATCTAGTATATTTATATACATAAATGACTAAAGACTAATTTGTAGACAGTCCATAATTAAGTAGACATTGTAAATTTAATGAAGGCATTGGTAAGTACGAAACCTGTCCTGCCTTTCATGAATTGATCTTTTCACATATAGATCATCTGCAGAACAAGGAACCAGGTCTGGTGATCCTCAAACAAAATTAGTGTATCGTGCACAGAGCTCCAATCTAAGTTAAATGGCTCTTGGTTAGTTAAAATAGCTATTAGGAGGTCATCCATCTCAATGATAGAAAATCTTGAAACATATTGGTCATAAGCAGATGTGCATGCATCTGACTTTCAAACTTCTCATGAAAATGGAAGGACTATATATTAAAATTAAACTTCTAATAAGACTGGCAAGACTGTATATTAAAATCCACAGCCAGACACACTATAATAGTATGATAGGAAGTACTTTCTTATTCTACTATTCTAAACCTTCTGGCAAAGTCATCAACAACATCATCAAATGCCTTGCATCCCTCAAATTCTTCTGAACCTTGTCGTCTCCATTGCACCAATCTCCTGTAAAGGTCCAACATAGTGTCTCTTACTCCAATTGCACCATTACAGAATTCAAGGCATTTACCTTCAAACAATAATTTTACACACTTGAGCAAATACGTACTGGCCTTGCCTTTCATCTGTAGAAGAAAATCAACCCTAGCAGCTTCACAGTCAAATAACATCACTGACATATCTTCAATTAAATCAAATAAATTAAATACAAGACAGGCTCCATTCAAAGCCCATTTCCTTGCATCACCGGCAGACCAGGGAGTTAACTCATCATGACCAACACAACCTTTGTCTTTCCTCTGCATCTCTTTCAACTGTAGGACTTCACCAGAGGCAGCATAGTGAAGAAGCATTTCACAACCCTTCTCATTTATACAACTGGGACTAGTAATAAATATGCCCAGTGGAATTTTTACAGCTAGTAAATCAGGATACATACTAGGATATTGTTTTGATTTTGCTTCAGTTGGTATGTGGCCATTGGTTGTTCTAGTGCAAAAGCTAACACAATAATCATCAAATTTTTTCAGGCATGCCCTGATAGTAGAGGCCATGTCTTCTTCTGCAACACATGTAGCTTGTCACAATCATTGGGCTTTGGTATTCTGAGCTTCTTACTGCAATTAAATGTACTTTTGCTATGGATATCTGAGCAGGATTGTTGTTCATATCTGCAATTTTCTTTATTTTTCATGGTCCAAGACCATGACAGTTCATATATTTGGTCAAAAAGCATGCCACGGTGGGCTTCATCAAATGGGCACAAAATCCATGAAAGGTATAGAGTAGCAGCCTGATGTAGTTCCTCATTGTTTACCGTCTCAGTTTTTACTCCACTACATATAACCCCAGATATATAATCTTGCGAATCTTCTCCATGGAAGATTAAGGCAGTTGCGAAATAGAACCAGGCAGGGAAGGCCATCAACAGTGCCCTGCAGAAGGACAATTTAAAATGGTTCAGGTCATCAGTTTGATTAACAACCAAAGACAAACACCACTCAGACTCCAAATGGAATAACAGTGGGGCATACCAGGCAGAATCATTATCTACTAGATCCACTGATGCTTCATGCCCAAAAATCCCATGTGAAGAATGAGAAGCAGTAGGGTCTGAATGTTTGTCCAAGGGAGCAACTCTGGTTTTAATATAATGAACTAGATCCAGAAAGCTTTTGCACGAAATGTGTCCACTTATTAGAGCCAGAAGCTCATGATGTCTGCTTGGAAAATAGGTATACGAAAATGGATATTTCATTCCCATTTTCATTGATATGCCCCACCACATTGGTCTCGAAAGAATGTCCAATACTGATGAGACTATTCCAATTTGAAGATCTAATACAGAAGGCAAGCCTCTGCTCAAAATAACTGACCAATAAAACACGAACACTACATAGTAATGGTGAGTAATGTACAGGACATTAAATGAAAGTGTTTACATCTAACTTCATTTAATTGGATAGTGTAATTAAAAACTGTCATCAAGCCACCTAAGGCCATCCCCAGTGATAAATTCAAATAAATAAGGATTAAAAAAAAAAAACAAATACCACTTTTAAGTTCAGATTTGTTAACACACCACCAATATTATGAGCATCCAATAGAGATCATGAAACAGCAGGTCTCTATTATATCCAGCAACTTACACACCCTAAAACTTTTGAACAATAATTGGCAGCATCAAAAAAGACTATGCATAATGCTGCAGAACTTCATACAATCTGAACTAAATCAAATATTTCACGGCATGTCATCCTGCTCGAGCTTACTTCCAGTTATGCTAGAGATTTTTAAGTGATGAAGTCTACAAAAGTTAGCACCTCAAGCATTTGGACAACAACGTCAAGAAGACTGGATCATATTTGCAAGGTCTAACCAAAACAAGCATGATATTTGTTCTAAATGAAGAGCCTTACAAACAAATAAGCCATATTCAAAGAAATGGTGCCCCTTTCCTTTCATCTTCTCTAATTCAATAGATTAAAAAACACATAGAAAACATATATTGGACTTAAATTTATCTAAATGATCATGACTTGAGGATTTTCCCTCTGATGGATCAATAATGTCTAATAAACACAATGACTTAGTATTCAGTATTGCAATAAACTAAATATGTCCAAATATATCAGGTTGTTTCCTTGTATACTACTTTTTGGAGTTAAATCCCAACATCTATGCCACCTCTTTAACACTAATGCACCTAAAGCCAGTTAGGAATCCAATTGAAGATAGCCAACATAACATAAGATGTATATAATGCCCTATTCTGTTTAATAAATAAAGGAATATTATATGTACTGTTTCACTCTCCATTGTTGCATGTTAACATTTAGATTATTGCAAGCATGCAGAGGAAATCAAAAAAGAATATAAATGATGATCTTGCCATAAAATACAATATCCTATATCTTCATTCATCCAAGAAATGTGAATGCTAGCTTTCTGAAAAAAATGGAACTTACGTCAAAAGAAACCAGCTATGCAATAATGCCCTTGTCTCCATAAACATGGTTGGGGAAGTTAACAAGCATAAAATTACAGTATGCCAAGCCATCCGATCATGCAATTCTTTCCTCAAGCAAAGAAATGGTCTTTGACTGGCTTCACGTAATATTTCTGAAATGTCATGCTTTAGAACTAGTGGATCAAAATACCACATAAGTAACCTATGACAAAGAAACAAGACATCTATCAGCAACAGGACTGTTTGTGAAGCTACACTATCATTGAGTAAAACTAATAAAGTCAGATCTCTTTATGAAAAATAAATATTATAATTGCACAGATGGTAAGATCATAAGATTGCAGAACAAGTGGAGGCAACACATGACAGTCAAAGTCCAATCAAAAAGCCGGTCTGACAGAAAGAAATAGTCATGACTCTGGTACATGACATCTATAATGGAATTTACCGGGGATGAGCAGAAAAGCATGCCTTTTTTTCTAAAAACCAATTGATACATACAAAACCATAAACAAGAGCTACATCACCTTTGACTGACATCATTGAGAGTGAAAAAATCAGAGCATGCATTTTGAATGAAAAATGATGAGGGGACACCCCATCACTTAATTTTGTGAGAAAAGGAACATGACAAACTGATAGGATATAATTTCAAGTTTCATGTATTTTTAGTTTATTTTATAGCAGTCTGATATTTAAGAAATCAGCTAAGAAATAATCTTTCACCTAAATTTTGCAATATGAAAGGAACAGAGGGCATGTCAGAAATTACAAACAACTTCAATTGGATCAGCAATGCACAATATCATACATGGAAGGACACAGATAAAGAAGGGGCTCTACACTATGATCTAACAAGGTTAAAATGATAATATCTCTCTCTCGCTCTCTGTGTGCATGTGCGCGCATGTGTGTGTGCTGTCTACACATGTACTATTCTTGATAACAAGTGACAAATAAAAGTATCTAGCAAAGATTAGTCATATAAATTGGTTGGTTGGTTGTTTAGTTCATAGTCAAACACTTAAGAGTGAAAATATTCAGCATCAGGGTACCTTATTGGAATTTCATGGCTGCTGGAAGGGCTCTCTTTAGGCAAAAAGCACATAAGCTTTGAAATTGCTGTTCTCCTATCACAAGATGTTCCTTCATTTTCTTCATAAACTAATAATGATAATGGAAGAAGGCTTTGATAACTACATGATGATACAACTACTTTCAGAATAGCATATGATAGAGTTTGGGAATGCCCTGTGTTTGTTGGAAAAGAAGATTTTAGTCAGACGAAAATCCAAATAGTGTGATATCACACAACAAATGAAATGTCAAACTTGATTTTCAAAAAAACTTCTCGATTTTAATTAGTGAACAATCCTGGTCACCACAAATTTGCAAACTACGTCAGTATAATTGGAAGGCAAAATATCATGACCCCATAAATAAGAGTATGGAACAAATGAAAAGATAACTAGGGCTTCTACATTTAGAAGGTTCCACTAAATTAAAAGACCAACCTTATAACAGTAAAACACCAATGAGATGGGAAGAGGGGAAAAGTAAGCAAAAGCTTCAAAACAAGCCACATACAATTATTAAAGCCATGTAAAAAATAAAAAAAGAAAACCTTCAAGCTGACAACACAATTTTGTTGGCATTGTAATAAGTATAGCATCACAGCAATCATGAAGAATCATAATTTTATACGTACAAAATTTATTTAAGAAAAAGCAAATGTTGAGATGAGAAGAAAGACTTGTTAATGATTGGAGGGTATAATGGTATATGCTATCTGTGGTTAAATCAAGACTGCAACAGCATCTAGTGGACTAGATAAAGGTATGGTTAAGTGAAAAATATTATTTTTGCAAGTTTCAGCAGACCAAAGCTTCAAGTCTCATAATAAAAGGAATGCATTCTTTCTTTTGTTTGCCCATGCTTGTTTGTAGCTGAAGTGAACGGGTATCTCCACCCTCCTAACCACATTCCCAATTATTTGTTTCTTACGAGCTTAATCCCTTCTTAATTAGACTAACCAGTAACAATGTTCTAACCGGCTAATGCAAACAGAAAATAAAGAAACAAAGAACAAAATAAACAGAGCAGCACCATATGCAGTTCTTGAGTTTGGAATGAAACAAAACATGCTAAGAATAAATAAAAAACAAAAAACAAATGAATTTAAAGAAACGATTTTTCTGGTGTCCAGATCTACTCAACACCACCACTCTTAAAATACATCCGGCAATCAAGAATCCCAAAAGTCCGTAAGAAAAGCTCCAGAAGAAGTCAGTGAGGACGAGATGAACTAATTCAGAAAACTAAACCAATGTACAACCATGACCCTCCAAGCTCTCAAGAACGTCACCGCAGACTCGAATCAGGCTGTGGCAATCCCTGGAGGAGATCGAACTCCCAACCCTCAGCAACTCCGTGCCACCCCTTTCCTCGGACCTCAAGACCTTGCAAGAGATGGACGAAGAGAGCATCGATAAAATGGTGCCAACCAGGCATTCGATCCGCGCGCTGCACACCTGGAGGTAAAATGGTTCAAGAAAAGCGTGCATATACATAACCGTATTGGGAACGACCGGAAAAGGAGGAGGAACACCTCGGGGGTTTGAAACACATCAGAGAAAGCGCCGAGTCCAAAACCTTAACCCTAGGCGTGATCTGATCGCCGGAGTTGATGGAGGTGGCGAGCGAGGAGATAGCTTCATCGTCATCATCGCTAATGGTGGTGGAGGCATTGGATCGGCGGAGCTTGGAGGCTAATTTAGTCAACAAGAGGATTGCGTCGGACAAGAAGCTCATGACGGCAAGGGAGGGCAGGAGAAATGGTGAGAACGCTGTGAAAACGGACGTCTCCCCTCCGTTTTGTTAAACACTGAAGTCGGCGGTTGAAGTTACAACGTTGCCAACTTAATGACAAATACTGTTTTCTTTTGCCCACCAGACATTCTTAGCACGAAGCTTTTTAATGATTTTTTTAAAAAAATTATTTTGTAAAAGATCTTTGTATTTTTAATATAAAGAAAAATATTTTTTTCTTCATGAATACGATATTCTAATAAAATTAAATATTGTGTAACTAATTTAGTTATTTCGTTATGTTATTATGGTGAGAAATAATTGATGTACATATAAATTTTATTATTATTATTTATATTCACACGATGCAAGCAGTTATATTGGAACCAGACATTCTTAGCACCAATAAACTCGGGTATCATAATCTATTCCCTTAAGTGCATAGTTCTAATACCATATTATAACTTTTCGGATCTCAAACCCGTAGCACCCAAATCTATTTAGTTACTAAGGTATCATAATCTACCTTCTTACAGAAGGGGATGCATGGCTCTAATACCATATTAACTATTCAGCCTCAAGTTCATAACACCCATAAATCTATTTCGTTACAAAAAAAAAAAAGCAAGAGATAAGATTCACACAATTTGAGCCACATCTTAAAAAATCTTGTCATCTTTCTTAATTGGTTATAAATATAATTAACTTCAATTTTTTGATGTGAAACTATTGAAAGAAGAATAACAACCTTAGACTCGAGGAAATCGGAAGCTTAAAATTTCTTATGTTTT
The DNA here is from genome assembly GCA_900491605.1 of Calamus simplicifolius. NCBI lineage: Eukaryota > Viridiplantae > Streptophyta > Magnoliopsida > Arecales > Arecaceae > Calamus > Calamus simplicifolius. The sequence continues at coordinate 74,850 of UESW01001686.1, read as the reverse complement.
TCGGTCACAGATAACCAAGATTCCCACCATGCAAATAATCCCAGGACCTCGCTCTAACGTTAATATTTATTATTATAATGATAAAAAAAAACTGCCAATTGATCTACCTTGGGTGGATTATCCGGAAATAAAACATTAAGGGCTACAGCAACAGACATTATTAGCCTAGATATGCATCGTTGTATCACCGATTAAGGATAAGCAAACACTGAAATAAGTATCACCAACTAAAGATAAGCAAACACACCGTCTAAGGATAAGTAAACAAAAGAATAAAGGCATAATGCTATTACTTAAGTATAAATTGATATGAATGTTTAAATCTATCACCATACCTTGGTATAAATTTTTAACATATATAAATGTTCACACTGATACCATGTAGCAAAGCGAAGGGATGAAAAAGTCTTTATACATCATATTCAGTGTAACAAATTCTACCCGAGCTGCACCACCCATCCCCCCGGACTTTGTTTGCCACAATAATACCAGCCCGAACGTCGTTTAAATTTTGAGTTATATCCTAGCAAACTTTTTCAGGATTCAAAGACATACGTTATTAAAAAAGGGTAACAAATTGCAGATTCGCCAAATAGCTATGCTGATTAAATAGAAAAATTATACATATCGGAGCGCCTCTGATGACGCTCGATCACCCCTCTGGACGTCGGGAACGGAGGTTCTCTTCTTCACCGGATCGCCTGCAAAGAAGTCCCAAGACCGGAGAGGGTTCTCCGGTGGGACCCTCCGACGCCTAAGTTAGTGACAGAGGTCACAGCAGATAAGGAGCTCGAGAGAGCTCTTGAGGAGAGAGTGGTCTCAGAAGGATCAGGTAGTTCCTTTGAGAGTTAGGGCATCGAGAGTGTAAAATGTGCGTTATAATGCCTTACCCGATTCTCGACGTAGTTTACCCTTTTATAGGGGGTGACGCTGACACGATCACGTGGGTCTGCGTCCCATCAGCCGGCGGGGCCGTTGGATTGTCGGGTCTGGCGCTATCGGGCGGCGCATGTGGGCGCTGCGGCGCGCATCGGCGCTGTCGGGCGCTGTCGGGCAATGCGCGTCAGAGGAACGGATTCTTGAACCGCTGAGGCTGGTCTGGCGGGAACCGAGGGTCCCGCCTTGTCGGGGCCGAGCTGGGTCGAGCCGAGATGGCTGGGGCCTATCCCGCCGGTAAGGCAGTGCCAGGGTGGGGTCGAATCGGCGGACTTGGAGACGACGGGGCCGAGTCGGGCTGGCGGGGACGGCCTTGGCCGACTCGGCGGGACGGGGACGCCGGGGCCGAGTCGGGCCGGCCGAGGATGGCCTTGGCCGACTCGGCGGGACAGGAGTCGCCGGGGCCGAGTCGGGCCGGCCTGGGATGGCCTTGGCCGACTCGGCGGGATAGGAGTCGCCGGGGCCGAGTCGGGTCGGCCTGGGATGGCCTTGGCCGACTCGGCGGGACTGGAGATGCCGGGGCCGGCTAGCAATGCGCCGGGGCCGGCTAGATTGGAGACGCCGTGGCCGGCTAGCAATGTGCCGGGGCCGGCTAGATTGGAGACGCCGGGCCGGCTAGCAATGCCGGGGCCGGCTAGATTGGAGACGCCGTGGCCGGCTAGCAATGTGCCGGGGCCGGCTAGCTTGGAGACGCCGTGGTCGGCTAGCAATGTGCGGGCCGGCTAGATTGGAGACGGTGGCCGTGCCGGGCCGGCTAGCTTGGAGATGTGGCCGGCCGGCCGGCTAGCTTGGAGACGCCGTGGCCGGCTAGCAATGTGCCGGGGCCGGCTAGATTGGAGACGCCGGGCCGGCTAGCAATGCGCCGGGGCCGGCTAGATTGGAGACGCCGTGGCCGGCTAGCAATGTGCCGGAGCCAGCTAGCTTGGAGACGCCGTGGCCGGCTAGCAATATGGGGGCCGGCTAGATTGGAGACGCCGGGGCCGGCTAGCTTGGCGGGTGTCGGCCTTTGATGTGCCGGCCTCGGAGGCCGATGCTGGAAGCCGACACTGAAGCTGACGTTGGAGTCCGTCGGCCTTTGGCCGACGCTGGAAGCCGTCGCTGGAGACCGACGCTGGAGTTGACGTTGGAGTCCGTCGGCCTTTGGCTTCGCTGGAGGCCGTCGCGGGAGGCCGTCGCTGGCATTAGAGTCTGGGCCTTTGGGGCCGTCCAAAAATTTTATTTTTCATGGGGTCAACTGGCCCCATCAAATGCCCCCCACACTCCTTGAGCTTGCGTGTCCCGCATCGGCTAAGCGAAAGGAGTGTAGGACTTTTGCCTTGGTACCTTACGCTGCCTTGGATGGACGTCTGCGTGCCTTCTTTGGCTAGCTGAGTGTGGCCAGTAATTCTCTCCCAACGCGGGGTCTGGGAGTGAATTCCGGGGGGTGACCTGAGAGCTGGGCGTCGTCAGGTTCCTTTTGAACCGCCTCGGGGGTGTGGGATCCTCTGCGAGGGGCGACTCAGCCGGGTACGGAGCCTTTAGGGTCTTAACCAGCTCGGGGGCACCGTCGTGCCGAGCCGAGTGGTGTCTCGTGAGCCGCGATGCCAGTGAGCTCCTTTTGAACCAGCCTGGGGGTTTGTGTTCCGCCCAAGTGGCGACTCAGTCGGGTACGAGCCTTTAGGGTCTTAACCAACTCGGGGGCACCGCCGTGCCGGAGCCGAGTGGTGTCCCGTGGGCCGCGATGCCAGTGAGCTCCTTTTGAACCATCCTGGGGGTTTGTGTTCCGCCCAAGTGGCGACTCAGCCGGGTACGGAGCCTTTAGGGTCTTAACCAACTCGGGGGCACCGCCGTGCCGGAGCCGAGTGGTGTCCCGTGGGCCGCGATGCCAGTGAGCTCCTTTTGAACCAGCCTGGGGGTTTGTGTTCCGCCCAAGTGGCGACTCAGCCGGGTACGGAGCCTTTAGGGTCTTAACCAACTCGGGGGCACCGCCGTGCCGAAGCCGAGTGGTGTCCCGTGGGCCGCGATGCCAGTGAGCTCCTTTTGAACCAGCCTGGGGGTTTGTGTTCCGCCCAAGTGGCGACTCAGCCGGGTACGGAGCCTTTAGGGTCTTAACCAACTCGGGGGCACCGCCGTGCCGGAGCCGGTGGTGTCCCGTGGGCCGCGATGCCAGTGAGCTCCTTTTGAACCAGCCTGGGGGTTTGTGTTCCGCCCAAGTGGCGACTCAGCCGGGTATGGAGCCTTTAGGGTCTTAACCAACTCGGGGGCACCGCCATGCCAGAGCCGAGTGGTGTCCCGTGGGCCGCGATGCCAGTGAGCTCCTTTTGAACCAACCTGGGGGTTTGTGTTCCGCCCAAGTGGCGACTCAGCCGGGTATGGAGCCTTTAGGATCTTAACCAACTCGGGGGCACCGCCGCGAGCCGAGTGGTGTCCCGTGGGCCGCGATGCCAGTGAGCTCCTTTTGAGAGACTTGCGCAAGGGAGGACAAACTGTGTCGCCAGAAAGGACCTTTTTCTTTATTACTTATGCCTCTAGGAGTACATCATTGATAATATCGGCGAAGGTTGTCCGCATTCCAGGTACGTGGAATGGGCTTTCCGTCGAGCTTTCTAGTTTGTATACCCCCCGGTGGAATGCCTCGGCAACACGGTAGGGGCCCTCCCAGTTGGGGGATAGCTTGCCCCCCTCGGTAGGCTTTGATACCTCGGCCTTTCGTAGCACCAAGTCTCCGCGGCGAAAGACCTTTGGACGAACCCGGGCATTGTAGTACTTGGCCGCTCGCTGGCGAAAGGTCGCCATGCGCAGTCTCGCTCTGTCATGCGCCTCGTCGATGAAGTCTAGGTTGGCCCGGAGCAATGCGGAGTTGCCCTCCTCACCGAAGGACTCCACACGTGGACTGGGCAATCCGATCTCGACGGGGATGACGGCCTCGGATCCGAAGGAGAGGCTGAAAGGAGTCTCGCCCATCGGGGCTCTGGGCGTTGTGTGGTAAGCCCATATCACACTGGGGAGCTCTTCTACCCAGCGTCCTTTGGAGCCGTCAAGGCGAGTCCTGAGCCCTCTGAGGATGGTGCGGTTCATGACCTCAGCCTCCCCGTTGGTCTGGGGGTGGCCGACGGAGGTGAATCGGTGGCGAATGCCTAGCTCCTCGCAGAAGGTTTTGAATGCCTCGTTGCTGAATTGGCGACCGTTGTCCGTGACGAGGGTGTGAGGCAGGCCAAAGCGGCATATGATCGACTTCCAGAAGAAAGCCTTAACTTTGCTCTTGGTGATTTTGGCCAACGCCTCGACCTCGACCCACTTGGTGAAGTAGTCGATGGCGACCAGCAAGAATCTCCGCTGTCCTGAAGCTGGGGGGAATGGTCCAAGGATGTCCATTCCCCACTGGGCGAAGGGCCACGGAGCCGAGAGTGGGCTCAGCGGGGCAGGCGGCTGTCGCTGGATGTGCGCGTGGCGCTGGCAGCCGTCACACCTTTGAACTAGCTTGGCCGCGTCCTCCTTCATAGTGAGCCAGAAGTACCCCTGACGGAGAGCCTTCTGGGCCAAGGATCTGCCCCCCAGATGATTCCCGCAAATGTCCTCGTGGATTTCTCTAAGGATGTAGTCGGCGTCGGCGGGGCCTACGCACTTAAGCAACGGGTAGAGAATGACCTTCTATAGGCGCCCGTCGAGGAGGATGAACTTGGAGGCCTCCACTTGAGCAATCTGGCTTCGTTGCGGTCGTCAGGGAGGGTGCCGTCGGTGAGGTAGCGGACATAGCGTCCATCCATGTAGGTTCCGGGGTGAGCGGGAGGACTTCCTCCCCGCCCTCTATACTGGGCCTTTCTAGATATTCGATGTAGGCGTCCCTTGTCAGGCCGTCGGCGGAGGTGGCCAGTCGAGAGAGGACGTCGGCCTTTGCGTTTTCGCTCCGGGGGATGTAGCTGATGCTGAAGTAAGGCAGTGAGGAGGTCAAGAGTTGAACCTTTTTCAGATAACGCGCCATAACGGGGTCGCGCGCCTCATACTCTCTGTTGATTTGCCCGGAGACGAGTTGCGAGTCGTGTAGGCTCTGAGGTGCTTTGCTCCAACCTCCTGGGCTAATCTTAACCCGGCCAGCAGGGCTTCATACTCCGCTTGGTTGTTGGTGGCTTCGAAAAGAAATCTCAGGGCGCACTCGGTTCTCTCTCCTTCCGGCCCGACAAGAATGAGGCCGGCGCCGCTCCCTTGAGAATTCGATGCGCCGTCCACGTGGAGGATCCAGGTCTCTTCACCATCGCTCGGCTCGGGTTGGGCTGCTCCCCGGGGACCTCCTTGAGATCTTCCTCCGCCCAAGTGCACTCGACCAGGAAGTCGGCCAGGACCTGGGACTTCAAGGCCGGTCGTGCTTGGAAAGAGATGTCGAACTCCCCCAGCTTGATGGCCCATTTGGCGAGTCGACCCGAAGTATCCGGACGGGCCAGGATGGCTCGGAGAGGTTGGTCCGTGAGCACCACGATAGGATGGGCTTGGAAATACGGGCGAAGACACCGGGCGGAAACTATCAAGGCGAAAATAACTTTTTCTGTTTTGAAATACCTGACCTCGACGTCGTGCAGGACCTTGCTCACGTAGTAGACTGGCCTTTGGGTTCCGTCAGCGTCTGGGCGCACCAGGACTGAGCTGACGGCTTCTGAGGAGGCGGCTAAGTAAAGGAAAAGACTCTCCCCGTCTCTCGGCTTGGAGAGGAGCGGTGGGGAGGACAGGAACGCCTTTAAGCCGTCGAAAGCTTCCTGGCAGTCGTCCGTCCATGCAAAACCGTTCACCTTCCGCAGGGCCTTGAAGAAAGGCAAACACCTCTCTGCCGATCTAGAGAGGAAACGACTCAGCGCCGCTATCCTTCCCGTTAGCCGTTGCACTTCCTTCTTGTTGGACGGCGGCCTCATGTCAAGTATGGCACTGATCTTCTCTGGGTTCGCCTCGATTCCGCTGGGTCACCATAAAGCCCAGAATTTACCTGCCGTGACCCCAAAAGCACTTCTTAGGGTTCAGCTTGACTTGGAAGCGACGGAGGTTGTTAAAAGTTTCTTCCAGGTCAGAGATGTGATCGCGGCATGGGTGCTCTTCGTCAGCATGTCGTCCACGTAGACTTCCATGTTCCGGCCGAGTTGGTCATGGAACACCTTGTTCATCAGCCGCTGATAGGTCGCTCCCGCATTCTTGAGGCCGAAAGGCATCACCTTGTAACAGTAAATGCCTTTCTCTGTCACGAAGGAGGTGTGCTCCTCGTCGCTGGGGTCCATCCTTATCTGGTTGTATCCGGAGAAGGCGTCCATGAAGCTGAGAAGCTCGTGACCAGAGGTGGAATCGACCAGCTGGTCAATTCTTGGCAAGGGGAAGCTGTCCTTTGGGCATGCCTTGTTGAGGTCAGTGAAGTCTATACATATCCTCCAGCTCCCGTTTGCCTTGCGCACCATGACTACGTTGGCCAGCCAGCTTGGGTAGTGCGCCTCCCGGATGTGGCCGGCGCTGATCAACTTGTTGACTTCTTCATCAATCGCCCTTTGTCGGTCGGGGGCAAAGCTCCTCTTCTTTTGACGGATTGGACGGTGGCGCGGGTCGATGTTAAGTTTGTGGGTGATGACTTCCGGAGAGATGCTGGGCATGTCGGACGCTGACCAGGCGAATACGTCCGAGTTAGCCCGCAGGAAAGCTAAGAGGCGCTCCCGGTCCTCCAAGGGAAGGAGTCCGCCCACACGGACGGTCCTTGCTGGGTCATCGCTGAGAGGGAAAGTCAGGAGGTGCTCGGCGGGCTCCCCTCCTTTGGCGGAATCTCTAGGGTCAGACGCCTCCAGGGCCGGGTCGGCCTCCAGAGGGCTCGACGCCGCATGATAGCAAGGTAAGACCGGGCTTA
>UESW01001686.1:0-62096 GCA_900491605.1 Calamus simplicifolius | reverse complement strand
GAGTTGAACCTTTTTCAGATAACGCGCCATAACGGGGTCGCGCGCCTCATACTCTCTGTTGATTTGCCCGGAGACGAGTTGCGAGTTCGTGTAGGCTCTGAGGTGCTTTGCTCCAACCTCCTGGGCTAATCTTAACCCGGCCAGCAGGGCTTCATACTCCGCTTGGTTGTTGGTGGCTTCGAAAAGAAATCTCAGGGCGCACTCGGTTCTCTCTCCTTCGGCCCGACAAGAATGAGGCCGGCGCCGCTCCTTGAGAATTCGATGCGCCATCCACGTGGAGGATCCAGGTCTCTTCACCATCGCTCGGCTCGGGGTTGGGCTGCTCCCCGGGGACCTCCTTGAGATCTTCCTCCGCCCAAGTGCACTCGACCAGGAAGTCGGCCAGGACCTGGGACTTCAAGGCCGGTCGTGCTTGGAAAGAGATGTCGAACTCCCCCAGCTTGATGGCCCATTTGGCGAGTCGACCCGAAGTATCCGGACGGGCCAGGATGGCTCGGAGAGGTTGGTCCGTGAGCACCACGATAGGATGGGCTTGGAAATACGGGCGAAGACACCGGGCGGAAACTATCAAGGCGAAAATAACTTTTTCTGTTTTGAAATACCTGACCTCGACGTCGTGCAGGACCTTGCTCACGTAGTAGACTGGCCTTTGGGTTCCGTCAGCGTCTGGGAGCACCAAGACTGAGCTGACGGCTTCTGAGGAGGCGGCTAAGTAAAGGAAAAGACTCTCCCCGTCTCTCGGCTTGGAGAGGAGCGGTGGGGAGGACAGGAACGCCTTTAAGCCCTCGAAAGCTTCCTGGCAGTCGTCCGTCCATGCAAAACCGTTCACCTTCCGCAGGGCCTTGAAGAAAGGCAAACACCTCTCTGCCGATCTAGAAAGGAAACGACTCAGCGCCGCTATCCTTCCCGTTAGCCGTTGCACTTCCTTCTTGTTGGACGGTGGCCTCATATCAAGTATGGCACTGATCTTCTCTGGGTTCGCCTCGATTCCGTACTGGGTCACCATAAAGCCCAGAAATTTACCTGCCATGACCCCGAAAGCATACTTCTTAGGGTTCAGCTTGACTTGGAAGCAACAGAGGTTGTTAAAAGTTTCTTCTAGGTCAGAGATGTGATCGGCGACATGGGTGCTCTTCGTCAGCATGTCATCCACGTAGACTTCCATGTTCCGGCCAAGTTGGTCCTGGAACACCTTGTTCATCAGCCGCTGATAGGTCGCTCCTGCATTCTTGAGGCCGAAAGGCATCACCTTGTAACAGTAAATGCCTTTCTCTGTCACGAAGGAGGTGTGCTCCTCGTCGCTGGGGTCCATCCTTATCTGGTTGTATCCGGAGAAGGCGTCCATGAAGCTGAGAAGCTCGTGATCAGAGGTGGAATCGACCAGCTGGTCAATTCTTGGCAAGGGGAAGCTGTCCTTTGGGCATGCCTTGTTGAGGTCAGTGAAGTCTATACATATCCTCCAGCTCCCGTTTGCCTTGCGCACCATGACTACGTTGGCCAGCCAGCTCGGGTAGTGCGCCTCCCGGATGTGGCCAGCGCTGATCAACTTGTTGACTTCTTCATCAATCGCCCTTTGCCGGTCGGGGGCAAAGCTCCTCTTCTTTTGATGGATTGGGCGGTGGCGCGGGTCAATGTTAAGTTTGTGGGTGATGACTTCCGGAGAAATGCCGGGCATATCGGATGCTGACCAGGCGAATACGTCCGAGTTAGCCCGCAGGAAAGTTAAGAGGCGCTCTCGGTCCTCCAAGGGAAGGAGTCCGCCCACACGGACGGTCCTTGTTGGGTCATCGCTGAGAGGGAAAGTCAGGAGGTGCTCGGCGGGCTCCCCTCCTTTGGCGGAATCTCTAGGGTCAGACGCCTCCAGGGCCGGGTCGGCCTCCAGAGGGCTCGACGCCGCATGATAGCAAGGTAAGACCGGGCTTATCTCCCCGCGCATTTCTCCAACTCCTTCGCTGGTGGGAAACTGCACCAGTAGACATCGGGTGAAGATAACTGCGTCCAAAAGATTCAGGCCAGGACGCCCAAGAATGGCGTTGTATGCCAAAGGGACCCTCACAACTAGGAATTTCATGATCACGATGCTTTGGCATGGCGGGGTTTCGGCCGTCACCGGCAAGGATATTTCGCCCTCGACCCTCACAGAATCTTCGGTGAATCCAACTAGCAGGGTCACCACGGGCTGAAGGGAGTCAATAGATAAACCCATCCGAACAAAGGCGTCGTAAGTAAGGATGTCAGCTGAGCTGCCACTATCAACTAAAATCCTTTTTACATTGTGCTTGGCGATCGTCATAGCGACGACTACGCCTTCATTGTTTACATTTTCATTACAGCAGTCTCCCCCCGGGGCATTACATTATTTGGAGCATCCTCCCCCCTCGGCCGCTTGGACGCAGAGGCTGACCCCCAGGACACCATCCCGATAGTCCGCTCCGTGGGAGTGTTATCGACGGCGGCTTGAGCTGGTGGAGGCCCCATGATGGCCGGCAGCGGCTGTGGCATCTTCTGGACGTACTTGCCGAGGTAGCCCCGTTTGGATGAGCTCCTCGATAGCCCGTTTCAAACTGTAGCAGCTGTCGGTGTCATGGCCGTAGTCCCGATGGAATCGACAGTAGCGCTTCTGTCGCGGGATACATCTTTCTTCATGGGGGGAGGACGTTGAAGGTAGGGCTCGCCCTCGATCTCCATCAAATGTGGGATCGAGGGGCGAGGAGAGGAGTGAGCTTACCCTCGTCGGGGACAGGGCTCCGGCGCCTGTTGTCGGACCGGCGAGGTGGGTCGGATCGGCGATGTCGAGGGGGTCCGCTTGGCTCAGGGCGAGCGGATTTGTGGCTGGAGCCCTTCGAGACTCCCGGCGAGTGAGGTCGGCTTCATCTGCTCGGATGTACTTCTGGGCCCGGAGGAGAAGGTCGGAATAAGAGCTCGGGGGCTTCTTGTCCAAGGAGAAGGTGAAGCGGGACGGAAGGAGTCCCCGCTTCAGCGCCAGATGGCCACCGCACCATCGAGAGGTAGACCTCGAGGGCGGCGGTTTTGAATCGGGACACAAAGTCCCGCAGGGACTCTCCTTCCTTCTGGCGGACGGAGAAGAGGCTGTCCGCCACCCTTGGGATCTGGCGGCAGGCGTCAAAGTGGGCCAGGAATGCCCTCTCCAGCTCCCGAAAGGAGTCTATGCTGTGGGGGGATAGGCGTGAATGCCACGCACGGGCGGCCTTCCGCAGGGTTGCAGGGAAGGCCTTGCAGAGAAGGGCGTCTGAGGCGCCCTGGACTTGCATCATGGCCTTGTAGCGCTCGAGGTGGTCGAGAGGGTCGGTCGTACCGTCGTACGGGTCCACCTAGGGGAAGCGGAACCTGGAGGGAACCGGTTCCTCCAGGATGCGGCGGGTGTAAGGAGGATGAGTGTCAAACTCTTCCTCCGGCTGGTGGTTTATCTTCCTGGCGAGCTCGTCGAGGCGCCGGTTGTACTCCTCCAAGCGTTCCTCCGCCTGGCGGTTGATCGCCGAAGCCCTCCAGGATGGCTCGGAGGAAGAAGAAGAAGAGGAAGCAGAAGATGGAGACGGGAGTCGGGACTTCCGCCTGGGTTCCTCGTGATGATGTGGCTTGGGAGGAAGCTCGCTGGGGCCGTGGCCAGGGGATCGTGGCCGCTTGAAGGGCTCGCGGCGAGGCTTCCTGGGGGAAGCTTGACGTCAGCCGGTCCCCCGGCGGGGAGAGCCTCCCCTTGCCGACTGCTGGCTGGCGGGGGGAACAGTCTGGTGTTGGGTGGCCACGGACTGCTGCTGTTGGAGTCCGTGAACCATGGCAGTGAGATTCTGAACTTGCTGGGAGAGGGTTGCCAGCTGCTCCGCCGTTTCGAGGGCAGCGTCCAGCGGCGGGCTGGCGACCGGAGGGCTGGCAACGGGGGGATTGGCCTCCTGCTGCCCAGTTGGCGGGACGAGCCCAGCTGGACAGCTGACAGAGGCATCCCGAGCTTGCGTTACCACCATTGCTCCTGGGAGAAAAAGAGGGGACGAAGGATGTAGCTCCGGGAGATCATTCGCTACTTTTTCTTAGCGCCCCCCTTCCTGGCGCGCTAATCTGATGACGCTCGATCACCCCTCCTGAACGTCGGGAACGGAGGTTCTTCTTCTTCACCGGATCGCCTGCAAAGAAGTCCCAAGACCGGAGAGGGTTCTCCGATGGAACCCTCCGACGCCCAAGTTAGTGACAGAGGTCACAGCAGAGAAGGAGCTCGAGAGAGCTCTTGAGGAGGGAAAGGTCTCAGAAGGATCAGGTAGTTCCTTTGAGAGTTAGGGCATCGAGAGTATAAAATGTGCGTTATAATGCCTTACCCGATTCTCGACGTAGTTTACCCTTTTATAGGGGGTGACGCTGGCATGATCACATGGGTTTGCGTCCCATCAGCCGGCAGGGCCGTTGGATTGTCGGGTCTGGCGCTATCGGGCGGTGCATGTGGGCACTGCGGCGCGCATCGGCGCTGTCGGGTGGCGCGCGTCAGAGGAACGGATTCTTGAACCGCTGGGGCTGGTCTGGCGGGAACCAGGGGTCCCATCTTGTCGGGGCCGAGTTGGGTCAAGCCGAGATGGCTGGGGTCTATCCCGTCGGCAAGGCAGTGCCGGGGTGGGATCGAATCGGCGGACTTGGAGACGACGGGGCCGAGTCGGGCTGGCCGGGGACAACCTTGGTCGACTCGGCGGGACGGGGGACGCCGGGGCCGAGTCAGGCCGACCGAGGATGGCCTTGGCCGACTCGGCGGGACAGGAGTCGCTAGGGCCGAGTCGGGCCGGCCTGGGATGGCCTTGGCCGACTCGGCGTGACAGGAGTCGCCGGGGCTGAGTCGGGCCGGCCTGGGATGGCCTTGGCCGACTTGACGGGACTGGAGATGCCGGGGCCGACTAGCAATGCACCGGGGCCGGCTAGATTGGAGACGCTGTGGCCGGCTAGCAATGTGCCGGGGCCGGCTAGCTTGGAGACGCCGTGGCCGGCTAGCAATGTGCCGGGGCCGGCTAGATTGGAGACGCCGTGGCCGGCTAGCAATGCACGCCGTGGCCGGCTAGCAATGTGGGGCCGGCTAGCTTGGAGATGCCATGGCCGGCTAGCAATGTGCCGGGACTGGCTAGATTGGAGACGCCGGGGCCGGCTACTTGGCGGGTGTCGGCCTTTGATGTCGGCCTGGAGGCCGACGCTGGAAGCCGACACTAGAGCTGACGTTAGAGTCCGTCGGCCTTTGACCGACGCTGGAAGACCGACGCTGGAAGCTGATGCTGGAATCCATCGGCCTTTGACTGTCGCAGGAGGCCATCGCTGGCATTAGAGTCTGAGCCTTTGGGGCCATCCAAAAATTTTATTTTTCATGGGATCAACTGACCCCATCAGCCTTCACTTTCACGGCTGGTTGAATGCTGATGTCATGTCATGGACTCAGCGATCTAATTTTAGCAAAGCGACCAGAAAAAAAAAAAAATAAATAAAAGCCATGGAAATTCAACAAGAAATGTTTTGTTTCTACAAAAAATAATTTAAAAAAAAAAGGAATGCTCTTCGGGTGAATGCCATGCATCGAGGGAAAACCCGTAATAAGCTTATGACAGATTTTTGGCCTGCCTTCGGTGGCTCTGACGAGCAACTAATAACTTGATGTTTCCCTAAATAAGTAAAACACATTGAGTGAAATAAGCCATAAGAACCAGGTCCGCATCAATTTTTGTTCTCGGAGAAATTAACGCTATGATAACCAAACTCCGATGGAGAAATGAGACTGTCATAAACAATCTCAAAATGCACCTAAAATGGGGAATTAAAATAAAAAATACAAAGCTGTCCACTGAAATGCGACGAAAATGTATAAAGTGGGGAATTAAAAAAAAAAATGCTGTCCTCTCAATGGACATGCATGGACCAAGTTGCCCACGTTCTCTGCAGCTTCTCATGCAATCTTTCTAACATGCTTGCTAACGTGTATAATTCCATACAAGTAAAAATCCAGAAAAGAGTCCAATTCTAAATCAAACAGAAACAATAACATGCTACCTTGCCTCAATAAAATACTAGCTCTCTGAGCATTTTAATTCCAAAGTGTGAGATGATGCTCTTCCCCTTGAAACACCCTCAGCTACATCTGTGTTTCCAAATGCTTACTGGTTCAGATAAAAGCTCTACTCTAGCATCATACCATCAGTCTATTTCACAGATGAATATATCTTGTGGACAAACCAGAAACAGGCGTAGAAGCCAATTGTCCCAGTTAACACGAAGAAAGCATAAGACACGATCAACATATACCCAAAGTAAAGGACACCCGAAACCACCTTGGTTATCTCCAACTTGGTGAAGAAATAGAAAACGGCATATAAGAAAAGGTAAAGTGATGAAGAACCTGCAGTCAAATATGCCCTCCACCACCAATGGTAGTCCTCACTGCACAGCTGGAAGTAGCAAAGTACAATTGTTATCTCAGCGCATGTTATAAGGAGAATGATGAAGACTATGAAGAGGAAGCCAAAAATGTAGTAGAACTGGTTCAGCCATATAGAAGTCAAGATGAAGAAGAGCTCAATGAAGACTGCACCAAATGGAAGAATGCCTCCAATCAAAATAGAGAATGATGGCTGCATGTACCAGGCTGGCTCAGGAATTTGTCTAGGGATCTTGTTGGTCTTTACTGGATCCTCAATGGCTGGCTTCTTGAAACCTAGGTAGCTACCAACAAAAACCAATGGCACTGATATACCAAACCAGAGGAATACCAAAGCAAACATGGTCCCAAAAGGAACCGCACCAGATGACTTCTCGCCCCAGATTAAAGCATTCAGAACCAAGAAAATGGCAAAGACAATACCAGGGAACATGAATGCAGTCTTCAGGGTAATCTTCTTCCACTCTGTACCCTTAAACATTTTATAAAGGCGAGCCGAGGAGTATCCAGCAAATAGACCCATAAAAACCCACAAAGAACCATAGCAGTCATTAGACCCCCACGGTTGGAAGGGGAAAGGAAGCCTAGCAATGCAAATATCATGGTGACCAAGGTCATCCCAAAGAACTGTACTCCTGTTCCCACATAGACACAGAGCAGTCCGGAGTTGACAGGTGGCCTAAAGACATCACCGTGGACTAATTTCCATCCAGTTTCTTCCTGGGCTTCATCCTGAGTCTCCAACTGGTTATAATTAGCTATATCTCTGTAAAGGGTTCTCATCATGATCATAGCCACCATGCCCGACAGAAAGAGAACTATCATTAAAGAATTGATAATGGAAAACCAGTGTATTTGATCATCATTCACGAGAAGGTAAGTATCCCAACGTGATGCCCACTTAATTTGGCTGGTCTGCAAGAGTTAGCGGGAAGGTAAGAATCACGCTCAGAACAGTAGAATGAGTCTAAGAAAGTGAGTACAAACCTGGAAGGCAACTTCATATGTGAATACAACATATGCATCTGCAGCAACTTCCTGGGGATTATGACTACCTGGAGTTATTTTAATGCTTGGATTGCATGTTGACAATTTAGGATTCTTATCATCCCACTCAGTAGACTCATGTTTTATACTGTATCCAAAAAGTAGAAATGAGGATTAAAGGCAAAAATAAAAAGGCCAGGATAGGGAACCACTTATGACATAAATCAATAAACACAATTGTTGGTTGGGTTTGTTAAGATACAACACCCATGCAACCAGTGATGCCAAGAACATAATTTAACAAAGTACGCGATTAAATCATAATGGTTATTTCTTTTGGATAAAAAATTAATTTGTAAATATATATTTTTATTACATAAATCAATATCTTAAAATCTTTTATATATGTAGCCTAACTCCTATCATTAGATCAGTTTTCTAATTCAAGATTGTCAATACATAAAAAAAACTTGAATTGTGGGTCAAGCAGGCTAATAATAAATATAAGAAGATTTGATTTATATTTGAAGGCAGTTAGATGCAAAATTTTAAAACCCTTTCCAGGTCTAGCTAGAGATTAACCACAGTTTGACCTCTCAACCAGTCAACCTCCCAAATTTCCATATATATAAGGTATATTAAGCACTTGATTCCCAAAGCCCAAACTATTAGGCTGCATTTGATTTTCGAGAACATTTTCCATTTTTATTTTCTATTTTTATTTTTTAAAAACAGTTTTCATTTTTTATTTTCTGATTTCTAAAAAATACGTTTGGCAAGTAAAAACAAAAAATATTTATATTTTATATTTTCATTATAAGTGATATCTTTTAAAAGGATAAGCAAAAAAATTAAAGAAAATACCATCAACTCCTACGTTTTCAATTTTATTTTTTACTTTCTTCTTTCTTTTGATCAAAAACAATGAAAGCATCTTTATATTGTTATCAGTTTTCTGCCACTTTGAAGTTGTATTTTGTAGAAAACTGTTTTCATTTTCATTCACTAAACATTTTCACAAGTGCGTTTTGGTTTTTATGAAAATGTAAATAGAAAATAAGTTTATTTTCAGAAATCAATCACACCCTTATGTTCCCCAATCTTCCTTCTTCCCAAGTCCCAATCCCCATCAAAGAGAATACTTTCACCATTAATGCTAGAGTTCTCTCCCTAATCAACCAAGATCAAGAAGAGAAATTATTGTCCTCCAAACTCCTGATCAACCAACCCACCTTAATTTCATTCAAGATCACTGCTCCTTATTAATTTCTTTTCCAAATCAACCCAAAAATGGTGGGGTGGAAGATCTTTTCATTTCTTGGATCTTCCTCTCCTCCAATGATGGTGTCATCTTCCTACTAGCAAAAACATCATCTCCCTTATGATGGTGTCATCTTCCTCAATCAATGATAGTAGAGTTCTCTCCAGCTGCCATGATAGGGTGTAAGAGGGGAGAAGAGAGTGAAGAAAGACATATAGAAGCCTTTAGGGTATGGGCTAGAATACGTCAACCACATTGATCACTCGAATAGGTGGAAATTAGTTCAACCCACCCAGTGAAATAGTTTAATTATAAGGAAGAGTTTTTAAAATCTAGCACCAAGCTTGATAATAATTTTTGCTCAGATTGGTACCAATATTAGACCTCGATACAGGGCTTCGTACCAATCCCATATTGGAATGACCAAAAATTATTTTTTTCATTCTTTTCTTTTTATGACTTTATTGTATTTTATGCATGATGAACACAACTAGGTGATCCTGTTTATATATTTTTAGTATATAGGAAATGTTTTTATAAGGGTACATCATCATTGATTATTCATATTAGTACCAACACTTCATGATCAATTAATGGACAACATTTATGAGTGAAGAATGGCAAATACAATATGGTATTGAATAAAGAAAATTATAGTAACTCTAATAGTCTAATCCCATATAGAATGTCAATGGTTTATGTATACATTCAAGTCTTAGTGGTAGTCTAGACCTGCTACATTATATCAGCCTAGATATTGTCCCCATCCCTACTAGCTATAAGATGTTAAATCATGACCCAAGTTGTAGCTCCTAACATTGTGGATGTGCGTACGTTTGGTACTCATTGAAACCTGACCATCCTTTTTCAATGCAGTAGGAAGCCACATTATGCTCTGATCCTACTCGTGTTAAAAGGAGGGATAATGTGAAGAATCGGATCCCACGGATTATGATGAGTGTACAAAACTAAATTAATCATACGTGGATGAAACATAATGTCTAATCTAACTATCTAATGTACTAGGAGATCCACCTCCAATATATGATGAGATCTGGCATCCATATCCATTTTAGCTACTTGATGCACCAACAGAAGTGTCACTAATGTTGACTTCCTTCAATCTACAATAGCTCCAAAATCTCTTGATCATCTCCTTTTATCTCATGTCTAATTTTTTTTCATCAACTTACCTTCTAATATGTTAGGTGCACAAAACCCTCCAACTGCAACTAAATCTCCAACCTCTCAACATACCTATCCCTATAACCTTGATATTGTGTGCCCTTGGCTGCACAACCCCTAGGATCCTCTCCTCTTGTAGGACATCTCCTTGCTAGATCTAGTTTCATTCAAGCACCATGGGCCCCTATCCTACATGGTGTGCATAAATTCTACCTCACCGTTGAATGGACCATGCTCCTTAGAATAAGAACAACTACCTCCAAACTGTCCATCTTGAACGTTAAGGCCTCTAAACTCATTACTTGAATTGCCATTATCATTGTCATTGCAAAATGACCTGGTCAAGCTAAGATCTTATGGTTATGGAGTTATAGGCATCTTCTTAAGCTAGTATGTCATCAGCTGCCACCAATGATTGGCATTTCCCGCTTAATACTGTGTTTCTTACAACTTGACTAGTCTTGAAGGCCCATGCACTGCACCTTGACCTAAACATCTACTGTTCAAATTCCTAAACAAAATCATCTCACTCCCCTTAAGCTCCTACTGGATCTCACTCATGCTGGGTGAGATATGCTTCTCTGCCTATACGTCTACTTCATACACCCTCATATCCTTCATGATGGTTTTGTTCACCGGTAGAGGAATATCATTTAAATGTGAAATATAAAACATTAGTATGTAATGTATACTACGTCACCGATTGCTTCCATAGCATAGCCCTGATTAGTAAATATCTACTACATAATTGCCTTAACTGCCCATAATAACTCCTGATTGAGACTTATATCTTCTTCATACTGGTACTTCGGGCTCAAGTGGCAGGATGTGGATAATAGTTAAATCCCAATGAGATATCCTGTAGGATGCAGAGATAAGTTATTATCCCAAGTGCCAAGATAGGATAATCCTGTCACTGTCCCAACATCCCAGTCGGCTTGTTCTAAGTCATATCTCCCTTCCCAAAGTCGAGATGGGGTGGGACGGTGGCACATCCTACTCTATAGAAAAACTAAGTCTCATCTTGTAGGGATTTAAAAACTTGAGGCTGTATATAGTGAAGCATAACTTTTACAATTATTAACAAATAATAACAACAAAGCCTCAATCTCAAACTAGTTGGGGTTAGTTACATGAATCTTTTTTCTTTATTCTACTTAACTTTGAGTCATATTTTTGATAAGATACAAATATTTCAAATATTTTTTATCACTTCCTCCCACATAATTTTTGGTCTACTTCTATCTCTTTTTTCTTCTGCATATATTAATTCACGCTTTCGTACAAATAAATCCCTAAGTTTACATTATAAATATCCAAACTATCTAGTCATTATTCTCTTAATTTGTCCTCAATCTTTTTACGAATGACTTTATTTCTTATTCTATCTTTTTTTTGTATTATCATACATTCATCTCAATATTCTTATTTTAGTCATTCATCTTGTATACAAGTAATTTTCTAACTATCCAACATTATGTGCCATAAAGCATAACTAGTTTTTATGGTTGTCTTATAAAATTTTTCTTTCAACTTGGCAAGTATTTAATGATTGCATGAATGTTGATTGTATTTTTCCATTCCATTCAACCTACTTTCATCATATGGACAACATTATCCCAAATCTCTTCTTTCTTATGAACGATCGATCCTAAATATTGAAAATGATCGCTTTTAGAAACTTCATTATCTTTAATTTTTACTTTACACTCGTATCTATTTCTAATTATCCTAAAATTATATTTCATATATTCTACCTTTATCCTACTTAGCTCAAACTCTTTAAATTCTAATACATTTCTCCATAATTCCAATTTATTATTAAATTAAGCCTTAGTTTCATCCATGGTTACTACATCAACTACAAATAACATGCACTATGGAATACCATCCTGAATATGCCTAGTAAGTTCCACTAGTATTATGTCTAGTAACTTCTAATCTAATAATTGTTCCATTAAACAAATCTTTTATTACGTTAATAAATCCTGTAGGTACTCTTTTCTTTTTAAACACCTATCATAACACTTTTTTGAAATGTATTATATGCTTTTTCTAAAACAATAAAAACTATAAGAAGATTTTATCTCTTTTCTCTATACTTCTCTATTGACCTCCTGAGTAGAAAAATAGTTTTATAGTTGATCTTTCTAGTATAAAACAAAATTGATTCTTCATTTACAATCATCAAGATGTAAGAAATATTAATTAAGCAAACACTTCACTAAGAATTAAGCTGCTACACCACCAAGTGCAACTCCCTACTTGTCTGTAGGTCTGATCTTTCCTCAATGATCCAAAGGTATTGAGATGCCTTCCTCTCACCTATTGCATCAATAATCTAATGCTTAACATCCTACAGTTTTGGGTACAGAAAATTTACATGCGGAAACTTCCCATGGCAAACTATTTGTGGCACTGTATAGAAGTTCACTGCATTTACAACACATGCACATCAATTGGGCATCAATCAAAACAATTTGCTTTAACCTCTAGCCCTCATCAATTGGCCAGCCAATCATACTTACTCATCATCCACTTGTTGCATGTAAACAAAATTTCTGAGACCAGCTTGATTATTAAGGAGGCTCATCAAAGCTATATAATGCATAACAAACCATGTCCAGCCTAGCCTCATCTAGAAGCTGCCTCATCAGTGCAGGGATCTATGTGTGATAGCATATACACTTTAAGATAGCCTGCCCTTGCTCGAAGAATTGCCTTCACCCATGACAACGTCTCAATATCTTTCCCCATCAAATCAATCCAATGGGCTGCACACAGTCACTAGTAAATATATGGCATGTCTTCTATGAGATCCTCACCAGCACCCTAGTATTGTGGACCATTATCCATCACTATGTGGTGATATATTGTGGTCTAACATCCACAATCAACTTCATCAGACCTAGGACATAGTTAGAATTGTGGACCTGATTAGATGCATCAATTGGTGTCTAAAAGAAAGCTTGTCACAATACAGTAGGAGGTTGATGATGCTCCTCTCAATCAGCTTAGACTAGCTATCAAATATCAATGTCATGCCATATAATTGATTATGATGCTTATATTCGTCAATCCACTTCTCCAGATCCTCAACCTTTGCCTTCTTCCTCTCTCTGTCCACACTCACCAAATGGATCAAAAGGAGCATTGGGAGTCCCTCATGAGATGCCTAAAAGCATTAGAGTATCCAGCACCCCCTTTTCATTTTTAAAATTTCCTGGTTCAGTACTGATCATCATTAAATTCTCCTGGTTGGGATGCCCATTTTGGCTATGTTCTAGTAACCTGGGCCCCATCTCCATGATGGAATCCTATTCGTACCATACCAGTGGTGCTGTCCCATTTTGCCAGTTTTTAAAACCTTGCCTATAGATATTGAGCTGGATGGTTTTCTGAAATTTAAGGGTTTCTATGTTGCCTAACCTGATAATTGTCTCCGGTGACTAGTTGCTGCCTGTTGGTTGAGTAGGTCAAACCTGTCAACCCACCCTGCGTCTTAAAATAGTTAGTTACAACATCACATTACCTACCAAGAGAAAAATAGTTCAACTTGAAACATCCACAACACAAGCAAATGCAAGAACCACCATTCAAAAGCATGCAAGTAAATTTGTCAACCCATTTCCAGTGCAGGAATATCACTAGTTCATTATTCTTAATATCTGATTAACAATTCTAACTTCATTACATTATGATTCTGCACTGATTTTGTATTGGTTGACTCTTATAGACCGGTTAAAATTGAAAACCCAGCATCTTCAACCATCTCAACTGCTTCTTTCTACTCTACCGTTATCCAGTAGACTCAATTTGGAACAACGCCAATAAACAATCCAGAATAATAACAAACAATACCACAAATTAGAACTAATATACAATTATAAATTTATAAAGATCAATAAAAGAATCCTCACCTGCTTGGAATCACTTCAAAACCTACAATACGAGCACCCTCACTCTCTGGGTCTTCATGATACATGACTTTGAAAGTCAGGTGGTTATTTATGTAATAACGACCATCTTTGAGCTGGCCAAAAAACATTGCATGTTAGCAATCATAAAATAACGAATAAATCATAATAGAGGAAACAACTGTTGCTTCTTCCAGCGGTAGATTAGCTTACCTTATAACCAAGACGAAAGCCATGTTCATAACTTAGTGCTTGACTTTCTTCTCTTCTTTGTCTAGGAACAGCAACAGGAAGATTATCCAAGATCCTATAAAGAGCAAACAATGAGGACCAAATTAATGCATCAAGAGTTAAATTTAAACTCAGTTATAAATTTGTCATTAATACCAAAAAAGATTGTAGCCACATGCAAATTGAGTATATGACAACAAAGCATACAAAACAAAATGTTAACTTTAAAGATCATATCTGCAAAGAGCCAACACAGATTGACGACTTACATGTTCACTCGATACTCATCATCAATTTTCTCCTTGAATTTTTTTGCAGTTTCTTGACTAAGCTTTGTGCGACAAGCTACTTTGCAAGTTTCATCCCTCCTCATTTTAAACTGAGGTGTAACTCATACATACCAAAAAACAGGTTAACTGAGTTTTTGAGAAAAATGTACTTTCAACATTTCATGTTTTATCTTCAAAAAGTACTTGATCTCTACTAAATTTATAATGTCCCAGCTTCATGTTTATAGGTGCACTTACTTGCTTATCAAACTAAAAATTTGGTGATACTCACAGCATAGACAGAATTCTCAATACGGTCGCCACGGAGAACCTCCCCCAAATTTTCAGCATTGTTCATAATCTCGGAAGGCTTACAAAAATCCAAGAAGTAATAATCATATGGAAGCTGTGTCTTTGTAGATGAAAGTTTATTTACTTTCACCTGAAGTTCATCATCCTGTATAAAAGAGGAAAAATCAAACCACAAAATGATTGTGTTTAGATAACCAGTCTTAACAAATAAATATTTAACAGATACTATATAAGAGAGATTCAGAATAATAATACTGATTCTAAGTTCAATGAGAAAGAAAGCACAAATACAGAAAGTTGTTAAGTAGTAAAGCATGAAAAAGTGATAACATAAATCCAAAGAAACATATACACATTCTAACAGCTACAGGAATAAAGTAACAGGGAAGGTGTTCGCAATAACATGAAAGGTGCTTCAAAAAAAATAAAAAAGGAGGTAAGGATATTAATTAATATTGCATCTGTTGAAAATCCAAAATAAACAATCTACCTCAATTTATTTTCCAGGTTATCTTTAAAGACAAAGGCAGATGTATCTAAGCAGGAAACAAACCCAGGACAAGGAAAAAGGATTTATGTTTATCTTTTTTCTTTCTGTCTTTTTCCGCAACCTGAAGATCCTCATACATAACTACACTATACACCAAGTATTAAAATTGTTAAAGATGCTCATAAATAGCCAAGGAGCCAACAATTAACTGGCAAAGTGATATATTGAATGGATTTTTGCAGAACAAAAATAAATGTATGGACAATGATTGACAAAGCCAGGAAAAGGAACACAAGGAGAACTGGAAGACTTGCAAGTGTTCTCCAAAAAAAAAACAGAAAACACTTAAGTAGTACAAAAGACCATAGTAAACTATTATATAGTTGAGCTTATCTTATATATCCATAATCTTGTCCATAACAATCAAACCCTATCACAGCAAGCATGGCTAAGAAATGGAGAGTGTGTTGCTTATGGAAAATCCTTTGGACCTAGAAGTTCCTTCAGTGCTGTGATTGTGCTTCTCCTTCCATCAAATAATTAACAGGCCAGGATGACACAAAGTTGTTTTTATTTCTATTTTCTTTCCTTCCACATTCCATTAAGAGTATCCATGGGCAAGAACAGGCTTGGGCCTAGTTTGATTCCTGAGTGAGCCAGCCTGAAGCAAAAACCACCAAGACTAGCCAGGAACAAGCCCCAAACAGATCAATTCTGGACCAAGCCCAAGTTTGGGTTATTTGTTCGGCTTTGCAAGTAGCTGAGTCTGGCTAGAATTTCTTAAAATCCTTAAAAATGATTGTGGCCTGAAATCATCCAGACTTCAAATTCTTACGCACAGTGCCCACCCTCAGGTCTAATATATAAGTCAGACCCAGAATTTCAGAGATCATCAGGCCTGCCTAGTCATTGAAACAGGAAGACCCATTTCAGCATAATGACATGGAGCTTCTATTAAAATGTTTCACAAAATAATGCAACTATTTTTAGTTGTAAATTATCACTTATCAAATTGCACAGCATGCAAAATAATAGATTTGGCAACCAAATACTTAACTTTCACTAATCAGTCCCTTATATATAAAAACATATTTAAATCCATGAAAAACAAAAACAAGAATGAAGTACTAAAAATAATGACTATCAGGATGAAGGTATTGGCATAAGCATGCATACTACACAAGCAAATTCTAACAACACTGATCTGGATCCCAGTTTGAATAGCGTTGCACATATATGCGACCTCATTTCATCCAGGCTGAAAACTAGATGCTGCAAAGAGTATCATGCATGATCAACATCCATATTTTTTATCACAAAAGAATCAACATCTATATTTAGTTGATCAGTGTTTGTCGATATTGTCAGCTCACATTTATTACCTCATAGATAGAATGGCACAACAAGCTTGATGTCCTTTATAGAAGCATTGAGTTCAATAAAGTTTGACATTCATGGTGTTTAGTGAAGAAGATATGACAAGAATAAGCAATATAACAAGATAGACTTGAGAAGCAATTCATCATGAGATTTCCGGTTTTACCTAACGTGATAAAAATTGAAAAAGAAACATGGTTAGACCGGCACCAATCTATATTCCTATCCTGCTGGTTGTAGGCATGCTAGTGGAGTTGAGTCATGCATAGGTTGGCTTGACAAGTGATCAAACAGAACCATCATCATTTTTAGAATTTTGACATACACAAAGCATCACTAAACAGGTTTACTTATGGACAGGTCAAATTAAAGCCATGTTAGAAATAGACTGGGTCCAATCTCTATTATATTCAGGTTGTATCATAAATCTTAATCACACGGTCCAAACATAATATTTAGAATTATCTTTTATTGGGTCTTTGAACCAGATTGACATTTGTGAGATCCATGCCAGACCTGACTGGAGAATAAAACCTAGGTTTCAGGCTTTGAGTCACTTCATATGAGATCAACCCTGGTCAAGTTTACCTGCTCAATTGCATTGGGTTCTGTTTCACACTTTAGTAGTTTTAAAATTTAGTTCTTTCATAAAAGAAAAATGTGAAACTAAATTATTTTATGCTTCCAGCCAGAAAGTTTTTGTGATACACAAGCTTGTACTCGTCTCCATTAGCCATGATATCTTTAATCTATGACCATTCCATGTAGAATAACCATCAATCATCAAACCCAATAATAAACAGGGAAAGAAAACAATTGCTAAATACACAATTAAAAAACAGCCTCCCCTTTAATGATAGGCCCTTCATCCATATAAGACTGAAAAATTGTAAATGAAACAAATAAACTTTGCCCAAAGATGGGGGAGGACACTATGAATTGCTGATGTAAACCCAAATAACAGATCTCAAGCTGAATGCATTGAAATTATTTCAAAGAAAATGTTTCTTTGAAGTTGTTTTGCATCTCTATCTTCTGAAAATGAAATAAGAAGGGATAATTTGTAAGAACAAAACAAGGCATCCTTTTAGTCTATTCCAGAGGAGAACAACTGATTTCATACAGAACAGTTGAAATTCATATAGGATGTAATAAAAACCTGTATTGCAGATAGCACCAATCATAAGTTATCAGGAGTTACTATGTTCTGAACCATAATTTCAATTTTTCATATAGCTGGTCATTTAATTTTGTGTTACAATTTATAAATATCAATTTTATTTTTCATGAAAACATCTGTGCCCCAACTTAGAATTATAAATAGTCATTCTACTTAACACCACTACAGAAGGTGCTGTAAACTATAATCAAAATTTTTTACCACCTCATACCAACTCCCCTCTTTTTCACTCCCAAGTTATTATGTTGGAATAATCACTCGTCATTCTAGCATATTCATCACAGCACATCCATCCCTGTCCAGGCCATCTTATGTAAATCTGCATTTTTACTAACTAAAAAAGATCCTGATCCATAAATCAAAATTTATCTGACAACAATTATTTGATTTTCATCAAGCAGGCAAAAAAAAAAAAAAAAAACAACATAAAGGCAGGGTTGTAAGTTCTGACGGGACGTCCCGTTGGATGCTGGGATATCTTGTTATCCTAAGTGTGAGATCATCCAAATTGAGGCATTTTGGAACACCTCCTTACAAGACAGAATGCTACTGCAGTATGTCCTGTTTCATGAAAAAACCGAGACAGCACATAAAACCTTAGTATTGTTTCACGTGGAGATCACTCCGAAAGTATTCAACAAATATGTGCACCAAAAGACTGAAAGAAGGTAAAATCATAAATAATAAGACGCACCCACTCGGAGATCCCTAACAGAATACTTCAGCGTAACAGAAGCTCCAAGAAAAGGCATCATACCGTAGCCAATTGATATCACGGTAACACGGGTCAATGAAAAAAACTTAAAATTCTCCACTAAACCTTCGGAATAATATCAAGAATCATCATCTGAGTTTGCCAAACTCCGTTCTCTCACCGTAAAATGGAATCTCAAACCCAATAATCTAGTTTCAGAATCGTATTTCAAGTAAAAGCAACCAAGTTTCAACGATCTAGGAGCTGATAAAATGATCCACGCGTTCGAACTCTTCAAGTAATAAACAAACCATAAATCTAAGCCCCGCAATCACAGATCCAACGGAAAGAAACGAACAAGACAGCATAAATCAAGATCCGGAGAGAAGTACGAATAGACCCTGAACCCTAGCTAGACCCGTCACGATTTTGATAAAAAAAAAAACAAATTAATTACCTTCTGGAAATCGCGAGGAGCGACGCCGGGGAGGTAGAAGGCCTGGGTCGGTGGCGAGACGAGAAGGGACGAGAGGAGGAAGAGGAGCGCGGCGATCACGCCCAGGTTACCCATGTCTAGGCGGGTGGGGAGAGACACCCTCGGAGACGACGGATATAGGCCACCAAAGAAGAAAGGTGGACCAAAAAGGAAAGAAACAGGGAGAATTAAATTAAATTAACTAAATAAAGTAGGATAGTTTCATTTAAGAAGAGTATCAAATTAAATAAACCTTATTAAGTAGCATGGTTCAATTTAACGACTTACTTTGGACGCTCTAATATTACCATACCATTTGACTCCTATTGGTCGGCACTTGTATTTGGCATGCTCGTATATATATATATATATATATATATATATATATAGTTAAATTTAGTTAATTAATATTAGAATCCAACAACCTTGTTGGTTCTTAAATTTATATAGATTTTAAAGTTATTTTATTTTTTTAATCTTTAAATTTATGAAATACGTGAATCTAAGAATATAAAAGGTACCTGAATACTAAACTTGATTACATTCAAATATAATTAAGTTTAAAGTTTGATCATCTTTTTCATTCTTTAATCTATATAGATTACAGAGCGATTTTATCTTTTTTATTTTTTTTATTTTTAAGTAAATATCATAAAATTATATCAAATATATATATATATATATATATTAAAGAAAGAAGATTTAAGAATGAAGAAGATAATTGATTCTAAAGTTATAGTTAGATTCAACTCTCTTTATCATTACTGGTTTGCTATCGTATGAAAACTATGTACCATTAGATGGATATTGGCATGCAAGTAACCTATTGGGTGAAGCCAGAAAGAATGTATAAAGTTTATATCACTTTTTTCTTGTAATTAGTATAATTTTACCTTTGCCTCATGATCGATTTTGTGCAGTACTTGGAATAAGTTACATTAAGCCCATCTCATCTGTTAGAATGTTTTAGTCATGGTTACCGAATCAGTTGGTCCAATCAATGAACTTGATGTATAATCAATCTGATTCTTTAGACCAATTGAATAATTGATCCTATCAAAATCAGGTAAATCAACTGAATTTTTATCGACCTATGTCCGCTGTGAATTGATAAAATTAGATTGATTTTTATTTTCTTATTAAAATTACTTTTAAATAATATAATTTAAATATAAATATTACTTTTTAGGGACTTTTGTATTTTAGACTTAAATCTCTCTTTTCATCCCCTATCTCTCTGATTTGTATGTAACTTTGTGGATATGAATTTCATGAACAATTTTGTAATTGAGTATACCTCTATTGTACTTATAAAATAGTATCATTATTTTTTAATTTAAGATTAATTTCAAGTATTAGTATGGATATTATATTTTATTATATTTTAAGTATTTAATTTTTAAGATTACTAAATTAGTTGTATTTTATATAAAAATTAACTTTATTTATTATTATGGATCATTTTTTAATTTTAATTATATGTTAATTATTTATGCAATTTGATCATCAATTTAGATTATAAAACTATTCATCAGGTCCTCGACCAAGTCGATGTCAAGTCCAATTTAAATAATAGCTATAATTTAATTACATGCTATAAGAAAAACCTAAAAATATGCAAGTTAACTTACTGCAAATCAACTTGTAGGAAGTCAACTCACAACTTTGATTCGCTAGAATAGCCAAATTTAATATTATAATTTAACAATATTATAACATGATTACAATAAATAATACAATACAATATAGTGTTAAGTATTTATTATATTTAAATATTATCATTATTATATTATTGTAATATATTATGACATAACATAATATAATATAATGTTGTGTAAGAATATCATTATAATTATAAATATTATATTATAATTTTATAGCAGTACTATCACAATATTGTAATAATATGTTACCAGAATAGTGATATTATATTTTTTCATAACATATTATAATATCATTACTTAATTATAAAAATTATATAATAATAATAATAATAATAATAAATATCATTATTATATTAAAAAATTGTAGTATAATAATATATATTATTTTATAACAAAATTATAATAATCTTCTCTAATTTATAACCTTTTAAATATTACTAATGAGGGGTAAAATTATCATCGCGCCAACGTTCGCGCACATGACAAAAAGGGTCAAGACTACTCTTGATATTCGATCAGCTAGCTGTCACATCTAGACAACCACAGAGCCAAACCATCCTCGGACTGAGTTGTTCCGAATCATTCTTACGCCTTGATGGGCCCGAGCTATCCTCTTATCTCGGTCGGACCGAGATATTCGTATGTGTTGGCCCAGATGGCAACCCAAGAGGGGGAGTGAATTGGGTTCTTTAAAAATTTAACTCTTTAAAAACTATGTACTGTGGAACAAATTAGATTGAGTGCAAGATAAATGCAAAACACAAATGAAGAGAGAGAAAGATAGAAAGACAAGGCACTACAAACACAAGGATTTTATAGTGGTTCGGTGTATCTACACCTACGTCCACTCCCAAGTATCACTTGGGACCACACTATAAGCACTTGATTACAGTCGAGTTGTTTTACAAGCTCACAACTCAAAACTTGTTGTTTCCCTCGGATCACAATGAACCCAGTTGGTTTTCCGGGCTCACCAGCACAACCCAACCACAAGCTATCCTTAGCTTGTACCGAGGTATACTACATCCACTAATTCAATCCCCCGATTGAACTAGCAAACAATAATAAAAAATAAAGTTTTGAATACATAGCAGCTCCTCAAATGAGCAAATAAACAATAGAATAAACAAGGATAAGAAAAGCCTGTTTGAAGCTCTTTGAATATATGCTTTTCTTCTTTTCTTCTTTTCCTCTTCTCCTTTGAAAGATTGAATCAAGGCCTCAGCTCAGATTCTTCACTGAAATTTGTAGTTGAGAAGTTGAGGATTTGGGGATTTTGCTTTCTTTCTTCGATGGAAATCTCCTTGATTTGAACTTGAGAAGCTTGTGGATTTCTCTTTGAACTTTCTGGGGTTGTTGGATTTGAGCTTTGAATCTCTCCTCTTTGATTTCTTCCTCAAGATTTTTTGGATTTTTCAATCTATTTTCTCTCTTTTTCTCTTTTTTTCTTCTCTTTTTTTTTTTTTCAAACGGACGGTTTCCCCCTTTATATATCTTAATCCAAGTTTAGGTGGAAATATAGCCGTTGTGAGATGCTTGGATCTTTCTACACACAAAGAAAAATAGCCGTTAGAGGTTAGGTAAAAAGAAATCTTACCGTTGGAGCCCGTTCTGACAAATAAAAATCCGTTCCTGATAGGTTGGAGTCGGCTCCAACTTTTCAGGTGTCGGCTCCAAATCGGGTATCCAAAAATAGCAAATAAAAAGTTGTTGAGGAGTCGGCTCCGAGAAAGTTAAGTGTCGGCTCGTCGCTTTCGGGAGTCGGCTCCGCAATCCAAAAGTGTCGGCTCCAGAAATGTCCATAAAAACACGCTCTCTGTTCTCAGGTTAGAGTTGGCTCCAGAAACTCAGGTGTCGGCTCCCGAACTCTCAGGTGTCGGCTCCCGAATTCTAGGTGTCGGCTCCGGAAACTGAAACAGAATGCCCTTCTCTGTATCTCAGGTTGGAGTCGGCTCTGAAACTCTGGGTGTCGACTCGGACCGTGCCAAAAATCCAGAAATCTTCTGATACGCCTTGGGGTCGGCTCCTGACTATTTGGGTGTCGACTCCAAGCTCTGAACTTTGAAAAATTCTTTTAACATTTTGATTCAAAACTTATTTCTTTATTCCTTTTGATTGATTAAACATTTTTAATCCCTGAAACACTTATTAAATCTATCAGAAACATAGTGAATATACTCATGTCTTTTATTAATCATCAAAATCAATAATTGGGTCAACAATCTCCCCTTTTTGATGATTATAAAAACATTGAGTATATGCATGATTTAAACAATGAGATTTTCAAATCAAATTTCTCAAATATTTAGTTCTCATAGGTAAGCTCCCCCTGAACGAAGTAGCTCCCCTATGATACTCAATTTAACATCTATTCTTTCCTTTTAACAGTAAACTTTTAATGTTTGATACCAATTAAACAATCATATCAAATTGTATCAAATTAACAGTAAACTTTCAATGCACATATGTCAATTACTTCTCCCTATATGCAATACCAATTGATTAAGCTTATTTGTTCCAATGCATATACAAATACTAAATACTTCTTCCCCTTTATAACTTTCAATGCATATACGACTATCAAATACTCAATTACTTCTCCCCCTTTTTTGTAATCAACAAAAAGGTTAAGAAGTTTCAAATTAAATGACAAAATTAAGAGATGCTTCAAAGATCAAATGATATTCATTAAGTATCAAAAAGGTTCATTACACACTTCTCAAAGTTAAGCATTACATCATATTACAAAAAGAAACTTCATTACATCAAAATTTCAAACTAAACTAAACTTCATTACATCATATTTTAATAACATTAAAGGAACTTCATTACAAGATAATCAAAAATTAGCTCTAAGAAGTCTTTGCAATTCTTCTACTATTTTTTCCATTCCTTCACTTTGAGTTTGAACAAATTCCTTTAGTCTTCTATCAACAAATGCACATGCAGTCATAATTTTGTCCTGAAGCTCTGCATTGCATTTGGAATAGTCTCCGAATCTCCTCCAATATCTTTAAGTTCTTCAAAGATATTCTTGAGATCATTCTTCAAAGATTCAGCGGAGGCTCCAAGTGTGGATTCAATTTTACCAACTCTCATCCAAAGAATAATATTTCTCTTAAATTCATCAAACTATTATCAATTTCTGTTTTCATTTCTTCCTTGTGAGTAGCAAATAGACTTTTAAGTTGTTCTAACTGAATATCAGAAAAACCAATGGATGACATAGGCAGTGGTACATGTGCAGGAGCTGGAGTAGGTGCCGGTGGTGGTGATGATCTGCTAGGCTCTGGTGATGGATGCCTCACTGATGGACCTGCCTCAGATGGTGCAGTGGCCCTAATGTCAGCTCTCTCATCAAATGACCTTTTCTTTCCCATCTACCATCCACTTTTACAAACCCATTCTGTGCACAGTAGCCAAGCTGTAATAGTCAGTGTGCCTTAGGTTTTTCGATGGCTCATTCTCAGAAATAACAACTCCTTGACTTCTAAATGCCATGGTTAGGATCATCCCATAGGCAATGAAGATCTCCTCTTGCCCCGGCCTCAGCCATATACCATATCATCATTCCTGCTAGATTGATTGGCTGACCCATCAAAATACTATCCATAATCACTATGTCTCGCTCTGAGACATACTCAAAACGTCCGGTCTTAGGAAATAGGATCCTACCACAAATGTTATGTAACAGCCTAAGCTCAAGAGGTAACTGATTTGCTTTAACTTCCTCAAACTCAGTTACTTCCTTCCTAACATCCTTGATAAAGCATCTGATCTCTCACTGTGAATGCTTGCAGTAAGCCCAGTGACAGGAATCCCTAATAGATTTCCTAAAATTTGAAATGTGAGATGAATTCTTTTCCCTCTTACTGAACTGACTATTCCACCATCTCCCTTGATAAATTGGAGTAAAATTCTTTAACTAGGGCCGGATATGTAGGAACGTCCAAAGAACATACTTATCCCAACCGAGCTCTTTGATTTGTCTACCAATGGCAAAACCCTCGGCTTCAAAGAAATCGAAATCTACCTTCCTTCCCATGGTTATGACTCGCCCAGCTAGGTATCTACTTTGGAGAGGAGGGGCTAGGATTATCAGAGTGAGTTGAAGAAGTATCATCGCTCGGAGTAGGTTCACGGATAGGACGCCGAGCCGTACGCTTTCTCGTAGCCACGGGAGCATCAAAGACCGATCCCCTACGCTTAGGTGCCATAGGAATCTTAGGGAATGGTTGATTTGAGGAGTATTTGGTTTTGGGAGGTTTGAAGAGGTTTTGGAGAGGGTTTGGAGAAGATAGGGAATGAGAAGGTGTCGACTCTGCCCTAATATAATCAATTTGGGGCCACCAGGTGTCGACTCCCGCAAAGTCGGGTGTCGACTCCAAGTCGCTAACACTGTTAGCGCCCGAGCTGGAGTCGGCTCTGCTTAAGCGGGTGTCGGCTCCAAGGTCAGAGAGAGAGCGACACAGACAAGGTGTCGACTCCACAAATTAAGGTGTCGACTCCACTGACAGTTTCAGAGAAAAATAAATGAGTTTCAAACAACCGAAACTTGTCAAAATAAAATCAATAAATTTTTAAAAAAATCTTTGGAATGTGAGAATCAAATTGCTCAAATGTCTAGATAAATTGTCCTTAAAATCATGAGAAAAATCTTAAGAAATTGATTGAACTCTAGATAATCATTCCTTAGGGTTTCAAAATCATTCCAAAGGATCACAAATCCCTAATTCTCCTCTAAGATAACAAAATCTCTCTTCACTCAAAGGTTTTGTAAATATGTCAGCTAACTGTTCTTCAGTACTAACATAATCAAGGCAAATTTCATTGTTAGCTACATGTTCTCTTATAAAATGATATCTAATTTCAATGTGCTTAGTTCTTGAATGTTGTATTGGATTCTTAGTTAAATTGATTGTGCTTGTATTATCACATCTAATAGGAGTTTTATCAAGTGTATGCCATAATCTTCAAGTTGTCGCTTAATCCAAAGGATTTGAGCACAGCAACTTCCAGCTGCAACATATTCTGCTTCAGCAGTAGATAATGCAACCGAATTTTGCTTTTTGCTAAACCAAGAGATTAAGTTACTTCCTAAAAATTGACATGCACCACTTGTACTTTTTCTATCTAATTTACATCCAGCATAATCAGAATCAGAATAAGCAATCAAATTTAGTGTTGAATCTCTAGAATACCATAATCCTACATTTTTTGTTCCACTTAGATATCTTAGTATTCTTTTTACAGCAATTAAGTGAGATTCTTTAGGTTCTGATTGAAATCTAGCACATAAGCAAACAACAAACATGATATCAGGTCTACTTGCAGTTAAGTAAAGTAGAGATCCGATCATACCTCTATAGTTTTTGATCAACTTTCTTACCGTCTTCATCTTTATCCAATTTGCATGAAGGACTCATAGGGTTCCAAGGGGTTTGATTGATTCCATTCCAAACTTCTTGAGAATTTCCTTTGTGTACTTTGTTTGGTTGATGAAAATCCCTCTTTGCTTTGCTTGATTTGAAGTCCTAGGAAGAAGTTGAGTTCTCCCATCATGCTCATCTCGAATTCACCCTGCATTAGCTTAGCAAATTCTTGACACAAAAGATTGTTAGTAGCACCGAATACAATATCATCTACATATATTTGTACTACTAATAAGTCTTTGTCTTTCTTTTCAAAAATAGGGTTTTGTCTACATTTCCTCTAGAAAAACATTTTCAATTAGAAATTTGCTTAACCTATCATACCAAGCTCTAGGTGCTTGTTTTAAACCATATAGTGCTTTGTGTAATTTAAAAACATGATTTGGAAATTCATGATCTTCAAAACCAGGTGGTTGTTCCACAAAAACTTCCTCATTTATAAAACCATTTAAAAATGCACTTTTAACATCCATTTGAAATAGATTATGTTCATATGACATGCAAATGCAAGTAGTAATCTAATTGCCTCTAATCTAGCTACAGGTGCAAAAGTTTCATCAAAATCAATTCCTTCTTCTTGATTATATCCTTTTGCAACTAATCTAGCTTTATTTCTGATTACTATGCCATTTTCATCCAATTTATTCCTAAATACCCATTTAGATCCTATAACTGAATGACCTTTAGGTCTATCAACTAAGGACCATACATTATTCCTAGTAAATTGATTTAATTCTTCTTGCATAGCTAGCATCCAATTACTATCTTTTTCAGCTTCTTCAATAGTTTTAGGTTCAATTTGAGATACAAATGCAAGATGATTATTGATATTCCTCATAGATGATCTAGTTCTTACTCCTTGAGATGGATCACCTATAATCAATTCCTTTGGATGACCATAGGCATATCTCCAATCTCTAGGAAAATCTACCTCATTATGATTAGTATCAATAACATCAACCCTAGGTGAATCATCATCTTTAGCTTCTTGTTCATGATCTGAAGATACATCTATATTTAATTTTTCAATATCTCTTTCTAGTATATTTGTATCTTCCTCATCATCAATCTTTTCTGAACTTGATGCTAAAGACTCATCAAAAACTACATGAATAGATTCTTCTACAATTAAGGATTTTTTGTTAAATATTCTATAGGCTTTACTAGTTGTTGAATATCCTAAGAATATGCCTTCATCAGATTTTGCATCAAATTTTCAAGATTATCTTTTCCATTATTATGAATAAAACATTTACAGCCAAATGCATGAAAATAACTAATGTTTGGTTTCCTATTATTCCATAATTCATAGGGAGTTTTCTTGAGAATTGGCCTAATTAGGGCTCTATTAAGTATGTAACATGCCGTGTTTATAGCTTTCGCCCAAAAGTATTTTGGTAGGTTGCTTTCACATAGCATGGTACGGGCCATGTCTTCTAAAGTTCTATTCTTTCTTTCTACAACTCCATTTTGCTGTGGTGTTCTAGGTGCAGAAAATTATGGTGAATGCCATGTTCAATGCAAAATTTTTAAATAAATGATTTTCAAATTCTGTGCCATGATCACTTCTAAGAGACACTATGGTGTTGTTTTTCTCATTGTGACTTTCTTGAAGAATTTCAGAAATATTGAGAAAGTCTCATCCTTGTGAGCCAAAAATAATACCCAAGTGAATCTAGAATAATCATCTACTATCACAAGGCCATATTTCTTTCCTCCTAGACTAGTTGTTCTAGTAGGTCCAAAAAGGTCCATGTGAAGTAGCTCTAGTGGCCTAGAAGTGGAAACAATATTTTTAGATTTGAAAGAGTTTCTAGTTTGTTTTCCAAATTGACATGCATCACATATTTGGTTATTTTCAAAATCTAACTTTGGAAGTCCTTTAACTAAGTCCATTCTAATCAATTTTGAAATCAAGTGTGTGCTTGCATGACCTAATCTACGATGCCATAGCCACCCAATCTTATTTACATTAGCATTATCAGCAACTAAGCAATGATTACTAGTAGACAAATTATCCAAATCAATCAAGTATACAAATGTTAATAGGATTAGAAACAATGCAGATAGAAGCTTCAAATGAAACTTTGAAACCTTTATCGCACAATTGGCTAATACTAATTAAGTTATATTTAAACCATCTACATAAAGAATATTTTCAATAAAAGTGGAGGGAGTTATCTGAATTTTACCAAATCCCATAATTGGCCTTTACCATTGTCTCCAAATGTAACAACTCCTCCTCTTTTATCCTCAAGGGTGATGAATTGCTCCTTGTCACCCGTCATGTGCCTTGAGCAGCCGCTATCAAGATACCACTTTCGTTTTGATCTTTTGGCCGCAAGACACTCCTGCAAAGTGATCAAACTTTCTGTTTAGGTACCCAAGCTTTCTTGGGTCCTTCATGGTTAGTAGCAACAAAGATTGTTCCTTTCGGAACCCATATTTTCTTTCCTTTAATATTTAAATCCTTGTTAATTTTTCTAAAATTGCATTCATAGGCTTTATGTCCTTTCTTGTTACAACAATAACATGAAACATCATTATCTGTTCTTTTCTAAAGAAATTTTTAACATACTTTTGTTTCTTGTTAGGCCTATAACCTAATCCAGCTTTATCAAATACAGCTCTTTGATTACTCAACAACAAATTAAGTTTTTTAGAGCTATATAAATTTATCAACTATATTTTTATATTTATCAACTTCTTTCTTTAAACTAACATTTTCATTAGAAATTGATTCTTTATCTTTTAACAAATTCTTATTTTCATATTTCAATTCTTCAACTTCATGAGTTAGTTTATCCTTTTCTTTGACAAGATTTAAATTATCATTTTTTAAAAATTTGCTTTTCTTTTTCAAATTTTAAAATCACTAACTAATTCATTAAATGCATCAAACAATTCATCAAAGGTAAAGTCATGAGTTTCGGTACATACCTCATCGTCTTCTTTTGCCATAAAGCAAATGTTTGCAACTTCCTTTTGTTCTCCCTCGGAAGAGGATTCTTCGCTGTCGCTCCATGTTGCAACGTATGCCTTTTTTTTTCTTGTATCCCTTTTTCAATTGAGGACAATCATATCTAAAGTGCCCGGTTTCTTGCATTCATAACATATGAGGGGGTCTTTCTCTTTATCCTTGTCCTTTTCTTTTTCTTTTTCACCTTCCACCTTTGTTCCAAATTTTTTCTTGTGGAAGGGTCTCCTTCTTTGCATAAATCTTTTGAATTTCTTAGCAAGAAGTGCAGTCTCCTCATCATCATCATCTCTTCTCTCACTGCTGCTCTTCTCAATTTCTGCAGCTTTGAGGGCAATTGTTTTCTTCTTCTTGACGTCTTCCTCTATATGTTGTTTCATGGTCAACTCATGAGTCATTAGTGATCCGAAGTAGCTCCTCCAAAGGTAAGGTGTTGAGGTCCTTGGCTTCTTGGATTGCAGTCACCTTTGCTTCCCATGTCCTTGGAAGAGACCTAAGAATTTTACGAACCAATTCAGAGTTAGTATAGGTCTTGCCAAGACTTTTTAGACCGTTTACAATATCAGTAAATCTAGTGTACATGCATGTGATAGTTTCATTTTGTTCCATGCTAAACAATTCATATTTGTGCACTAAGATATTAATTTTAGACTCTTTAACTTGATTAGTATCCTCATGGGTAACTTCTAGTCTATCCCAAATTTTTTTGCGGAAATACATGTAGAAATTCTATTAAACTCATTAGCATCTAAAGCACAATATAAAACATTCATGGCTTTTGCATTAAGCTGAGCCATTTTCCTATCATTTTCATTCCAATCCCTTTCGGGTTTAGGAACTATTGAACCATCTACTATGTGTGTGGGTGTGCTAGGTCCATTAGTGATTACACTCCAAAGCTCATAATCTAAAGCTTGAATAAAAATTCTCATTCTAGCTTTCAATAAGAATAATTAGAACCATTAAATAAAGGAGGTCTATTGGTAGAATGACCTTCAGCAAATGAAGATCCAGCTTGAGCTGCCATTTGGATCTTTAACTCTTGATCGTTGGATCAAACAAGAAATGAGCACAAGTCTGATACCAATTGTTGGCCCAGATGGCAACCCAAGAGGGGGGTGAATTGGGTTCTTTAAAAATTTAACTCTTTAAAAACTATGTACTGTGGAACAAATTAGATTGAGTGCAAGATAAATGCAAAACACAAATGAAGAAATAGAGAAAGATAGAAAGACAAGGCACGGCAAACACAAGGTTTTATAGTGGTTCGGTGTATCTAGCACCTACGTCCACTCCCAAGTATCACTTGGGACCACACTATAATCCACTTGATTACAGTCGAGTTGTTTTACAAGCTCACAACTCAAAACTTGTTGTTTCCTCGGGATCACAACGAACCCAGCTGGTTTTCCGGGCTCACCAGCACACAACCCAACCACAAGCTATCCTTAGCTTGTACCGAGGTATACTACCTCCACTAATTCAATCCCCCGATTAAACTAGCAAACAATAATGAAAAATAAATTTTGAATACACAACAGCTCCTCAAATGAGCAAATAAATAATAAAATAAACAAGGATAAGAAAAGCATGTTTGAAGCTCTTTGAATATATGCTTTTCTTCTTTCTTCTTTTCCTCTTCTCCTTTGAAAGATTGAATCAAGGCCTCAGCTTAGATTCTTTACTGAAATTTGCAGTTGAAAAGTTGAGGATTTGGAGCTTTTGCTTTCTTTCTTCTAACGATGAAAATCTCCTTGATTTGAACTTGAGAAGCTTGTGGATTTCTCTTTGAACTTTCTGGGGTTGTTGGATTTGAGCTTTGAATCTCTCCTCTTTGATTTCTTCCTCAAAATTTTTCGGATTTTTCAATCTATTTTCTCTTTTTCTTTTTTTTCTTCTCTTTTTTTTTTTCAAACGGACGGTTTCCCCCTTTATATATCTTAATCCAAGTTTAGGTGGAAATATAGCCGTTGTGAGATGCTTGGATCTTTCTACATACAAAGAAAAATAGCGTTAGAGGTTAGGTAAAAAAATCTTACCGTTGGAGTCCGTTCTGACAAATAAAAATCAGTTCCTGACAGGTTGGAGTCGGCTCCAACTTTTCAGGTGTCGGCTCCAAATCGGGTATCCAAAAATAGCAAATAAAAGTTGTTGAGGAGTCGGCTCCGAGAAAGTTAAGTGTCGGCTCATCGCTTTCGGGAGTCGGCTCCGCAATCCAAAAGTGTCGGCTTCAGAAATGTTCATAAAACACGCTCTCTGTTCTCAGGTTAGAGTCGGCTCCAGAAACTCAGGTGTCGGCTCCCGAACTCTCAAGTGTCGCTCCCGAATTCTAGGTGTCGGCTCCGAAAACTGAAATAGAATGCCCTTCTCTGTATCTCAGGTTGGAGTCGGCTCCAAACTCTGGGTGTCGACTCCGGACCGTGCCAAAAATCCAGAAATCTTCTGATACGCCTTGGGGTCAGCTCCTGACTATTTGGGTGTTGACTCCAAGCTCTGAACTTTGAAAAATTCTTTTAACATTTTGATTCAAAACTTATTTCTTTATTCCTTTTGATTGATTAAACATTTTTAATCCCTGAAACACTTATTAAATCTATCAAAAACATAGTAAATATACTATGTCTTTTATTAATCATCAAAATCAATAATTGGGTCAACAGTATGCTTCAATGGAGCCAAAGCATTTTATCCTCATATACTCGATGGTGCTGAAATATTATATGCCTCGGCCAGATCGAGGCATTCAAATGCTTTGGTAAAACCGAGCTATTCTTATGCCCCAGCTAGGTCGAGGGGCTCCTGAACCTCTGCGGAACCAAGTGCAGGAGAATTCAAATTCATAGTAGTTCAACAAGATTCCAGCCGTATAAGCCCCCAACGATCTCAAGCGGAAAATTATGCTAGTGAAATTGGAAATGGCCTCGAACCTATAAAATCACCTCATCTCAAAGCATCAATCAACTCCTCTAGCCGTCGATTCTCTAACTAACTAGATACTGATACTACAGTCTCATAACAAACTTGATTCGAATCTGAACGATTTTGGACCCCTTATGACGCATCCAAGGAATCCGATGATCGCCTATAAATACCTGGTCTTAAAGCTCTTCAGGTATGCTTTCACTGACACTCTAACTGAAAATTCCATTAAAGCTCAAGCAGAGCTCTAGGCTCTCGGAAGGCCAATTTCTTGAGGGACTCTTCTACGAGAGCTTTCTGCTCACATCTGCTTACAGTGAATTTTCACTGACTTGGGCATCGGAGAGTCTTTCGTAGAGGGCCACCCAGATGCTCTCTGCATGAGGACTATCTTGCAGTTTCACCCGGATGAGAGATCAGCGCCCAGATCCAGAGTTGAACTGCACCCGAGTTAGAGAGCGGATATCCGCAGCAATAGATTGGCGCTAGAGGAAGGGCCTTAAGTCCCGTAAACTTGTAATCCAGGAGACAAGGTTCCAGTTCGGAAGAAGAATCCTCTAATGGCCAATCGGAAGAGAGCCACTTTTGATGCTCAGGATCAGATCGCCTCTCAAAGGCTTGATCCAATCAATAGTGTAGCTCCTCCGCTGCCACGCCATCCGAGACTCCTTCACCACCAGTAACTGCAGTGATGCAGGACCAGTTTGCTATGCTGGTTCAGCAGGTCCAGGCTCTGACCCAGCTGGTCCATGGGCTCCATGGAGCTTTCGCCCAGCCATCCCTGCTCCGCAACTCCATGAGAAGGTCGCCGCCCTGCCCTGCCGGCGATTTCTTCTTCCAATCCACCCGAGGTGCGGGTCATTCTCATCGACTCACGAGGGCCGAACCGGTGCCACAGCGGGCTAGAGGGAAGAGCCCGCCTAGGTCTCAACGAGCTCATACTTTTTCTCCGATGTCTTCCCAAGATTCGACACCACTATCATCATCCCATCGACCGATCAATCCGACCACTCTAGATGAAGGGATCAGGCAGCAGATGCAGGGATGCATCGGGAATGGCATCAAAAGATGGACGCCGCTAGGAAAGCCCCTCCATCCTAGCCAAAGGTGAAGCAGGACATCCCTTTCCTGAGGAGATTATGCAAAAAGTGATCCCTCCTCATATCAAGCTCCCCACCATCGAGCCGTATCATGGATCTACCGATCCTGACGACCACCTGAGCAGTTTCAGATCCATCATGATATTCCATGGAGCATCAGATGTGATCCTGTACCGAGCCTTCCCCTCCACTCTTAGAGGATCTGCTAGAACCTAGTTTAACAGGCTGAAGCTAGGTTCCATTGATTCTTTCGATGAGCTGAGCCACTTATTCATCAGCCAGTTCCTCAGCAGCCATCACCATTGACGAAGATTTGATTCCCTCTCTGAGGTCAAGCAGTGGGAGGGGGAATCCTTGAAGAATTATCTTGGCTTAGCCACTTCAACAAGGTCCTGTTGGAGGTCGATCACATCAATCATGAGGTGGCCATGTCTGCTCTGGTGGGAGGAGTGTTGAAGGAAGGCGACTTCTACTTAGCTTTGGAAGTCAATTACCCGAAAAGCCTCTCCGATATGATGGCCTTGGCAGATAAGTATGCTAGGGTTGAGGAGTCACGGAGATCGGCCCGAGCGGAATAGTCAAAGAAGAAGGAGGCGAAAGGTTTGGAAAAGCATCGATCCATCCGCCATGCAAGCCCACCTTGTCGCCAAAGAGCTCCTCCACCGCCACCTCGAGATTGAACCCGGAGCACAGCTCGAAGGTTCGACCAGTACACCCCCCTTACCATGCTAAGGGCACAAATCTTGATGGAAATTGAGCACCAAATTCTTTGGCCTCCTCCTCTCTGAGGCAATATGGCTCGAAGGGATATGACCAAGTACTATTGCTTCCACCAAGACCATGGGCATGACACCGAGGAATGCTGGCAGCTCTGGAACGAGATCGAGCAACTCATCCGATGGGGCAGGCTAGATCAATTCAGGAGGGCCCCCGAACCGAACAATGGAGGAGATTGCCAGCCCGAGCCTCGCCAACTTCCTCTGTCAAATCACCCGATCATTGGCAATGTTAATATGATGCGGCGGTCAGCTCTTCGTCGTCCTGGCTGGGCAAGGAAGAAAATCCACCAAAGAGGACTCGGATTGACGAGCTTTCTTTTTCTGATGAGGATCTTGGGAGGTACAGTACCCCCATAATAATGCCTTAGTTGTATCCCTAAATATGAACGGCTATGATATACACCACATTTTGATTGATAGTGGAAGTTCTGTTAATGTTTTGTATTTTGATGCCTTTGTAAGATTGAAATTGCGGATATAAAGCCTCCGGGCCATAGAATCCATTCTAGTGGGTTTACGGCGACGCCATAGTCCCCAAGGGAGTTATCACCTTGACAGTCCGAGTAGGCACTTGGCCCAGTGTAGCCACTACACTATGGATTTTCTTATGATCAAGCTTCGGTCCCCTTACGATGCCATCCTCGGCAGGCCAAGACAAATATCCCTCAAAGCTATCATTTCCATTGCTCATCTCGCCATAAAATTTCCCATCGAATGGGAGTGGGGTTGTCCGAGGAAATCAAATTATGGCTTGGCACTGCTTTGTTGCTGACCTTCAGTCCAAGAAGCCCGAAGTAGATGGGCTGGATGCTGGGGTGACTTTTTCGAGCAGCAAGGAGAGCTAGCCGAGGAGTTGAAAGAGGTACTACTCGATGAAGCTCGGCCTGACCGAACCATAAGGGTTGGGTCACAGCTGAAGGGAAAGCCTCGGCAAGATTTGATCGAGTTCCTTCGAAGGAATGCCAATGTTTTGCCTAGTCCTCTTCGGATATGCCTAAAATCAACCCGAATGTTTTTGGTCCACCACCTCAACGTGGACGAGGCGTTTCGGCCAATCAAGCAGAAGAAAAGAAGCTTTGCCCCTAAGCGTCAAAAGGCTATCGAGGAAGAAGTAGACAAGCTCATTAAAGCCAACTTTATCCGGAAAGTAAACTATCCCGACTGACTGACGAATGTTGTTATGGTGAAGAAATCAAATGACAAATAGAGGATCTCCATCGACTTCACTGATCTCAACAAGGCTTGCCCGAATGACAGCTTTCCTCTCCCCTGGATTGATCAACTTGTGGATTCAACCTTGGGCCATCAGATGCTGACTTTCATGGACATTTATTTGGGCTACAATCAGATTCGGATGGTGCCCAAGGATGAGAAAAAGATTGCCTTCATCACCGACCGAGGTATTTATTGCTACCGAGTAATGCCCTTTGGTTTAAAAAATGCAGGCACAACCTACCAAAGGCTAGTCAATAAAGTTTTCAAAGAGCAAATCAGTCGAAACATAGAGGTGTACATGATGATATGCTAGTAAAGAGCAGAGAGGCATCCTAGCATATTAAAGACCTCACAGAAAGTTTTGCAACACTCCAAAGGTATCAGATGAAGCTTAACCCAACCAAATGTTCTTTCGGGGTTAACTCTGGAAAGTTCTTGGGTTTCATGGTCTCTCAATGAGGTATTGAGGCGAATCCATAAAAAATCCAAGTCCTCCAACAAATGGTACCTTCAGGGTTGATCAAAGAAGTGCAACATCTTACTTGGAGGATAGTGGCCCTCAATCATTTTGTTGCTCGGTCGACCGAGAGGTGTTTGCATTTTTTCAAAGTGCTTCGATCGGCCAAGAACTTCCAATGGACCTCGGACTGCCAGAAATCTTTCGAAGATCTTAAAAAATACCTTGGCTCACCACCTCTCCTCAGTAACCCGAGGCCGGAAGAAATGTTGTATTTATATCTAGCAGTCTCTGAGGGTGTTGTCAGCTCTATGTTGGTCAGAGAGGAAAACAAAATTCAAAAGCCAATTCATTATGTTAGTAAATTGCTCTGAGACGTTGAGACGAGGTATACTCGAATTGAGAAGATTGTGTTGGCTCTGATAACATCAGTCCGAAAGTTGCAATCATATTTTCAAGCACACACTGTGATGGTTTTAACTGACCAACCTATCAAATCAATTATCCATCGTTCAGAGGCATCGGGAAGAATGGCCAAATTTTCAAGCACACACTGTGATGGTTTTAACTGGCCAACCTATCAAATCAATTATCCATCGTTCAGAGGCATCGGGAAGAATGGCCAAATGGGCTGTTGAATTAAGTGAGCATGATATCCAATATCAGCCTCATCCGACCATTAAGGCATAAGTCCTAGATTTTCTTCTTGAATGCACCATAGCTGAAGATGGTTCCACTCCGGACACTCCTGAGCAACCAAGGCCCAGCGCTCTATGGTTGCTCCATGCTGACGGATCCTCCAGTGCAAGCGGTTCTGGTGCTGGCTTGGTCCTCACTAGCCTGAAGGGGACAACCTTCGAGTATGGCATCTGTTTCTTATTCCCAGCCTCTAACAATGAAGCAGAGTATGAAGCTCTGCTCGCTGGACTTCGCATCGCCCATGAGCTCAAAGTTGAAAAACTGAATGCCTACATCAACTCTCAGTTGGTAGCTAGCCAGGTGTGGGAGAGTTTGAAGCTTGGGAGCCAAACATGATTCGGTATCTTCAAAAGGTGCACGATCTATCCTCCTGCTTTGCTAAATTTAAAGTTATTCAGATCCCAAGGGCTGAGAATGCGCGTGCCGATCTTTTATCCCGCCTGGCGACCACGGACTCAATGGATCTTGAGCGGAAGTTCCACTTGGAAGTCCTGAAAAAATCCAGCATTGCTGATGCTGATCGAATAATGCAGATTGATGTTGAACCATCCTGGTTAGACCCTATGCTCAAGTATCTCAAAGAAGGGCTACTCCCTGTTGATAGAAAGGAAGCAAGGAAACTAAAGATGCGATCATCTCGCTATGTCCTGCTTGATGATCGACTGTATAAGCGATCCTTCTTTATGCTGTTACTTAAATGCCTTCGCCCGTCAGAGGCTGATTATGCTCTTCAAGAGGTTTATGAGGGCATTTGTAGTAATCATCTCGGTGGTCGAGCTCTATGTCACAAAGTACTACGCCAAGGTATTATTGGTCCACTATGCAAAGAGATGCTGATGACCTTATCCGAGCTTGTGATTCATGCCAACGACATTCAAATGTTTAAAGGCTCCCCTTCGCCTACCTAACGCCTGTATCATCTACTTGGTCCTTTGCCAAGTGGGGACATTCTTGGTCCTTTTCCCCTTGCCACGAGACAGAGACAGTTTATAGCAATCGACTATTTCACCAAATGGATCGAGGCCGAGGCAGTCGCTCAGATAACTAAGGCTCAGATCAGGGACTTTGTATGGAAATCTATCATTTGTTAGTTCGGCCTTCCGCACACCATCATCACCGATAATGGAAGACAGTTTGACAATCCTAAATTCCAAGAGTTCTGCGATGATCACGGCATCGTTCATCATCTTACTTCGGTTGGGCATCCTCAAGTCAATGGAGAGGCCGAGGTAACCAACCAGACTCTTCTGCAAGGAATTAAGGCCCGGCTCAACAGAGCGCGAGGCAGATGGGCGAAGGAGCTTCATCACGTTGCTGTGGGCTTATCGAACCACTGAGAGGATCCCCACGGGCCAGACTCCATTCAGAATGGCTTTTGGTATGGAAGCTATCATTCTTGTGGAGATCGGACTCCCCTCCCCTCGGATGGAGAGTTATTCGGAGGAATCTAATGACGAGCAACTCCAAACCAATCTTGATCTGATAGAAGAAATCAGGGAGAAGGCCCGGATCTGAATGGTAGCTTATCAACAGAGGGTAGCCCATTACCATTCCACCAGGGTAAAAGGAAAATCCTTTCTTCCCAACGACTTAGTACTTCGAAAGGCATCTATTTCAAAGCCATTGGAATAAGGAAAATTGTTTCCAAATTGGGAGGGCCCATATCAAGTTACCGAGGTGATCAGGCCCGACACTTACAAACTTCAGAGTCTGAATGGAAAATCTATCCCCAGGACATGGAGCTCGGATAATCTTCATATATATCACCAATGAAGTACATCTTCACTAAACTCACTCTATTTATAGCAATAAAATTTTATTTTCAAAATCTGCAATGTTCTTGTTCCAATTGTTTTTCCCAAAGACTGTAATGAGAAGTAGATTTTGCTCAATAATCTCTCAAGCCTCGGCATGACCGAGTGATTCTATCAAGCCTTGGCAAGACCGAGTGATCTACCCGTACCTTAGCAGCACCAAGTAAAATATAATCTCTCAAGCCTCGGCATGACCAAGTAATTCTCTCAAGCCTCGACAGGGCCGAGTGATCTCTCCGTACCTTGGCAGCGCCAAGT
Source organism: Calamus simplicifolius (assembly GCA_900491605.1). Taxonomy (NCBI): domain Eukaryota; kingdom Viridiplantae; phylum Streptophyta; class Magnoliopsida; order Arecales; family Arecaceae; genus Calamus; species Calamus simplicifolius. The sequence goes on along the minus strand of UESW01001686.1, from coordinate 23,995 downwards.
AAAATATATTCTCTCAAGCCTCGGCAGGGCCAAGTGATCTCTTCGTACCTTGACAGTGCCAAGTAAAATATAATCTCTCAAGCCTCGGCATGACCGAGTGATTCTCTCAAGCCTCGGTAGGGCCGAGTGATCTCTTCGTACCTTAGCAGCGCAAGTAAAATATAATCTCTCAAGCCTCAACATGACCAAGTGATTCTCTCAAGCCTCGGCAGGGCCGAGTGATCTCTCCATACCTTGGCAGCACCAAGTAAATATAATCTCTCAAGCCTCGGCATGATCGAGTGATTCTCTCAAGACTCGGCAGGGCCAAGTGATCTCTCCGTACCTTAGCAGCGCTAAGTAAAATATATTCTCTCAAGCCTCGGCAGGGCTGAGTGATCTCTCCATACCTTAGCAGCGCCAAGTAAAATATAATCTCTCAAGCCTTCGCACGATCGAGTGATTCTCTTAAACCTTGGCATGATTGAGTGATTCTCTCAAGCCTCAATAGGGCCGAGTGATCTCTCCATACCTTGGCAGTGCCAAGTAAACTATAATCTCTCAAGCCTCGGTGCGACCGAGTGATTCTTTTAAAGTATCAGCAAGACCAATTGATTCTTCCAACATTTTAGCGTGGCCAAACTGCCTTACTAAGCTTCAACAAGGTTAAACAACTTTTCCTTGTGCTTCGATAAATTTGAACAAGTCGTTTCTTACCTCACCAAAATAAGGTAAGACCTATTCTATCTTTTGGCATGACCGAGTACATATTAAGAATTGGCAAGGCCGCCCAGGCCTTCCTCTAATCTAAGCAGAGGTAAATACCCTCTCGCAAAGGATAAGTGAAACCAGATCGCTAAAATGCCTAACCAAATCAAAGTGCTTAAAACGTTACTAACAATTTTGGACTGGCACCGTCATTTGAAAGGCGGAGTCGGGAACATTAAATGTTTGTTCCACTTTCTTTCTATACCGCAAAGGATACCCCGCTAGATATTCCTATGTTTCAAAGACTCTGGGTTTCCATCCTACATCTCGTCTAATTCAGACCATACAAATGATTCTTATGTTGGGACGACACGAATACATCAGCAAAAAAATTAATGCTTGATATGAAAGAAACAAAATAGCAAAAAGATAGAGGTAAAAGAGAAACCTTTCTTTATTGCTTATAAAAATTACAACCTCTTGAGAGGCGTTACAAGTGCATTACAGCACAGGAAATAAAAGAAAATAAGTTAAAAAGCTTGGATGAACAGTTTCGATCAATAACGTTGCTTCGCTTTCGATCCAAGAAATCAGAGAAATCAGACAATTCTATTGAGTTCACTAAGTTGCTAGTCAATGCTCGAGAACAAAGACAGCGGCCCAGTGCTGCTTACCTTCTTCCTTATTAGAAGCCAGGTGATGGACCCTCGGACGGATAAACTAAGGGATCCAACATGTCGTTCATCCGAGATGGACTAAGGATGAAGGAAAGCTCGTGGAAGATAGGGGCCCCTAAAAGATTGCATTTTCAGTTGTTTGTAGGGCCCCATGGCAAGTGAAAGGAGCCATACAAAGAGCACATGCGTGTGCTCCCCGTATGACCCATGTATCCATCCCTATGCGCTCTCTGTATGACCTCCGAAACTCCTTCTCTGAGGGTTACTTGCTCTTCAGCAATTTCTTTATCGCCCCAACTATCGAGGTCAAGCCAAATCTATCGAGGTCAGGCCAAATCTCAAAAAGAAAATTCGACCTCACCACCCTCGATCTCAATAAGAAAGAAGCCATGAAAGTTTCTTTCAAATTCACAAAGCAAGAAAGCCTTCTTTCAAGTGTGCTTGGACACCTTCTGCCCCTCCCTTTTTTAGGCAACAAACCGGGAACAACCATTAATAATGGGGGACTCTGGAATTCTAAACGCCACAATCACACCGTGCTCAGAGCCATGTGGCGTGCCATGGCAAAACTTGATGCATCTCCAGATGCGTAGGATGTATTCCCCATACCGTAATGAAAGGGCAAATATTTCCTTCCGATCTCAAATCAAGAGTCTTAAAAACTGTTTGCAAATCTTCGGAATACGAATAGGCGTAGGGAATCCTCCATGAAAAATAACGCGGTCCAATAGCGATCAAGTGCTTGATATATATGAAAAGCGAACTCACATCAGAAAGGACAAGGCATTAAATGAAAATAAATGTCCTAAAAAGAGATAAGGTATACCTCAGCCAACCTAAGCCATGTTCTGTGCTTCGACTAAGTCAAATAGCTCTCTTTATTTTTTACGAAACCAAGTTATTGCCTCTACCTCGGCAAAGCCAAACTATTCCTCCTACCTTGGCAAAGCCGAACTATTCCTTATGCCCCGACAAAAATAGGCTATTTGTATTTTTTAGCAAATTCAGTCAAAGTGATCTCGACGAGAAACGAGACTATTCATTTAGCTCTGTAGAAGGCTGAACTTCAGCAAGGCGTGGATGGGTTAAAAATCCATTTAAAACGCAAACAGCAAAACAATGAAACACAGAAAGGAAAACAAGGTGATTCATTTATATCATAATGTCACCCATGTTACAAAAATAAAGTAAAAATACAGGAGGACGAATCTCTAAATCCTATCACTAGGCCCTAAGGATGGATCCTCCTCGGTGAATGTTTGTGAGACCCCGGCTTCCTCGACATCAGGTCTCGAAGTCTCCGATCCTCTGATGATTTCTACAGGAGCCTCTGTCGGATCTCCTACTAGGACTACTTCAAAATCAATGCCGGGGACATCCTCGTCATCATTGCCATCATCGAATGAAGAGGTCGCCGCCATTGCTTTAGCTGTTGGCGATGGGAAATAATACCCCTCATCCTCTAGAAACGAGAGGTTGATGTTCGGTTACTCCTGAATTACCCTCGCCCGGACCTCGCTTGCCCCGACTTTATATGCCTCCTTTGAAAATTGAATCTGCCCACGAGCGAATTCTTCCGAGCTCTTATATTTTTTGATTGTCAAAGCAATCTCATTATCCACCTCGGATACCCGATGCTCTAACTCAGAGTACTTCTCTTGGCTCGAGGTTAAATCCTTATTTAGAGCCGTTATTTGATCAGCCGCCTCGGCTTTGGCTTTATCTAGCTGAGATGAAAATGAAAATGAAAATGACGAACAAAGCAAATGATCAGATCGGTTTTGACTACGAGAAATAGATGGACCATGGTACAAAAATAGCAAGAGAACATACCTCTTTGGCTTGGCAAGCAGCCTCGGCTTCTGCCTTCTTAGCTCTCTTCCGAGCCTTCTCCCTCTCTTTTCTGCATCTGCCATGTCCTTCCAGGCATGTTCAAAGTCCATCCTGTCCCTAGAGCCATTGGATTACGCCTGACACAGCTCGTCGTAAGGTCAAAGACCTGCTTTTGACATGACTTGAGCCGAGCTTCAAAACGAGATCTTTCTTCAGCGGCTCTATTATTAAGGAGGTCAACCTCCCTCTGAGCTTCTCCTTGGAACTTCGACAATTTTGATCGGGCTTCATCGGCCATCTTTCAAGCCTCCCCAAGCTCGGCCACCTCCGCCCAAAGCCGTAATGCCTCAGATCGGGCATCCTCACCCGACCACTTGGCCTCATCAAGCTCGGCTCGCACTTTAGCCAACTCCTCTGAATGTTGATTGACTGAGCTTGTCTTGGCACGAAGTGCCTTAACCTCACGTGAGATCCGCCTGTTGCATTCCTGGACCATGGACAGATGCCTAAAAAGTTCTCGCTGAAGAAGAATCGGCTGTAGTCGAACCAAATGGTTAGGTTCGGTAAAACAAGCAGAGCACTTGAGAAGACGTAAAAGGGAAGAGAACTCACTCGAACACAAGAAGTGTTCATATCCCTTAGAATGTATGAATCAGGGACCAACGCGCAGCCTTCCAAGTCAGAGGGCAATTTGAATCCCTCGATGGAAACGAAAATCTCCCAGCGGCTGCTCTCTCCCCTTCAGGGTAGACGGCATTTTCTCCCTCACAAAAAATACTGAAAAGGTTGCCCCGAGCCAAAGGGTCAAGAAGATAACTAAAACTACTTATTTCTTCTTCAACGCTTGCCGATACCCCTGAGGGCCCTGGCTCTTCCGTCCTCATCAAGGGAGCCTCTGTTTCGCCCAGAGGGTCTCTTCTTTCCCCTCCTTCCTCCTCGACCCTGCGAAGAGGCCTCGGCTCTTCCATCCTTGTCGTGGGAGTCTCTGCTCCGCCCGGTAGACCTCTTCCTCCCCCTTCTTCCCCTTTGAATCCCACAAGGGAGAGTCTCTGCTGGAGGTGGAGCGACACTCGCTGCAAGCATTGCCGCCCGATCCTCGAAGAAGCCTCTTTCAACCTTTGCTGGCTCATGGAGCCCTCCCCTTCAGGGTAAGGTACCTTCGAAACCTTCGAAATCCTCTTAAAATTCTTCCAAGGTCCGATGTAGTACCAAGAAGAATCTTTGGAGGATGTGAGGCTATGGTAAGCCTGGAACAGAGGAACCGTCGCCGTGATTCCCATGAACAAACACAAAGAAATGAACCCAATGATATAACGCCAACTATTCGGCGTAATCATCGTTGGATAAACACCATAATATTTCATTATATCGCTCACCAGCAGGTTAAGGGGAAAACAAAGCCCCACCTTGAAGCTTTCTTCATAAAGAATACCCCCGACTCCAACTGATCAAGCACCCTCTGTCCGAGACCGGGAACTCGCATCTGAATGTCACTGGTCAACCAGTATTCTCGACAGATCCTTTTCAGATCTGCAGCTATCATAGTCGAGGCCGAATCGATGGGGCATCACTTGTCTCCGAGATCAAAAGAAGAAGCGTCGGCCATGTCTGATTCTAAGATAAGGATTTTTGAAGGAAGAAAACAAAGAAGAAGAGCAACATAAGGTAATCTACCGCTCGCATCTCGCTTCTATATAAACCATTTTAACAAGATGAAAGTCCCCATGCACTGCCAAATCTTGGACTTGCCACACGCCATTTCGCCCACGGAGAGTAGCAGAAGGTGAGAGGTTTTCCTCCTCGTGCGGCGAGAAGAAATGATGGAGCGATGGCCTGACATTTATGAGGGCCTCAAAGCACCCACCACATGTTCGAATTTTTCCAATCAGATAAAGCCATCCAAAATTCTACTCCCTACGCCCGAGCCTACGCCTCGGACTAGGGAGTGGGGGGTTATGATGAGGGGTAAAATTATCATCGCGCCAACATTCGCACACATGACAAAAAGGGTCAAGACTACTCTTGATATTCGATCAACCAGCTGTCACACCTAGAAAACCACAGAGCCGAACCATCCTCGGACTGAGTTGTTCCAAATCATTCTTATGCCTCAGTGGGCCCGAGCTATCCTTTTATCTTAGCTGGATCGAGATATTCGTATGCTTTGGCGGAGCCGAAGCATTCTATCCTCATATACTCGACGGTGCTGGAATATTATATGCCTCGGCCAAATCTTATGCCTCGATCAGACCGAGGCATTCAAATGCTTCGACGAAATCTCAAAGCATTAATTGTTGAGAAGTATTGAAACATAATTGCCTCAACCTTATTGATTTTGATGATTACTAAAAACCATTGAGCTCATTAAAAGATATAATGAGTTTATTTAAATGAGCAATAAATTTATTTTGAACAATCAATGAAAATGCTAAAGCTTGACTTTAATCAATTTTGAAAGTAACTTTAAGCTCAATGTTTAAACTTTCAAAAAGAAATTTAATAATTCATGGTTTACTCAATGAGTTTTTGGAATAGTTCTTGAATCAATTCTTAATGTCAATTTTATTGAATTCAAGTCAAAACAATGAATTAAATTGAATCTGGAATGATTTTAATATCAATCAGAAAAGTTTCTGATTTTTGATACGTTCCGGAGCCGACTCCTGAGTTTCAGAGTCGACTCCGCTCAGTGTACAGAAATGTGCATCTGTGTCGAGTCGACCCACGAAATTTGTCGAGTCGACCCCTGATTCTGTCGAGCCGACTCCTTGACTGTGCGAGTCGACTCCGCTCAGACACCAGAAGAGTGTTTTTCTGAGCACCTCGCGAGTCGACCCCAAGCACTTCACGAGTCGACTCCCGACTTTCAGGAGTCGACACTTCACTTTTGGTGAGTCGACCCCTAACCTTTATAAACATTTCTATTTTTGGTAAGACGAGCTCGAGCCGACTCGGGAAAAGCATGAGTCGACTCCAGCAAATCTGGGCGAAATTTTTACGGATGCCAACTCAGCTCCAATGGTTAGTTTTTTGATTAACGGCTATTTTTCTTGTCTCTAACGGATATATTTTTACAGAATCTATAAATAGAGGAGCTCTTTTCAAATCAAAGGTATGAATAGAAAATCAAAAAGAGAGAAAAGAATATCTTTCAAAAAGAGGGAAAAACAGAGCTTTATTGGAGAAATCTTCTAGTTCAAAATAGAGTGATTCAAAAGGAGTGAAATCAAAGAGAAAGTTTCGTCTGCTCCAGATCTTCAATCCACAAGAGTCAAAAGAAAATCCAAGAGCTTTTCAAAGATCAAATCGAAGGATTTTCAACACTCAACAAAAGGAGAAAAAGCCTCATCTCAACTCCAAAGTTTTCAAACGGTCAAGAATCTTGCAGAGGCCTGTTTCAATACTTCAAGAGGAGTTAAAGAGGAGAAGGAAGAAAGCCAAAGCCACATCCATCTGCAATTTTATCAGGCTTTTCTAACCCTTTTATACTTAATTTGTATATTTGCTCAAGGGGAGCTGTTCAATACTTAAACTCTGAATATTTTGATTGGTTGCTGATTCAATCAGTGGATTGAATCAGTGGAGGTTGATATACCTCGTTGCAAGCCAGAGTGCTTGTGTTGGGTTAGTTGTGAGCCCATGAAAAACAACGTGTTGGGTTTTGTGCTGGTAAGCCCGAGTTAAAACCGGCTGGGTTCGTTGTGCGCCCATGAAAACAACAAGTTTGAGTTGTGAGCTTGGAAAACAACTCGGCTGTAATCTAGGAAGATTATAGTGTGGACCCAAGTGAATCTTAGGAGTGGACGTAGGTGTTGGTTGCACCGAACCACTATAAATTATCGTGTATTTGCCGTGCCATATTTTCTCTCTCTATCTCGTATTATTATTGCTTGTGTATTGATTAAAGTTAGCCTCTCACTTGCACATCTTGCTAACTAATAAACTAAAGTTAAAAAGACTTAAATTTTTAAGAACCCAATTCCCCCCCCCCCTCTTGGGTTGCCATCTGGGCCAACAATTGGTATCAGAGCAAGTGCTCATTTAGAATTTGATCTCACGATCAAGGGCTAAAGATCCTTATGGCAACACAAAGTGGTTCATGTTTTGCTGAAGGCCATTCTACGAATAGACCTTCTTTATTTAATGGAACCAACTATTCATATTGGAAAGCTAGAATGAGGATATTCATTCAAGCTTCTGACTATGAATTGTGGGGAGTAATAATCAATGGACCTAGTACACCCACACACGTAGTTGAAGGCACTATTGTTCCTAAGCCCGAAAGTGATTGGAATGATAATGATAGGAGAATGGCACAACTAAATGCTAAAGCCATTAATATTTTATATTGTTCCCTAGACTCTAATGAATTCAACCAAATCTCAACATGTAATTCCGCAAAAGAAATTTGGGATAGGTTGGAAATTACACATGAAGGAACAAACCAAGTTAAGGAATCAAAAATAAATATTTTGGTTCATAAATATGAATTGTTTACAATGGAACAAACTGAAACCATCACATGTATGTTCACTAGATTCACTGATATTGTGAATGGTTTGAAAAGTCTTGGAAAAGTTTATACTAACTCTGAGCTATTTCGCAAAATTCTTAGGTCACTTCCAAGGACATGGGAAGCCAAGGTGACCGCCATACAAGAAGCCAAAGATCTGAACATCCTACCATTGAAGAGCTTCTTGGTTCGCTGATGACTCATGAGCTTCAAGTCAAACAACATGTCAATGAGGATGAGTCAAGAAAGAAGAAGACCATCGCCCTCAAAGCTGCGGAAAAGGAAGTAAGCAGCAGCGATGATGAAGAGGATGATGATGATGAGACAGCCCTCCTTGCAAGGAAATTCAAGAAATTTATGCAAAGAAGGAGGCCCTTCCATAAAAAGAGATTTGTTTCAAAAATGGAAGGAGAAAAAGAAAAGGATAAGAAAAAGGAAAAGGACAAGAGAAAGAGCCCTTAGTATGTTATGAATGTAAAAAGCCAGGGCATTTTAGATATGACTGTCCTTTACTTAAGAAGGCCTACAAGAAAAAGAAAAAGGCCTACATGGCAACTTGGACTGACAGTGAAGAGTCTTCTTCCGAAGAAGAAGAACAAAAAGAAGTTGCAATGTTTGCTTCATGGCGGACGACAACGAAGAGGTAAGTACCGAAACTCTCGATGATGAATTTACATTTGATGAAATGTTTGAAGCTTTCAATGAATTGATGATTGATTTCAAAGCTTTGAAAAAGAAACACAAATCCTTGAAAACTGAAAACTTAAATTTAATTAAAGAAAAATGAATTAAATCTTGCAGTTAAGATGTAAAAGATAAAGTAGAAACACTTCTTAATGAAAAGAATGATTGTGTTCATAAGATTGATTTGGTAAAATCTGAAAATGAAAATCTAATTAAAGAAAAAGAATCAATCTCTAATGAAAATGATTTTCTTAAGAAAGATGTTAAAAAGTATAAAGATATTGTTGAGAAATTTACTCTAAGCTCAACTAAACCAAATATGATTTTAGATAGTCAAAAAGCAGTTTTTGACAAAGCAGGTTTAGGGTATAACACATTTAGAAAGCAAAAATTATTGAAAAATATTTTTGTAAAAGGTAACCAAAGTAATATTACTTGTTTTAAATGTAATCAAAAAGGACATAAATCTTTTGAGTGCAAAACAATAAGTAATAATGAAAAATTAAATATTAAAAGAAAGAAAATATGGGTTCCGAAAGGAACAATTTTCATTGCTACTAACCATGAAGGACCCAAGAAAGCTTGGGTACCTAAACATAAAGTTTAAATTATGTTGCAGGAATGTCTTGTGCCAAAAGATCAAAGAAAAAGTGGTACCTTGATAGTGGCTGCTCAAGACATATGACGGGTGACAAAGATGAATTCATCACCCTAGAAGAAAAGAAAGGTGGAGTTGTGACGTTTGGCGATAACGGTAAAGGTCAAATTATGGGCCTTGGTAAAGTCGTATAACTCCATCTACATTTATTGATAATGTACTTTATGTTGATGGTTTGAAGCATATCTAATTAGTATAAGCCAATTATGTGATAAAAACTTTAATGTTTCATTTAAATCTTCTATATGCACTGTAACTAATTCTATTGATGATAGCATTGTATTTACTGGTTATAGACATGGCAATGTTTACTTAGTTGATCTAGAAAAATTATCTTTGAGTGATCATTGCTTAATTGCTGACAATGCTAACATAAATGAAATTAGTTGGTTGTGGCATCGTAGATTAGGTCATGCAAGCACACACCTTATTTCAAAACTAATTAAAATGGATTTAGTTAAAGGATTACCTAAACTAGTTTTTGAAAATAATAAAATATGTGATGCATGTCAATTTGGAAAACAAACTAGAAGTTCTTTCAAATCTAAAAATGTTGTTTCAACTTCTAGGGCTTTAGAGCTACTTCACATGGACCTTTTCGGACCAACTAGAACCACAAGTCTAGGAGGAAAGAAATATGGTCTAGTGATTGTAGATGATTATTCTAGATATACTTGGGTAATGTTTTTAGCTCACAAAGATGAGACTTTCTCGATATTCCTGAAATTCTTCAAGAAAGTCACAAATGAGAAAAACACTACCATAGTATCTCTAAGAAGTGATCATGGAACTGAATTTGAAAATCACTTATTTGAAAGTTTTGCACTGAAAATGGAATTAATCATAATTTTTCAGCCCCTAGGACTCCACACAAAACGGTGTAGTTGAAAGGAAAAATAGGACTCTAGAAGACATGGCCCGTACCATGCTATGCGAAAGTAACCTACCAAAGTACTTTTGGGCGGAAGCTATTAACACAGCATGCTACATCTTAAATCGAGCCCTAATAAGACCAATCTTAAAGAAAACACCTTATGAATTATGGAATGAAAGAAAACCCAATATAAAATACTTTCATGCATTTGGATGTAAATGTTTTATTCATAATAATGGTAAAAACAATTTAGGCAAATTTGATGCTAAATCTGATGAAGGAATATTCTTAGGATATTCAACAACTAGTAAAGCTTATAGAGTATTTAACAAGAAAACATTAGTAGTTGAAGAATCCATTCATATAGTTTTCGATGAGTCTTTAGCATCTAGTTCTGAAAAGCTTGATGATGAGGAAGATACAAACATAATTGAAAAAGATCTTGAAAAACTTAATATTGAAGTATCTTCAGATCATGAGCAAGAAGCTAAAGATGATGATTCACATAAGGACGATGATGTCAATATTGATCATAATGATATAGATCTTCCAAGAGACTGGAGATATGCTCATAGTCATCCCAAGGAATTGATTATAGGTGATCCATCTCAAGGAATAAGAACTAGATCATACATGAGAAATATTAGTAATCATCTTGCATTTGTATCACAAATTGAACCTAAAACTATTGAAGAAGCTGAAAAAGATAATAATTGGATGTTAGCAATGCAAGAAGAATTAAATCAATTTACTAGAAATAATGTATGGACTTTAGTTGAAAGACCTAAAAATCATTCAGTAATAGGATCAAAATGGATTTTAGAAATAAACTAGATGAAAATGGCATAGTAATTAGAAACAAAGCTAGATTGGTTGCTAAAGGATATAATCAAGAAGAAGGTATTGATTTTGATGAAACCTTTGCGCCAGTAGCTAGATTAGAAGCCATTAGGCTATTACTTGCATTTGCATGTCATATGAACTTTAACTTATTTCAAATGGATGTAAAAAGCGCATTTTTAAATGGATTTATAAATGAAGAAGTTTATGTAGAACAACCACCAGGTTTTGAAGATCACGAATTTTCAAATCACGTTTTTAAATTGCACAAAGCTTTATATGGTTTGAAACAAGCACCTAGAGCTTGGTATGATAGGTTAAGTAAATTCTTAATTGAAAATGATTTTGTAAGAGGAAATGTTGATAAAACTTTGTTTTTGAAAAGAAAAAGTAAAGATTTACTTGTAGTACAAATATACGTTGATGACATTATTTTTGGTGCTACTAACGATTCTCTTTGTCAAGAATTTGCAAAGTTGATGCAGGGAGAATTCGAGATGAGCATGATGGGAGAACTCAACTTCTTCCTTGGACTCCAGATCAAACAAAGCAAAGAGGGAATCTTCATCAACCAAACAAAATACACAAGAGAATCCTAAAGAAGTTTGGTATGGAATCAATGAAACCCCTCGGAACACCAATGAGTCCTTCATGCAAGCTGGACAAAGATGAAGAAGGTAAAAAGGTTGATCAAAAATATTATCGAGGTATAATCGGATCCCTACTTTATTTAACTGCAAGTAGACCACATTATGTTTGCTGTATGTTTATGTGCTAGATTTCAATCAGAACCTAAAGAATCACATTTAATTGCTGTTAAAAGAATACTAAGATATGTAAGTGGAACAAAAAATGTAGGTTTATGGTATTCTAGAGACTCCACATTAAATCTAATTGCATATTCAGATTCTGATTATGCTGGATGTAAATTAGATAGAAAAAGCACAAGTGGTGCATGCCATTTCTTAGGAAGTAACTTAATCACATGGTTTAGCAAAAAGCAAAATTCAGTTGCATTATCAACTACTGAAGCTGAATATGTAGCGGCTGGAAGTTGCTGTGCGCAAATCCTATGGATTAAGCGACAACTTGAAGACTATGGTATCACACTTGATAAAACACCCATAAGATGTGATAACACTAGCGCAATCAATTTAACTAAAAATCCAATTCAACATTCAAGAACTAAACACATAGAAATAGATATCATTTTATAAGAGAACATGTAGCAAATAATGAAATATGTCTTGATTATGTTAACACTGAAGAACAATTAGCTGACATATTTACTAAACCTTTAAATGAAGAGAGATTCTGTTATCTTAGAGGAGAGTTAGGTATTTGTGATCCTTTAGAATGAATTTGAAACCCCTAAGGAAATTTATCTAAGATTCTTCAAATCTTTGATCTTTAAGGAAATCTTATCTAGAATTCATATCTAATTGATTCACTCATATCCAATGATTATTTTATCAATTTTATGATCTTATTCCGGACACATTTCAGAAATTTCATGTTTTTGGTCTGAAATGGTCTCGGAGCCGACTCGGTGCGTATCGGAGTCGACTCCTGGTTTCGACTGAAACTCTCGGGTCGACCCCTCTTCGGCGCGAGTCGACTCCAAGTCGGGATCCTTTCTGTGTCTGTCCGGAGTCGACCCCTGGATTTGCGCGAGCCGACTCGAAGTGGTCCCAGGTTGATTTATCTAGGGCAGAGTCGACTCGCCGTTCATTTCAAATTTCCAATCCTTCAAAATACTCTCTCAAAACTCTTCCAAACCTTCCAAAATTCCTAGAATCCCTTATTGACACTTCCAATCGACAATGGCCCCCAAAACACGTGGTTCCAACCTTTGTGCGGCCGGCGTCAAGAGGAAGCGAGCCGTTAGGAAAACGTGAAGCGTCCGGTGCGTGAGCCTTCTCCAGCTCGGACTCCACTTCTCTGCTTCTACTCCGATGCTCTCCTGCTGCTTCTACCAGGTAGATCTAGCGGATAGGATTATTACACGGGTAGAAAGGTGGATTTCGAATTATTTGAAGCTGAGGGTTTTCTTGTTGGGAGACAACTGATTGAGATGGGATGGGAGAAAATTTGTTCCCTAGATTGCCCGACCTATCCCTCACTGGTAAAGGAATTCTACAAAATCTGTCTAGAGGTGATCACGGCCTTGTTAGCAATGTGAGAGGTCATAGAATCTCTGTACTGTCGAGCTTCTTTCTAGACTTTTGATTTACCTTTATCTGGCACTGCCACCTTTCTTCAGAAGACCGTAGTCCCGCTCTTGCCAGATTATTAAACCGGGATGTGGTTGGATTTGAAGAGGTTTTTGCAATCAACTTTCATTAGAACTGAGATTATTACATAATATCTGCAGTAGGATACTCTTTCCTAAGACCGGAAGATTTGACTATGTATCGGAAAGAGATATCTTTGTGATGGATGCCATTGTGACAGGCAAACCTATAAACCTTCCCAGTATGATACTATGGTACATAGCAGACTGTGGAGGGAAAAGAAAGTCAAGTCTGCCCTATGGAATGATCCTTACAAAGATTTTTCTGAGCCAAGGGTGTGATTTCTGACAATGAGCCTATGAAGAATCTAAGACACACTGATTTTTATAGCTTGGCAACCATTCATCGAATGGGTTTTATCAAAAAGAATGGAAAATGGGAAAGGAAAGGACTGACAGAAGAAAGAGCTACTGATGTTGAGGCTGCAGGACCTTCAGTCAGGCATCTTCACCTGCACCTCCGAGCCCTTCTGCTTCTGCCCCTGCTCCAGCCCCGTTCCATCTTTTGTTCAAGCTTCATCTTCTGCCGGTTTCTCAGATCAACAACTTATGCAACTCAAAGCTCTATTTGATGATCAATCTGAAAACTTAAATCTGAATTTGAGAATAAATTTATGAATTTGAGAGAGACTCTTTATTCATTGGATGATCGTATCTCTAAGATAGAGTCTACTCTCAGCTCTTCTTCGGTATCCTTAAGTGGTGATCTCAAAAATATATTTGAAGAACTTAAGGATATATGCGGAGATGGAGAGACTTATGCAAAGTGCAACGCGGAGCTTCAAGACAAGATTCTGACAGCTTGCACCTTTGTCGATGAGAGGCTCAAGATTATGTGAAAATTCAATCTGATGGAATGAAAAATATAGTAGATCATTTAACTAGGATTGTAAGAACTCATTTTTGAGTTATTAGATTTTCAATCCTTGTTATGTACTGAAGTTTTTTTATGCTTTCATTTTGAAATCAATGTATTGAACATCTTGATGTATTAGACCTTTAATGAAATGAATTCTCTATATTGATTACTCAATGTATTTCCTTATTTCAATGAATGAAATTGTCAAATCTTATCTTGTTTGAATGAATGTTTATGCTTCTCTACCTTTTTGTTGATAACAAAAAAGGGGGAGAATTTTATAGTTTTATGATTGTGATACATTTGAGAAAATCAAAGTAATCAATGAGATAAACAATGGGATATTTATTTAAGTTTCATAGGGGGAGCTACCTCATTAAGGGGGAGCCTAAGCCTAACTATGAAAACAAAATAAATTCACTATCAATCATGCATAAACTCAATGTTTTTGTCATCATCAAAAAGGGGGAGATTGTTGAGAAATTATTGAAACATAATTGCCCCAACCTTATTGATTTTGATGATTACTAAAAGCCATTGAGTTCATTAAAAGATATAATGAGTTTATTTAAATGAGCAATAAATTTATTTTGAACAATCAATGAAAATGCTAAAGTTTGACTTTAATCAATTTTGAAAGTAACTTTAAGCTCAATGTTTAAACTTTCAAAAAGAAATTTATAATTCATGTTTTACTCAATGAGTTTTTGGAATAGTTCTTGAATCAATTCTTAATGTCAATTTTATTGAATTCAAGTCAAAACAATGAATTAAAATGAATCTGGAACGATTTTAATGTCAATCAGAAAAGTTTCTGATTTTTGATACGTTCCGGAGCCGACTCCTGAGTTTCAGAGTCGACTCCGCTCAGTGTACAGAAATGTGCATCTGTGTCGAGTCGACCCACGAAATTTGTCGAGTCGACCCCTGATTCTGTCGAGCCGACTCCTTGACTGTGCGAGTCGACTCCGCTCAGACACCAGAAGAGTGTTTTTCTGAGCACCTCGCGAGTCGACCCCAAGCACTTCACGAGTCGACTCCCGACTTTCAGGAGTCGACACTTACTTTTGGTGAGTCGACCCCTAACCTTTATAAACATTTCTATTTTTGGTAAGACGAGCTCGAGCCGACTCGGGAAAAGCATGAGTCGACTCCAGCAAATCTGGGCAAAATTTTTACGGATGCCAACTCAGCTCCAACGGTTAGTTTTTTGATTAACGGCTATTTTTCCTTGTCTCTAACGGATATATTTTTGCAGAATCTATAAATAGAGGAGCTCTTTTCAAATCAAAGGATGAATAGAAAATCAAAAAGAGAGAAAAGAATATCTTTCAAAAAGAGGGAAAAACAGAGCTTTATTGGAAAATCTTCTAGTTCAAAATAGAGTGATTCAAAAGGAGTGAAATCAAAGAGGAAGTTTCGTCTGCTCCAGATCTTCAATCCACAAGAGTCAAAAGAAAATCCAAAGCTTTTCAAAGATCAAATCGAAGGATTTTCAACACTCAACAAAAGGAGAAAAAGCCTCATCTCAACTCCAAAGTTTTCAAACGGTCAAGAATCTTGCTGAGGCCTGATTCAATACTTCAAGAGGAGTTAAAGAGGAGAAGGAAGAAAGCCAAAGCCACATCCATCTGCAATTTATCAGGCTTTTCTAACCCTTTTATACTTAATTTGTATATTTGCTCAAGGGGAGCTGTTCAATACTTAAACTCTGAATATTTTGATTGGTTGCTGATTCAATCAGTGGATTGAATCAGTGGAGGTTGATATACCTCGTTGCAAGCCAGAGTGCTTGTGTTGGGTTAGTTGTGAGCCCGTGAAAAACAACGTGTTGGGTTTTGTGCTGGTAAGCCCGAGTTAAAACCGGCTGGGTTCGTTGTGCGCCCGGAAAACAACAAGTTTGAGTTGTGAGCTTGGAAAACAACTCGGCTGTAATCTAGGAGATTATAGTGTGGACCCAAGTGAATCTTGGGAGTGGACGTAGGTGTTGGTTGCACCGAACCACTATAAAATTGTCGTGTGTTTGCCGTGCCATATTTTCTCTCTCTATCTCGTATTATTACTGCTTGTGTATTGATTAAAGTTAGCCTCTCACTTGCACATCTTGCTAACTAATAAACTAAAGTTAAAAAGACTTAAATTTTTAAGAACCCAATTCCCCCCCCCCCCCCCTCTTGGGTTGCCATCTGGGCCAACATTAATCAACTCCTCTAGCCGTTGATTCTCTAACTAACTAGATACTGATACTATTGGTCTCATAACAAACTTGATTCGAATCTGATTCGAATCTGAACAATTTTGGACCCCCTATGACACATCCAAGGAATCATGTGATCTAAATACCCTGGTCTTAAAGCTCTTCTGGTATGCTTTCACTGATACTCTAACTAAAAATTTCATTAAAGCTCAAGCAGAGCTCTGGGCTCTCGAAAGGCCAATTTCTTGAGGGTCTTTTCTGCGAGAGCTTTCTCCTTACATATGCTTGCTGTGAATTTTCACTGACTTAAGCGTCGAAAAGGTCTTCTACAGAGGGCCACCCCAGACACTCTTTGCGTAAGGACTATCTTACAGGTTTCGTCTGAACGAGAGATCAACATCTAGATCTGGAGTCGAACTACACCCGAGTTGGAGAGCGGATTTCCGCAGCAACAATTACTTTAGTTATGATTTAATTCAATTTATATAATATGATTATATTGTAACTTGAGCTACATTGCATCTTCACTTATAGAACCTTTGAAAGTACAGAGCAACGTCTTTACAAATAACTATTTGTATTGCACTTTGGCTTTATCCTTAAAAAAAGATAAGATATAAATTACTACCTTATGGTTTAAACGCTATCAAATCATAGTCATACAAAACAATAACTATAACAAAGCCTTAATCCCAAACTAGTTGAGATCGGCTATATAAATCTTTTTTCTTCATTTAGCTTTATTCCGAGTCTTTTTTTTTTGTAAGATACAACAATTCTAAGTTTTTTTTACCACTTTAACTCATATGATTTTTGATCTACCTCTATTTTTTTTTCCTATATATATCACATCACTCTTCTAGACAAATTAATCTTTAGGTTTATGTTGTATATGTCCAAATCATTTTAAGTCGTTCTTTCTTTAATTTATCCTCGATTGAAATTACCTTTATCTTTTTATAAATGATTTTATTTTTTATTCTATTTTTTTATATTAGCACACATATATGATATTAGAGCTTAGTTTTTTATTTTAACAAACTTCATCCTTTAGTGATAAGGATTAGCTTTAATCTCAATAACCTTGTACTTTAATAGTAAGGATTAGTTTCTAATTCATGGGATATGAATTTTAATTTTTAAAGAAAATGATCTACTTATTCTTTATGTAAGCATATATAACGTTGACTTTAAATATCGTCAATAGATACCATTAGCAAGAGCCTAAAAAGATAATTGAAAAATTTTGGAGATGCATTCTACTTTAATTGGGTGTACATGGACTAAAGTATTATCATCACCAGTACGAGAGAGTGTCAAAGGGATGAGTCCAGAATAAGCTTTTTATTTATTATTATTTTTAATATATATTTTCATTCTTTAATATTTTTTAAACCAAACAAACTAGAAAATTAACTATAACAGTAATTATTGACTTGCTGACTTACTGAACTGCATTCTTAGCCAACTTTGCTTTTGATTTCTATTGCACATCCTGAACCAACTGACGCATTTACTTTGAGATTATTATAAAACTATATTTTTGCACTCCTTGAAAGCAACGTGGTGACTTTTTGACCTTTCACTCACGCAATTGGCCGACGATGGTGGGCCTTGAACGAACTTTTCTTTTATAGTCGTTTTTAAATGCACTTACAGTTGCCAAGGAAAAATCTTTGTACATTGCCTTCAGTACAGCAAAATCTACATGGGCTACACCGCTCTATCTTATTGATCCACGTAAATTTTATATGGCTTGACGCAATGAAATAGGATAGCACGGATACAATCTTAAGTTTTGAGAGTGACATGCATTAATACTCGTTCACATTTTCTTAAAATTTATATGCAAACCAAAATGCCCTTTTCCTTTAGCCTACTTCTACCCACCATCTTGTTTGGATTTTGCTGATTGAAAAGTCTTTCTAATTCTAAAGCATTCTTCCTGACTTTGGCTTTCGGATATAAGGAATCAGTCTAAGGTTGAGCAAGATTCTTTCTCGTTCTGAAATATGCTCTAAGAGTCCAGTTTAAGGAATCAATTTTCGAGTGGTGATATAACCTTCTTTTTAGCTCAGAAAAAGTGCTCTGAAAAGTGTTAAGATTTTTGGGTTTAAGAAATAGTCTTAGTCTAAGGCTAGAATAAGCCAGTGAAGACTTTTTCAATAACTTCAGAAGAAAATGTTATCCCTAGTAGGAAGTAAAAAATCTTTCATGGAATATTGTTTATGTATCTTTTTATAGTTTTTTTTATTACATCACTTGTTTTGATAGTTAGATAAAGTTAATGCATTAGGAAACCATATAATACTCATGTAGCATTCGTGACATGTTATGACATTATGTGAGTCATAACTCAATCCACAAGTGATGGATATTCCGGGTAGGAGAGGTCAAAACCTTTAGTTTCATTTTTTCTACATGAATGTCATAATCTTTTAACTAGGGTATCATACTTTTTGAACTAGGGTGTCATAGTCATGTTTCGGCCTATATCAACAAGGAAAAGTCCTCCTACACTGCTCTCAGCACAGAAGTACGTGCATCACATGCGCTAATTGGCCACATGCACATGTGGAACATTTTTTGAATGGATGTCGTAGTTTTTTAACTGAGGGGTCGTAGTTTTTAACTAGGATGTCACAATTTTTTTGGGCCTATACGACTAACTTTCTAGTTTTCATTGTATGTTATGATACTCTGGGAGTCACTATTCAGACTATAGATGATAGGTATTTCAGGTATTAGGGGTTAAAATATAAACTTAACGTTTTCTAAATGGGTATCGTAGTTTTCTAACTCGGGTGTCGTAATATTTTAACTGAGGTGTCATAATTTTTTTTGGCCTATACTATAACTTTCTAGCTTTCGTGGCATGTTATGACACTTTGGAAGTCATTATTCAGACCATAGATGACAAATATTATAGGTATTAGGGGTTGGAATTAAACCTTAACGTTTTCTGAATTGATATCATAGTTTTTTAATTAAGGTATCATAATTTTTAACTGGGGTAACGTAATTTTTTTCCACAAGTGCTATGTATTCCTATGATATGTTATGACATTACACAATAATTATTATGCTCTAGATAAAATGTCATCTAAAACTATGGATATTAATGTTTATGACTTTGTACAGATATTTTTACATATGATGTTAAAATTATATATCCGAAAGAAATCGAACATGATCAGTATTGCTAGTGTTGTTCATAAGAGTGCACCTTCTCCTATCACTCCGAATGCGAAGAATAATTTTGATGTTCCTCAAATTAGAATGGAGTTTAATTCAATATATGATATATATAATTTCTATAATGAATATGCAAAAAGAGTTGGTTTAGAATTACAATAGTGTGTAGTAGGTTTAACTACAATAAAAATATATACTTCAAGCACCTGGCGTATTGGAGGCCAAAAAAAAAATCTAGAAAAACCGAGAGGTCCATGAATCCTAGGGCTACTGGCAAAATTGATTGTAAGGCATTGATAAAAGCAAGATTAAATTCTAAAAGTAGTAAGTGGATATTGGTTGATGTTTTTTTAAAATATAACTATATGCTATCCATAACATCAACTAGTTATCTACAGTCCTATAGGAGGATTAGCACACCAGAAAAGGTAGAGATCGGCAATTTGCATGCCGTGAATATTCCCACAACTCGGATATACTCTGTCATGATAAGAAGGATAGGGGATATAAGACAATTAGATTTCACAGAGAAATGTGCTCATAATTTCATATGTCGCGAATGTCAGACTCAGTTGAAAGGAGATGCAGAGTCAATGATAATTCATTTCACACAATTGCAAGTAAAAAGTGCAAATTTCTTTTATACCTTAAATTGGAATGATAATGGACATCTCAGGTTTGTCTTCTAGATCCATCCAAGATCAAGATTGCATGCACTTACTTTGGTGATGTACTGATCTTTAACTTAACCTACTTAACAAATAGATATCAAATATCCTTTTATCCATTTTTCGGGTCAACTATCATGGATAGTCCACATTGCCTGAATGTGCATTATTGTCAGATAAAAGGACTGAGATATATAAATGGATTTTTCAATCATAGTTGGATGCAAATGTTGGTCAAGCACCTAATGCCGTCATAACTGACCAAGATAAGGCAATCGAGGCTGCTGTTAGGGAGGCTTTTTCCAATGCATGACATCGATTTTATCTTTGGCATATATTGAAGAAGATTCATGAAAAGATTAGCCACATTTGTACTACAAATTTTAAATTTATAGTTGATTTTGATGAGGCGATATATGATTCAGTTACCATACAGTCTTTTGAGGAAAGGTGAGCATATCTTATAGAGAAATATGAAGAATGCAAGGCTATAAATTGGTTAAATGACCTATAAATGTTAGAATAAATGGGTTTCAGTTTACTTTAAGGATATATTTTCGCATGTTTGTAAGACATTAGGATTGATTTATGTTCATGTTCGTGAAACTCTAACAAACTTGTATATTTAATACTTTTTTTTGTCATAACATGTACGGGGATATCATCTTCACAAAGGAGTGGAGCATCAATCACTTCTTTAATGGGTTTATAAATTCGAAGACTATACTCAAGAAATTTATCAATAAGTGCGAAGATGCCTTGGAAAAAAGATATGAGATAGAAAATGAGGAAGATAATGTTGCAAACGAATAATTTCCTAAAGACATCCTCATCTTTTGAGAGGTAAGCAATAGGAAAATGTACCCAACTCAACTCAACTCATCTAAGCCTTTTCCCAACTACATGGGGTTGGCTACATGAATCTGCTTCCTCCACTTTGCTTAGTAGATTTATTTTTAAAGGATCTGATAGAGTTTTAGGTTGGCTGTCAGCTACCTAACGCAACCCTCATCTTTTAGGCATATATTCAAAAAAAATTAGAATTAGATCCTTAAAATGGCTGCATCAAATGCTAAATTAATTAATAAAGTTGACAATTATGATGTATATTCGTAAAGTCATTTGAAAGAATTGAAGTTAATGAAATAAAGAAGAAGATTATAAAAGATTGTGTCATTTCATACAATAAAATTTTGAAGGATGTCAAATGTTAATGTCGATCCTTTCAATTTAAGGGTTACCTGTGTAGGCATGTATGCCTTATTGGTTCTTTATAAAAGCAACGTATTTCGTATACTAGATAAGTACTTCTTGAAGAGATGTGCAAGTACATGAAATACTAATTCGATAATTTCGAATGCAACACTAAATTTTATGATAAAAGTACATGAAAATCATGGTACGTAGTCACATTATTTAAATTGAGATATCTTATTTTATGTTTTCAAAAACCTATTTTATGTCATGAAATCCTAACACAAATGCGATATGTTATTGATCGTAGATAAGCTTTGATGAGTCATCATCGGATGATAAACTTGCAAAGATAGCCTTCATGTCCAAAGATGTATTTAATTTAGTGATTGATGATCTAATACCATAATTCAAAAGAGTTGCAGATGCTAATTATTTAGCTAAGGCAAGTACATAACTTATAATTCAAGATCCTAACCAAATTAAGACAAAAGGTCATCCAAGAGAAAACAAAATAAAGTAGAGTCGAGAAGAAGTCAAAGAGATCAAAGAAAAATATGGATAAGGTTTTCGTTGACGCTCCTCCTATGCAAAATCAAATAAGAGCTAGTTCAAGCAAGAGGCAGACTTCTGAGGAACAAATAATTGAAAGAACTGTACCATCTTCCGATTCTCTTTTGGACCAATTTGATGCTTATGTAATTAACATAGGAGAGGATAAAAAATGTTGAACTTCCCTACAGTCTTGTATAAATTTATATTATCCAAAGAAATATATAGCAGCATGTATTCGACATCAAGGTAAATTATAGGGATAACAGATTTAAGATACCACTTGATATAAAGGAAGACATCCGAAACAAGATATGATATAGGCCAAAAAAAATTATGATACCCCAGTTGTAAAATTATGACACCCTAGTTATAAAATTATGACACACTTTCAAAAAATGCTAAGGAAAGCATTACGACATCCCAAGAAGGCTTCTGATATCGGCCGAAAAAAAGTTACGATACCCTAGTTGTAAAATTACGACACCCTAATTATAAAATTATGACACATATTCAGAAAATGTTAAGGCAAAGTATCTGATATCGGTAAAAAATAAAATTATAATATCTCAGTTGTAATATTACGATACCCTAGTTATCAAATTACGGTACCCTTTCAAAAAACGTTAAGGCAAAGCCTTACAACATCCCAAGAAGATTTCTAATATTGTTCAAAAAAAATTATGATACTCTAGTTATAATATTACGATACCTTAGTTATAAAATTATGACATCCTTGGAAGATTTCTAATATAGCTCAAAAAAAATTACGACACCCCAGTTGTAAAATTACGATTCCTTAGTTATAAAATTATGACATTCTTGAAAGATTTCTAATATAGGCTAAAAAACATTACGACACGTCAGTTGTAAAATTATGATACGCTAGTTGAAAATCTATGATACTAATTCAGAAAACGTTGAGACAAAGTATTATAAGATTTTTGATATAGCCCGAAAAAAAAAAATTGCGACACCTCAGTTGTAAAATTACGATACCCTAGTTGGAAACCTACGATACCCATTCAAAAAATGTTAAGACAAAGCATTATAAGATTTCTAATATAGTCCGAAAAAAATTACGACACCTTAGTTGTAAAATTACGACACTCTAGTTATAAAATTATAACATTCTAATTAAAAAACTACATCACCCTATCATGAAACATGATATCCTTATAAAACACCATGACATTCATTCAAAAATTTGACATTCAGGAACAAAACATAAATAATATACAACAAACTTATTGTAATAAGAAAATTATTTTATTTGTTACTGTATAAAAAAATTATGTCAATTGAATTACAAATTTCTGTACAATGTTACAGAAGTCCATGAACTAAAAAAAAAAAAACATTAGAAGTCCATGAACTAAAGAGAAAAAATTTCTGTACAATGTTACAAATAAAAAATTTATGTATAATGTTATAAATAAAAAATTTCTGTACAATGTTATAGATAAAAAATTTATGTATAATGTTACAAAAATAGTGCTTTTGCATCCTAAAATTTAGAAGCACTATCTATCTTTTGATTGAGGCCTTCTCTTAATAATTTTGCTACTAATTATATCTAGTAAACACTGATATCATCTTCCATAAAATCTATCTTTTGATCAGGCTTGTCCCTGCAAGCAAGGAATTTTATGAATTTTAAACAATAAAGGCCGCAATCAAGTGAATCGGAAGGTTGAGATGAGCATTCAATAATTTTTTCTATTGACCACTTCATCAACTTTGCATTATCACAGTAGATATGGAACATTGGACCGAGTATGTTTTGCCACTTATTCGCAATGGCTTTGTGCCTAAAATTGCATTTTAATTAATTTAGGTGCATGAACACCTTTCTCTCCATGTCAACTACAACCAAGTGCTAATGCGAATTGTCTGAGTTGATGACGGTGAAAAGAAATCAAAATTTATTCTTTTCTTCATCACTAACTCTATCAAATATCATACTCCCGGCCATTCTAGCAAGTTTGTGAAATGGTGATGCAGATGTCAAACACATCCCGAAAGTCAACAGGTGCAATGATGCACTTATGATATCTATTCAGATACTCTATCCAGTTCTTCCTGAGAAACTCCTGCCCGACATCAATTATCTGATAATATAATATAAATTGATTAATAAAAAATAACATGACATCATACAATTCTAAAATTAATATAAAAATATTAAAAAGATGTCATAATATATATCAAGAATAATAAGAAAACAAAGTTATACTCCGATACTTACATCATCAATTATCATATCTTTGT
>UESW01001685.1:300881-384544 GCA_900491605.1 Calamus simplicifolius | reverse complement strand
AAGAAGCTCTTCCAAAGGTAGAGTATTTAGGTCTTTGGCTTCTTGAATGGCTGTCATTTTGGCTTCCCATGATCTTGGTAATGACCTAAGAATTTTGCGAACTAATTCAGCATTAGTATAGGTTTTTCCAAGACTCTTCAAACCATTAACAATATCAGTAAATCTAGTATACATGCATGTTATGGTTTCAGATTGTTCCATGCTAAATAATTTATATTTATGCACAAGTATATTAATCTTAGATTCTTTAACTTGGTTGGTTCCCTCATGGGTAACCTCTAATCTATCCCATATCTCTTTAGCGGAATTACAGGTAGAGATACGATTAAATTCATTAGCATCAAGAGAACAATATAAAACATTCATGGCTTTTGCATTAAGCTGAGCCATCTTCCTATCATTTTCATTCCAATCCCTTTCGGGCTTAGGAACTATAGAACCATCAGCTAAGTGTGTGGGTGTGCTAGGTCCATTAATTATGACACTCCATAATTCATAATCAGTAGCATGAATGAATATCCTCATTCTTGCTTTCCAATATGAATAGTTGGAACCATTAAACAAGGGTGGTCTATTTGTGGAATGACCCTCAACAAAACTTGAGCTGGCTTGTGTTGCCATTTGGATCTTTCGCTCTTGATCGTGTGATCAATCAAAAACAAATGAGCACAAGCTCTGATACCAATTGTTGGCCCAGATGGCAACCCAAGAGGGGGGGGGTGAATTGGATTCTTTTAAAAATTAAGCCTTTTAATGTAATTTAAACTATTGATGAGAGGATGCAAACAATTAATTCAAGTTAAAGCATGATAGCAAGAGAGAGATAAATAAGCACGGCAAACACAGAAATTTTATAGTGGTTCGGTGTATCCAACACCTACGTCCACTCCCAAGCTCCACTTGGGTCCACACTATAATCACCTCGATTACAGTCGAGTTGTTTTACAAGCTTACAACCCAAACTTGTTGTTTCCCAGGATCACAACGAACCCAGCCGGTTTTACACAGGCTTACCAGCACAAAACCCAACACACAAGCTAAACTTAGCTTGTGACGAGGTACACTACCTCCACTAATTCAACCCTCTGATTGAATTAGTAAACCACAAGATGAAAATGTAAGTTTAATACAAAACATCCCTTTAGAGCAGATATTTCAAAATAAAAGCAAGGTTTAGAAGAGCCTGTTTAGATTTGATTTGAGTGCAGGCTTTTCTTCTTTTCTTCTTTCCTCAACTCCTTGAAGTATGGAATCGGGCCTCAGCTCAGATTCTTCACAGATTGAATGTTGGAGTTGATTTGAGCTTTTTCTTCCTTTCTTTGAATGTTGAAAATCTCTTGATTTGCTCTTGAATGGCTCTTGGATTTTCTTCTAGACTTCTCTTGGATTGATGAACTTGAGCACAGATGAAGTCTCCTTTGATTTCACGCCTTTTCTTTCACTCTATTTTTGAATCTCGGATTTTTCAAATGACGCTCTGTTTTTCCTCTTTTTCTGAAAGATTTTTTTTTTCTCTCTTGATTTGTATATCTTGTCTTTGATTTGAAAACGGCCTCTCTATTTATAGACTCTGCGAAAATATAGTCGTTAGACACAAAGAAATCTAGCCGTTATTGAAAAATCTTACCGTTGGCGCTGAGTTGGCATTCAGAAAAATCATGCCCAGATTTGTTGGAGTCGACTCCAGCTTTAGGCGAGTCGGCTCGAAGACGCGATACCAAAAATAGAAATATTCAGAAAGTTAAAGGGTCGACTCAACAAAATAAGGTGTCGACTCCTGACAGTCGGGGGTCGACTCATGAAAAGCAAGGGGTCGACTCGAGAAGTGCTCAGAAAAATAATTCTCTGGTGTCTGAGCGGAGTCGACTCACACAGTCATGGAGTCGGCTCGACAAAATCGGGGGTCGACTCGAGAAATCACATGGGTCAACTCGAGACAAACAAATCTCTGTATACTGAGTGGAGTCGACTCTGAAACTCTAGAGTCGGCTCCGGAACGTATCAAAAATCAGAGAATTTTCTGATTGACTTGAAATTCGTTCCAGATTCATTTTAAATCAATTTTTTGACTTGAATACAATAAAATTGTCATTAGGAATCAATTCAAGAAATGTTCCAAAAACTCATTGATTGAATATGAAGTATAAAAATTTCTTTTTGAAAGCTTAAACATGGAGCTTGAAGTTACTTTCAAATTGATTAAAGTCATACTTAACATACTCATTGATTGTTCTAAATAAATTCATTGCTCATGTAAATAAACTCATTGCATCTTTTAATATACTCATGGCTTTTGGTAATCATCAAAATCAATAAGATTGGGGCAACAATTTCTCAACAATCTCCCCAACAATCTCCCCTTTTTGATGATGACAAAAACATTGAGTATATGCATGATTAATTAAAGAATTTATTTTATTTTCATAGTTAGGCTCCCCCTGAATGAGGTAGCTCCCCTATGAAACTCAAATAAATATTCCATTCATTCAATTTAAGCTTATACACAATTTAATGTCAAAATACAGCCTTTTCATCTAAATTGCTTTTTCATTCATTCACTGTATGTGTAATGTTTAATTATTACTTCCTTTTATCTCATTCATTCAATTATTTATTATATGCATATATAATAACATTCGTTTAATTTCTCCCATGCATATACAGATATAAAACTCCCCCTTTTTTGTTATCAACAAAAAGGTAGAGAAGCATCAAACATAATCACATTCATGATTTAAGATATGTTTTAACAAGATCTGAGATTCATTGATAATAGGAGAAGTACATTCAAACTCAGATTACATTGAGCATTCAAAACTGACTTTTCATTACATCAATGTATCAAAATGTAAAACATAATATGAACTTCATTACATTGCAAAGACTAAGCATCTATTACATCAAAAATGTGTCCTTACAATCCTTGTTAAGTGATCTAATTCTTCATTCCATCAGTTTGAAGCTTAACATAATCCTTCAGTCTTTCATCTACAAAAGTACAAGCAGTTAAAATCTTGTCTTGAAGTTCAGCATTGCACTTTGCATAGTCTCACCATCTCCACAGATGTCTTTAAGTTCTTCAAAAATATTCTTTAGGTCACCACTTAAAGACTCAGTAGAAGAGCTAAGAGATTCAATCTTGGTGATCCGATCATCTAATGAATAAAGAGTTTCTTTAAGATTCATAAATTTGTTGTCAAACTCAGTCTTCAATTTATCCTCTTGATCATCAAGAAGACTCTTGAGCTGCTTAACTGAAGATCTGAAAAACCAACAGATGAAGAAGATGCTGATCAACCATGGAGCAGGAGAAGGGGCGGAACAGGAACAGAAGAGCTCGGAGGTACAGGTGATGAATGTCTAACTGAGGTCCAGGTGCCTCAACATCAGCGGCTCTATCTTCCAACTACTTTTCCTTTCCCATCTGCCATCCTTCTTCACAAATCCCATTCTATGAATAGTGGCCAAACTATAGTAATCAGTGTGTCTTAAATTTCTCATGGCTCACTATCGGAAATGATTATCCCTTGGCTTTGAAAATCTTAGTTATATCATGCCATAGGGTAGACTGATTTCTCTTGCTCCCACAGTCAGCAATGTACCAAATATCATGCTCGGAAGATTGATAGGTCTTCCAGTCACTATAGCATCCATTACAAAATATCTCTCTCAGAAACATATCAAATCTCCCAATCTTAGGGAATAGAATCCTACTACAAATGTTATGGAGAAGTCTTAATTCCAAGGATAGTTGATTTGCATGGACTTCTTCAAAACCAACAATTTCTTTATTTAAGCAATCTTGATAGAGCTGGGCTCCTATCATCAGTGAAAAAGTAGAAGTACCAGACACTGGAAGTTCCAACAATCTTGAGAGTAAATCCACTGTCACATTTATTCTATTTCCTCTAATGATGCTGACAATCCATTGTCTCCTCTTGACAGATTTTTATAAAATTCTTTAACAAGGCTGGGTAGGTTGGACAATCTAAGGAACATATTTCTCCCATCCCATTTCAATTAACTGCCTCCCCACAAGAAAACCTTCTGCCTCAAATAATTCAAAATCAACCTTTCTCCCGGTTGTAATCACTCTATCGGCTAGACGGTCTACCTGAGATGTGGCCGCAGTAGGAGAAGCACTCGGAGTTGAAGAGGATGAGGTGGAATCCATGCTCGGAGACGCGGAGCGCCTCACAGTCTTCTTCACCGCCTTCTTCCTTTTCATCCCGGCCGCTCCAAGGCTAGAACCACGGGTTTTAGGAGCCATTTGATCTAGTGGAAAGGTTAATCAAGGATTTCTAAGGATTTGGTAGGTTAGGAAAAAATTTGGAGAGAGTATTTGAAGATTTAGAAGTGAGCGAGGAGTCGACTCTGCCCTAGATAAATCGACCTGGGACCACTTCGAGTCGGCTCCCGCAAAGTGTGGGGTCGACTCCGGGTAGTCACAGAAATTTATCCCGAAGTGGAGTCGACTCGCACAGAGATGGGGTCGGCTCCAGAGTTTCAGCAGAAACATGGAGTCGACTCCGATACTGACCGAGTCGGCTCCGAGACCATTTCAGAGCAAAAACATAAAGTTTCAGGGAATCTGAAATGTGTCCGGATATGATCATAAAATTGATAAAAAATCATTGGAGATCAATAAGATATGAGTTCTAGATAAGATTTCCTTAAAGATCAGGGATTTGAAAGAATTTTAGATAAAATTTTCTTAGGGGTTTCAAATTTATTCTAATGGATCACAAATCCCTAACTCTCCTCTAAGATAACAGAATCTTTCTTCACTCAAGGGTTTTGTAAATATATCAGCTAATTGATCTTCAGTATTAACATAATCAAGACATATTTCTCCATTCGTTACATGTTCTCTAATAAAATGATATCTAATTTCTATGTGTTTTGTTCTAGAATGTTGAATTGGATTTTTTGTTAGATTAATTGCACTTGTGTTGTCACATTTTATAGGTGTTTTGTCAAGTGTGATACCATAGTCTTCAAGTTGTCGCTTAATCCATAGGATTTGAGCACAGCAACTTCCAGCTGCAACATATTCAGCTTCAGTAGTTGATAATGCAACTGAATTTTGCTTTTTGCTAAACCATGAGATTAAGTTACTTCCTAAGAATTGGCATGCACCACTTGTGCTTTTCCTATCTAACTTACATCCAGCATAATCAGAATCAGAATATGCAATTAAGTTCAATGTTGAGTCTCTAGAATACCATAAACCTACATTTTTTGTTCCATTTAAGTATCTTAGTATTCTTTTAACAGCAATTAAGTGAGATTCTTTAGGTTCTGATTGAAATCTAGCACATAGACAAACAGAGAACATTATATCAGGTCTACTTGCAGTTAAGTAGAGTAGGGATCCGATTATACCTCGATAATACTTTGATCAACTTTCTTACCTTCCTCATCTTTGTCTAATTTGCATGAAGGACTCATTGGAGTTCCAAGGGGTTTCATTGAATCCATACCAAACTTTTTGAGTAGTTCCTTTGTGTACTTGGTTTGGTTGATGAAAATCCCTTCCTTTTCTTGTTTGATTTGGAGTCCAAGGAAGAAGTTGAGTTCTCCCATCATGCTCATTTCAAACTCACCCTGCATCAACTTAGCAAATTCTTGACATAGAAGATTGTTAGTAGCACCAAAAATAATATCATCAACATATATTTGAACTACTAATAAATCTTTACCTTTTCTTTTCAAAAATAATGTTTTATCTACATTTCCTCTTATGAAATCATTTTCAATTAAGAATTTACTTAATCTATCATACCATGCTCTAGGTGCTTGTTTCAAACCATATAATGCTTTGTGCAATTTAAAAACGTGATTTGAAAATTCATGATCTTCAAAACCTGGTGGTTGTTCTACATATACTTCTTCATTTATAAATCCATTTAGAAAAGCACTTTTTACATCCATTTGAAATAAGTTAAAATTCATGTGACATGCAAATGCAAGTAATAGTCTAATGGCTTCTAATCTAGCTACTGGTGCAAAGGTTTCATCAAAATCAATACCTTCTTCTTGATTATATCCTTTTGCAACTAATCTAGCTTTGTTTCTAATTACTATGCCATTTTCATCTAGTTTATTTCTAAATACCCATTTTGATCCTATAACAGAATGATCTTTAGGTCTTTCTACTAATGTCCATACGTTATTTCTAGTAAATTGATTTAATTCTTCTTGCATTGCTAACATCCAATTATTATCTTTTTCAGCTTCTTCAATAGTTTTAGGTTCAATTTGTGATACAAATGCAAGATGATTACTAATATTTCTCATAGATGATCTAGTTCTTATTCCTTGAGATGGATCACCTATAATCAATTCCTTAGGGTGACTATAAGCATATCTCCAATCCCTAGGAAGATCCATATCATTATGATTAGTGTTAGTATCATCATCCTTAGGTGAATCATTATCTTTAGCTTCTTGCTCATGATCTGAAGATACATCAATATTTAATTTTTCAAGATCTTTCTCAATTATGTTTGTATCTTCCTCATCATCAAACTTTTCGGAACGAGTTGCTAAAGATTCATCAAAACTACATGAATGGATTCTTCAACAACTAAGGTTTTTTGTTAAATACTCTATATGCTTTACTAGTTGTTGAATATCCTAAGAATATTCCTTCATCAGATTTAGCATCAAATTTACCTAAGTTATTTTTACCATTATTGTGAACAAAGCATTTACAACCAAATGCATGAAAATATCTAATATTAGGTTTTCTGTTTTGCCATAGTTCATAAGGTGTTTTCTTAAGTATTGGTCTTATTAGGGCTCTATTTAAAATGTAACATGCCGTGTTTATAGCTTCCGCCCAAAAATACTTTGGTAGGTTGCTTTCACATAGCATGGTACGGGCCATGTCTTCTAAAGTCCTATTTTTCCTTTCTACAACACCATTTTGTTGTGGGGTCCTAGGTGCAGAAAAATTATGATTAATACCATTTTCAGCATAAAAATTTTCAAATAGGTGATTTTCAAATTCAGTTCCATGATCACTTCTTAGAGACACTATGGTAGTGTTTTTCTCATTTGTGACTTTCTTAAAGAATTTCAGGAATATCGAGAAAGTCTCATCTTTGTGAGCTAAAAATAATACCCAAGTGTATCTAGAGTAATCATCTACAATCACAAGACCATATTTCTTTCCTCCTAGACTTGTGGTTCTAGTTGGTCC
Source organism: Calamus simplicifolius (assembly GCA_900491605.1). NCBI lineage: Eukaryota > Viridiplantae > Streptophyta > Magnoliopsida > Arecales > Arecaceae > Calamus > Calamus simplicifolius. The sequence continues at coordinate 377,337 of UESW01001685.1, read as the reverse complement.
AAAAAGGTCCATGTGAAGTAGCTCTAATGGCCTAGAAGTTGAAACAACATTTTTAGATTTGAAAGAACTTCTTGTTTGTTTTCCAAATTGACATGCATCACATATTTTGTTGTTTTCAAAATCTATTTTAGGTAGCCCTTTAACTAAGTCCATTTTAATTAGTTTTGAAATTAGGTGTGTGCTTGCATGACCTAATCTACGATGCCATAACCATCCAATTTCATTCATATTAGCATTATCAGCAATTAAGCAATGATCACTCATAGATAATTTGTCTAGATCAACCAAGTAAACATTGCCATGTCTATAACCAGTAAATACAATGCTATTATCAATGGAATTAGACACTGTGCAGAAAGAGGTTTCAAATGATACTTTAAATCTTTATCGCACAATTGGCTTATACTAATTAAGTTATGCTTCAAACCATCAACATAAAGTACATTATCTATAAAGGTGGATGGAGTTATACGGATTTTACCAAGGCCCATAATCTGACCTTTACCATTATCTTCGAACGTAACAACTCCTCCTTTCTTTTCTTCAAGGGTGATGAATTCTTCTTTGTCACCCGTCATATGTCTTGAGCAGCCACTATCAAGATACCACTTTCTCTTTGATCTCTTGGCCACAAGACATTCCTGCAATGAAATCAAACTTTATGTTTAGGTACCCAAGCTTTCTTGGGTCCTTCATGGTTAGTAGCAACAAATATTGTTCCTTTCGGAACCCATATTTTCTTCCCTTTAAAATAAATTCTTATTTGGTTTTTGTAAATTGCATTCAAATGATTTATTCCCTTTTAAATTACATTTAAAACAAGTGATGTTACTTTGGCTAGCACGTACAAAAAATTTTTCAAAGATTTTTGTTTTCTTGATGTATTGTATCCTAATCCAGCCTTGTCAAAAACTGCTTTTTGACTATCTAAAATCATGTTAGTTTAGTGGAACTTAAGGTGAATTTATCAACAATATCTTTGTATTTTTTAACTTCTTTCTTTAGAGATTCATTTTCTGTAATGTGCTGTTCATTTTCCAAAGATAGAGTTTGCATTTGCTTTTTCAAATCTTTTGTCAGATTTTCTTTTTCAGATTTTAGTATATTAATTTCATGAGTAAAATCATCCTTTTCTTTAAGAAATATTTCCTCTTTATCTTTTGAATTTGTAATTGCAAGCATCACTTCATTTTTCTCTTTAATTAAGTTTATGTTTTCATTTTTCAGAGATTTATATTTCTTTTTCAAAATCTTAAAATCATCTACAAGTTCATTGAAGGCTTCAAATAATTCATCAAAAGTAAAATCATCACAGGGTTTTCAGTACTTACCTCGTCGTCGTCATTCGCCATAAAACAAATGTTGGCAACCTCTTTTTGTTCTTCTTCTTCGGAAGAAGATTCATCACTGTCGCTCCAAGTTGCAACATACGCTTTCTTCTTTTTCTTGAAGGTCTTTTTCAATTGCGGACAGTCATATCTATAATGCCCCGGTTTCTTACATTATAACAGATCAAGGGGTCTTTCTCTTTGTCCTTGTCCTTATCTTTTTCCTTTTCTCCTTCCATCTTATTTCCAAATTTTCTTTTGTGGAAGGGTTTCTTTCTCCTCATGAATTTCTTAAACTTTCTTGCTAGAAGAGCTGTGTCTTCATCATCATCCTCATCATCGCTGCTGCTATCTTCAACTTTTGCAGCCTTGAGGGCAATTGTCTTTTTCTTTTTGTTGTCCTCCTCCACATGTTGCTTCATTGTCAATTCATGGGTCATAAGAGATCCAAGAAGCTCTTCCAAAGGTAGAGTATTTAGGTCTTTGGCTTCTTGAATGGCTGTCATTTTGGCTTCCCATGATCTTGGTAATGACCTAAGAATTTTGCGAACTAATTCAGCATTAGTATAGGTTTTTCCAAGACTCTTCAAACCATTAACAATATCAGTAAATCTAGTATACATGCATGTTATGGTTTCAGATTGTTCCATGCTAAATAATTCATATTTATGCACAAGTATATTAATCTTAGATTCTTTAACTTGGTTGGTTCCCTCATGGGTAACCTCTAATCTATCCCATATCTCTTTAGCGGAATTACAGGTAGAGATACGATTAAATTCATTAGCATCAAGAGAACAATATAAAACATTCATGGCTTTTGCATTAAGCTGAGCCATCTTACTATCATTTTCATTCCAATCCCTTTCGGGCTTAGAACTATAGAACCATCAACTAAGTGTGTGGGTGTGCTAGGTCCATTAATTACGACACCCCATAATTCATAATCAGTAGCTTGAATGAATATCCTCATTCTTGCTTTCCAATATGAATAGTTGGAACCATTAAACAAGGGTGGTCTATTTGTGGAATGACCCTCAGCAAAACTTGAGCTGGCTTGTGTTGCCATTTGGATCTTTCGCTCTTGATCGTGTGATCAATCAAAAACAAATGAGCACAAGCTCTGATACCAATTGTTGGCCCAGATGGCAACCCAAGAGGGGGGGTGAATTGGATTCTTTTAAAAATTAAGCCTTTTAATGTAATTTAAACTATTGATGAGAGGATGCAAACAATTAATTCAAGTTAAAGCACGATAGCAAGAGAGAGATAAATAAGCACGGCAAACACAAATTTTATAGTGGTTCGGTGTATCCAACACCTACGTCCACTCCCAAGCTCCACTTGGGTCCACACTATAATCACCTCGATTACAGTCGAGTTGTTTTACAAGCTTACAACCCAAACTTGTTGTTTCCCGGGATCACAACGAACCCAGCCGGTTTTACACGGGCTTACCAGCACAAAACCCAACACACAAGCTAACCTTAGCTTGTGACGAGGTACACTACCTCCACTAATTCAACCCTCTGATTGAATTAGTAAACCACAAGATGAAAATGTAAGTTTAATACAAAACAGCTCCTTTAGAGCAGATATTTCAAAATAAAAGCAAGGTTTAGAAGAGCCTGTTTAGATTTGATTTGAGTGCAGGCTTTTCTTCTTTTCTTCTCTTCCTCAACTCCTTTGAAGTATGGAATCGGGCCTCAGCTCAGATTCTTCACAGATTGAATGTTGGAGTTGATTTGAGCTTTTTCTTCCTTTCTTTGAATGTTGAAAATCTCTTGATTTGCTCTTGAATGGCTCTTGGATTTTCTTCAAGACTTCTCTTGGATTGATGAACTTGAGCACAGATGAAGTCTCCTTTGATTTCATGCCTTTTCTTTCACTCTATTTTTGAATCTCGGATTTTTTAAATGACGCTATGTTTTCCTCTTTTTCTGAAAGATTTTTCTTTTTCTCTCTTGATTTGTATATCTTGTCTTTGATTTGAAAATGGCCTCTCTATTTATAGACTCTGCGAAAATATAGTCGTTAGACACAAAGAAATCTAGCCGTTATTGAAAAATCTTACCGTTGGCGCTGAGTTGGCATTCAGAAAAATCATGCCCAGATTTGTTGGAGTCGACTCCAGCTTTAGGCGAGTCGGCTCGAAGACGCGATACCAAAAATAGAAATATTCAGAAAGTTAAAGGGTCGACTCAACGAAAATAAGGTGTCGACTCCTGACAGTCGGGGGTCGACTCATGAAAAGCAAGGGGTCGACTCGAGAAGTGCTCAGAAAAATAATTCTCTGTGTCTGAGCGGAGTCGACTCACACAGTCATGAAGTCGGCTTGACAAAATCGGGGTCGACTCGAGAAATCACATGGGTCGACTCGAGACAAACAGACATCTCTGTATACTGAGTGGAGTCGACTCTGAAACTCTAGAGTCGGCTCCGGAACGTATTGAAAATCAAAGAATTTTCTGATTGACTTGAAATTCGTTCCAGATTCATTTTAAATCAATTTTTTGACTTGAATACATAAAATTGTCATTAGGAATCAATTCAAGAAATGTTCAAAAGCTCATTGATTGATATATGAAGTATAAAAATTTCTTTTTGAAAGCTTAAACATGGAGCTTGAAGTTACTTTCAAATTATTAAAGTCATACTTAACATACTCATTGATTGTTCTAAATAAATTCATTGCTCATGTAAATAAACTCATTGCATCTTTTAATATACTCATGGCTTTTGGTAATCATCAAAATCAATAAGATTGGGGCAATAATTTCTCAATAATCTCCCCAACAGATACTCTTCCAATACTCAAGATCATTTTGAGTGTTATACCCTGCTTCACCCCCATTTCCATAATCAGTCTTTTCAACCAAAGAGTTCCTTAGCAGCCTTTGTAATCTCTATATACTCAGCCTCTATTGTAGACAAGGCCGTGATAGGTTGAGGATTGATCTCTAAGAAATCAGTCCACCATACATGTTGAATATATAACCTGCAATAGATTCTTGTATCCAGATCACCTACAAAATTTGTATCAACAAACCCTTCCAATGGACCTAACAACTTACTTGAGATATTGAAGTTCTTCTTAGGTCCTTCATGCTGCCCAAAAACCAGATCAAACCGTTGAGTTCTCTGAAGATACTGCAAGATCCACTTCAAGATCCACTTCAGTGCCTTTCAGTGCTCATTTTCTGGGTTTGCCAGGTACCTGCTCACCTAGCTCACTACATGCACTATATCTGGCCGACAACACACCATAGCACACATAATGCAGATCACGGTACTACCATATGGAGCTCTCTCTATGTACTCTTTCTCTTCATCTTGTTGGAGGTTTTATAGCTTCGAAAGAGATATATGGTTCGCCAAAGGTGTTTCAACTGGTTTGGCCTTATCCATCCCAAGCCTCTCCAACACCTTCTGAATGTATCCTCCCAATGACAAGTGGAAAATACCCTTGGTTCTATCACTGTAAATTTTCTTCCCAAGTATCTTCCTTGCTGGACCTAAATCCTTCATCTCAAACTCTGATGACAATGCAATTTTAGCCCATTTACTGCTTCGATACCCTTGTTGGCTTCTATGATTTCATATATTTGTTGTTTTCAAGATTGCTTGGCCTCTATTTGGTGATGGCAAAAGGGAGAGTGAAATATTCTTGAGCTTATAGCTTGATATTGAGTTTACATAATATTTTACCAAAACTCTAAACATGTTGTATTGATACTCTTCCAATACTCTAGATCATTTTGAGTGTTATTTTGAGATAGGCTTTTGCTATATTTTCATGGTGTGACTACTCAATCAATTAAAAGTCTATCCTAATTTAAAACACCTAAATAAGGTCTTCTTCATCAAAAGATCTCACGGCCAAGAGATCCCTATTCTTTAGCTGATTTTGTTTAAGAAACAGAGGTAATTTTCTTTGCAGGGAAGTAAGTAACAAAGAAAAACTTAGAATCTTTACATCTTATAACTCAAAATCAAACAAAATGAAAAAAAAAATTTATACGGGCAACCTCAATTAAGTTTAGGATTAAAATTTTGTTATTGCTACTGTTTGAAATAGAAGCAATTCCTTAAGGCTCGTCCTACGTAGCACTTCTCTAAAAACAGTCCCCTGCTTGTCGCCATGCTGCTGGATGATTGCTGAAGGTCCCGTGGTCTGATTGGGACTATTAGGCATCATTGGAGGGATGATTCTTCACCGATGAAACAGGGATAGAAGGCCGCTTCACCCTCTCCAAACGAGCAGCAAGCTCACGGCAACGACTGCATGCCAAGAAATTGGTCTGAGAATAATAAAGGAGACAATCTGTACGTAGGTCACGATTCTTCAGCCTTCTCCTTCTTCTGATTATGTCGAGCCGTTGACAGCCTTCTTCCGATTTGCATCTCTTCTTCCAAACAGGTCATGCCAGCATGGAGTTCTTCTATGACTTCTTCTACAGAGAAAACAGGGGACTCAATCACACAATCCACCTAGGCTTCCACAACTGCAATCGACATCAGTGTTAGCCTCTTCTCATTAATCATGGCTGCTCTGCCACAGGTATCAATGCTGTCTGACTCAGCTGCGGTTGCAGCTTCTTCCTCTTCGCTCTAATCTTTCAATGGATCAAGCTTGGCAATTACTGCTCACGGTGCCCGTCTTCTGGTCCTGCTTGCGGGAGGCGATGAGAGGATCAGTAGATTTCACTGCTACACCCAGTGAGACAACAAGGGTTGTCGTGCCCTGTTTCAATGCTCACGGCTCATTCGCTGTTGTAATTCTGGTCGTGGTAGGATGATGGAATTCAATATGGAGATTTCTGATAAGTACATAAATACTAGCCATAAAATTATAATTTAAAGATTAAATTATTATTATTCTTTAAATTTGATATTTTTATATAATATTTTTAGGAAAAGACTCTGCCAACTCGAAGAGCTTGATTTTAGAAGTCCAACGGTACAAACGACACTCAAATCGGACTTAAAACAAGCTCAAAATAGATTTTTCAAGATTTAACCCTAGAATTGTATGGAATTTAAAGTAGTCGCCGATAAGAGGAAATCATGTGATATGTTTAAGGCTGTGATTTGAACTTTGAAAGGAACAAATCTAATTTAACACGGATTACACACGGAGTTGACGCGTCTTCCTTCCTTATAAAAGAACACCATCGGATGCACTTGTTTCCTTTTATCCCCTATTCTTCTCTTGGTTCTACCCCACTCCTATTTTGTTTCCTCCACTCCATAACCCAAATCTTTCCATCCGTTCTCCTTCCACCAACCATCATACCTTATATACTCAACCATCTTCCTATCTTAGGAAGTAAAAATCTTCCTATAAGTAGAAAGTGGATTTACGGAAGCAGGAAGTGGATTTGTAGATCCATCATTTCATGAAGTAGAAGTAGATTATAATTTTTTATGAAATTTTTAGGTACTATGAAATAAAGTATTTATTTATGTTATTTTTTATTGAATTTTTTTCAGGCGAAAATAATTTTTGACTGATCTATTCTCTAAAAGGGATGGGCCATGATCAACGGGTACGGGCTGTACTCTAATTAAGATAGATCATATCTTAATTATTTTTACAACCAATCATCTGCTTATTTAAATATTTAATTGCATAAATTTATTTTAAGATAACTACTCAAAGTCCATGTGGATTCGATTCCTTACTCTCGCTACTCTATCTAAGATTAGTGAAATTAAGGTGTTTAAATCGTTGCGATACGACACACATCAATTTCCATGCCACTTCCTCTTGTTCACAATGGCATGGAGCCCGGCCCCCAACAAAATTCTAGAGCCACTAGCACCCAACAAAATCCTCTGTTAAATCTTCTCTCAATAAGGCTTTGGATTACTGAGTTATCATGAAAGCCAGGACTGCTTGTGCTTATATTAGAGGAGGGATCCACAGTGCACTACATAAACTAAGACTAGTGTTTTCCTCATATATGAAAACATGTCCTTCTTGATTTTATAAATTTCAAGGCAAACTATAATATAAATATTATATATTGGTGAAGGTTTTTATCATGGTACAATTTTGAATTTGTTGGGGAATGTTTGTTTACATAATTGAATTCAAATATTGGGTGATTTTTGATTAAGTAGGTAAAGTCATTCATTAAATGTTAGGCATCCATTACTTTGGAATTGATTTTAGCTCAAGGATGCGGCAAATTTTATTCCTCCACTTTAGTTCCCATTTTGCACGGAGGAACAAGGCAACTCCCACTACGATATTATCTTTATGTCATTAATGTCTCTTTGTCTGTTTAAACTTTCAAACTCATTCAACATTATGTGGTGAACGGGCTTCTTATTTTGCTAAGGAACTAATTGGTAAAGCCCACTTTAGCCACATAATAACCATTTATAAGGTATCCAATATTTTCAATGGAGTAGTTTTGATAGAAATATAATAAAACTCTCGAAATACATTTTGAAACATGATTTGGAATATTATGCAGTCATTTCGAATGTGAGTTGACATACTACAAGATTGCATCAAGTTACAACCAAATGAGAAATTCAACTATGATGCAATTTGACTTACTTATGATATCAAAACAAGTTGGCTAGCCTACCTTTTAGCCTGCACTATATTCGACTTCACTTATAGGACTTCAAAAATGACCACTTAATTTGGTAGAAGAAATAGGTAGAAGAGGTTGTATTCCATAAGTGAGAGGGTGACATAGAGAGAAGAAATTAATGATTAATGAATTGCCAGGAAAATATAAAAAGGTGTTTCTTAACTCATGGTCTAACTTATTTTATTATAAAACAATCTTTTAAGGCTTACCTTTGGTAGCTTAGAGAAAATATATAACAAATACATATACGAGAATATCTTTTAATGCTCACCCATGGTTGGCCTATGGAGAGCTAAGCCATAGGGTTATCAGGGGAATTTCTATTTTCATGCTCAAATTACTCAGTACACCCCTCGATTTTTTAAAAAAATTAAATTCCTAAACTACCCTTAAATCTTTCTTCCACCGCAAAAATTTCTCTCCACACCCCTCTCCCTCACCCCACCCGACTGAGACCCTCTCCTCTTCCCTTCTCCTTCCCAGCCAGTAGCGGCGAGCGGGAGCAGCGGCGGTGGCGATTGCAGTGGCGGCGGCAGCAGCGGCGGCAACGAGCAAATGCGATGGCCCTTCCTTAGCCCACGGCTTCTCCTTGCCCCTCTGTTCGGCCTTGAATGGCCGAACAAAGGAATTCTGTTCGGTCTGTTCTTTGTTCGGCCTTGATAGACCGAACAGAAGGCTTTTATTTGACCTATCAGGGCTGAACGGAAAGCTTCTGTTGCAGGCCGAACAGAAGCATTCTGTTCGATCTGTTCTCTGTTCGACCTATCAAGGCCGAACAGAAGGCTTTTATTTGACTTATAAGGGCCGAACAAAAAGCTTTCGTTCAGCCTAATAGGCTGAACGGAGGGAGGTGGTGTGGGAGGGAAGGTTTGTTTTCATGGCACATGAAGTCGTGTTTCCATGGCACAAGCTGACAAAAAGAAAAAAAAATTCTCCTGTTACTTGAGTTGGATAGAGACGACGTAGGCCGGTATTGCGTTAAACCCGATGGAGGAGGGGCAGAAGGGGGGTCTGTTCAAGCGGAGGGTGTGGAGAGAAATTTTTGCAGTGGAAAGAGATTTAAGGGCAGTTTAGGCATTCATTTTTTTTAAAAAAAATGAAGGATGTACCGAGTAATTTGAGCGGTGCAAATAGAAATTCCTGGTTATCAGCTATGCCCCGGCTACCAGCTACTGCATTGTCAACCGTTGAAGGAGCAGATACATCCCTTCCATCCCTAACTCTTGATGATTGTTGATTGATTTTGGTTTCTTTATCAAAATCAACATTGGTACCCTTGATATTGGCATGTTGGGAACAGGTCTCTATATAAATGAACTTTTATACATAAGAAATAGCTATGGAATGTAACAAGCATATTTATGTTCAGTAATTTCATGTTTTCATGGAATTATGGATGCCAAGGTGTTGGGAACATTCATCACAGAACGGGATGTACGCACTATGATTATGCAACACATTGCCTTCATCGAAAACATCTATACAAACATATGCTAAGCAGTTGATAGAACTAGCTATTGCTTTGAGCTTCTATGGCTGGCTGGCATTTCGCATTAATCCTTTATTTTTTTACCTTTTCTCATGTAGTCTTCATAGGATTTCACTTTCTTGCATTTGGATACTTGTTTTTGTTTTGGTGTATTAATTATGATTTCTTGAATTTTCTCACTTAACTAGAGGTATCCAGATATTTAATTTGTTTTTCGATTACTGGTTGAGGCCCTTTCTTTAGAATCTTTCTAGTGCGGATGTTGTAACATGTTTTTCAGCTCAGTATAGAAATTAACTTGGAGTTGTAGCAAATTGATAACCTGAAAGAATTTATTAGTCATCTATCCCAGACTATGCACTCCTCTGTCCTTGGATCCTTGGTCATGACCGATAAAACATTTTTTTTTCTTCATCTATCAGAAGTTTATTACTTGCCTTCCCAAATTGTACTATCGTCTTATTTATTTAGTCATATAGGTGTCATGTTGTGACCATTGAAGCCAAACTTGATTAACAAAATCGACTGAATGAGAAGAATAAACCATTTTTGATTTTTGTTATGGTCTAATACAACTCTTGCATTTAGCTCTTTCTAAATCTTGCAGAAATACCCATGATGGGGGCTGTGGAAGATATCACTTATGAGATTGCTTCCTAGACTGCTTTTTCTTACCTAGAGAAAGGGAAAAAACTAGTTGAACTATAATTATGTAGAAAACTTTTCATATAGTTGGAAAGGCGAGAAGATGACACTACTATTACTGCATCCATGCAAGTGTTCAATCCTCTTCATGGGCTGGAATGGGCCCTCGAAAAATAGAAAAAAAAATAAAACCCTAATATTCCTTAAGAAATCAGTCCCCAGATAATTCCATGCAAGGTTGTTACAAGATTTTGGGATACTCGAGTTGCAATAGGTATTTGTATACTTGGAAAAGTTTTTCGTGTGCATGCCAAAGCAAAAAAAAAAAAAGATTTTGCTCTTGGCACACGTGAACATACGGCGCACACCAATCATCGGGTCGGTGTAGCATAACTTTTCCTTGCATACTTTTTGTTGAGTTTCATGTTGCAACATTTTAATGCTTATATAACATCTCAAGTCCACCTACTACTTCAATTGATCCGTTACTAGACCGAAACCATATGGCCTTAAAAACTTGAGTGAAGGTTAATTGATAGCAAATGAACTTTTTTTTCAATCCGATATGAGACTATTTTTGGGTACTACAATCTTTTTCTTTTATAATGCAAATTGATAGCAGGCGAATTTGAGTTATAGGCACTTTAAACTTTTCTTTCCCATCTCATGTAAAATTATATTTGGGGTATTACAATCTTTCCTTCTTATAATAAGAAAACCTCATTACATGCCATAAACCATGACAAGCTAGCCAAAACCTAACCCGATCGACCTCATATGCCATAATCTAGCCAAATTCTATTTCGAGCCAACTTGTTGGTGCTGCAAAGATGGCTTCATGCCATAGTAGGACTCTACCACCGTTTTATAGGTAGCCCTTTTCTCATGCCATCAACTTTGTATACTTGGATTGGCTCTAATACCATTTATAACATCCCAAGCTCATTTGTTAATCTAATTAACCTGTTGAAAAATTCTTTGTGCACCGTGCATCGTGCATGGTGCAGGAAGGGGTTCATAGCGCATGGTGATTGGTATGCATGCGATGCAAAAAGAACAAAAATATTTTCGGCACATGAACGCATGGATCAATCATCGTGTGCGGTACATGTTTCCTGCACCGCTCGTGTGTGCACTGGACTTTTTGTAACCTATTAGTGGGCTAAAACCATATGGCCTAAAAAATTTAAGTAAAAGTTAATTAGTGGCAGATAAATTTAAGTTAGAAGTACTTCAAACTTTTTTTTTTATCCTGAGTAAAACTTTCTTTTTTAAAGATATTACAGCTTGTTTCAGTTCTAGAGTTCAAATATCTCAAATTTAATCCTGTAACTGCACATATGACTCAGGTGGAGAATGAAAGTGTGCTTTAGCATACCACTATGCTTGGCTAGCAAAGTACCCTGTGCCCTGCTTGCCTACAAAGGGACCCCACCTTTAACCTGTGACCGGAGCCATATTCAATGTATATTAAAGGACCAAGACATCCATCTCAATCTTCAAATTTCTTGTTGTCAGTACTTTCCCAAATGTCATTTTTACCTCTTCCTTCCCCCTAATCAGATAAATTTATTAACTACATCACTGCTTTAACTTATACCTATAATTTTTATCATCCCAAAAAAATATTGCACTAGATTTACAGAAGAATGATTACATTTCAGCTGCCATATTTGCTCTCGGATGGGAAACAAGAACTTGACTTTCAGACTGCACAAAATCAATAATAAATTAGTATTTGATTTTGTAGAGCTGTAAATGGTGTTCGTTCACATACCTTGTGACAATGTTGCATGTACGAGAGATAAGTCTTATAGAGACACTACAAGATTATTCAAATTAGAGACGCCATTATGGCATCGCTAACAAACCAAAAGTCGTCACTAAATTGTTTAGCAACACGCAAAAATCTGTCGCTAAAACATTTGTCGCTAACAAAATAGCGAGGAGTAATTCGTCACTAATTAGCGACGTGGATGGCATAGCTAATTAACAATGCCTTTAGCTACGCCTTAATGGCATAGCTAATTAGCGATGCCATTATAGCTATGCCTTAATGGCATTGCTAATTAGCTACGTCTTAATGGCATAGCTAATAGCCAGACCTACCAAATTAGCAATACCAATTTGGCATCGCTATTTTTTATTTTAAAATCAATAATTATTTAATTACCTTTTATCATCAGCTAAAATAATATTAAATTAAAACTAAAAATACATTCACAAATGAAATCTTTTAATGAAAATAAAAATAAATATATAAAATATAAATATTCATAATACAAACCAGTAGCACATAAATGCCAAAAGAGTAGCACATAAATATAATACTCATAAAATACAAAAAAATCTAAAAATATCAATGTCGAGAGCTAGAGGAAGGGTCATCTAGAGTTATAGGTAGAGCAGAAAACTGTGTCGACTGCAACATTCATATAACCAACTATCGCATCTCCTGCAACCACTGCTCATAACAAATGCGCTCCTCTTGCTATTCCCGATGGATCTTCGCAACCTTGGTCATCATCTTGGATCTCGCACATTCCGCGATGGAACGCTCAATTTTCTCATACTCACCGATGTCATCCTAATTGAAAGAAGAGGAACCATGTCGGTCGAAGAATGCAAAAGCTTTGGTGCCTAGACCATAGACTCTATGATCATTTGGTTGTGCGCCAACAGCCTCTAAAAAGATGTGGCTGCTCTCATGCTGCGAATGATCGGCCGTGGACCCTTCCTCCTCTAATGGTTGTGTGGTCTGAGATAATAGCTCATCCACACGAGCCTACAAGGAATACATATCAAATATAATAAACTCATATAAGAGCAAATGTATGAATTAATACATCATGTTTTCAATGATTTACTTACTCTAATACACTGAGAGCGACTGTTGATCCAAGATCCACCTTTGTTTTTAAGCCAGTTTTTCTAACTTCACACATCTTTGTTGCTACCAGCTGCTTTTAAGGAATCCTAGCTAGCTAGTTTTAACTTTTGGATTATATGGGACCAAAAGATGAACTATTCAGTTCTTGGAGTTACCTGCCCCAAAGGAAAACCAACTGCATGCCAACTTTCAATATCCTAAGACATTCTAAGTTTGGAGAACATTGCTTGGAGGGAATGATGTTATCATGCCCCAGACCCTAGTGTGGATCCCGATCATAACAACTCGCTGCATACAATTATGCAAGACATCTTAAATACATAAATTAGCTAATCAACTGGTCCAAGTCATAATTAAAAAAATATTTATGCAACTGAGTAAAAGAAACCTCCAGTTCAAAGGCTTTGATCAACTAGAGTTCTCTACAAATAAAAGAAACTAGTAAAACTACAAAAAAAAAAAAAGAAACTAGAGAGTTAGATAAACTAGGCAATTGGTCCGCTAAGTGCTGCATCTATCCATAGTCCCTTTTTAGTTCCTTGTATTTGAAAAAAAATGAAAGATATTTCATGATCTCGAGCTTAGTAAGAAAACTAACCATGAATTACCATATGTGAATTACCTAGATATATCATTATTGAGAAACCAATATTTACATACCATATATGTTTAAACAAGCATTATTTAGATTAAATTTTTTAGATTTTACTAACCAACATATTAGCATATCATTATTCATTAATTCGTGAACATGTCATTACTGGTTAACAGTATCATGTCATTAGTTTTCATGTTATCATTATCGATATTATTAGTTTACATGTCATCTTATTCTTTTCATTAGTAATTATTGTTATCAATTTACATGCCATCTTATTCATGTCATTAGCAATTCATGTTATCGGTTTACATGCCATCTTATTTATGTCATCAGTAATTCATGTTATCGGTTTGCATATCTTCTTATTCATATCATTAGTAATTCATGTTATTAATAGTACATGTCATCTATAATTCATGTCATCAGTAGTTCAGGTCATTAGTAATTTATTCTCCATGGTCATAGACTACGGTCATATTTATTCCTATAATAACGCCAGAAATCACATTTTAACCCTATGAATGAGGGTGCATCTTCCATATATATCTCCTATACAGGTGAATCCCAATATCAATCATCAGAAATCAATCATCAGCCATTACATAGTGGATAGAGAGTTCATATCATGTTAAGCTTATATCATTCATTCTTTACTTGAAAGTCAAAGCATATGCATGTGTTCAAATAATTTTTATTATTATTATTATTATTATGTTATTATAAGAATATTTTATGAATATATTTATTTGTCTGTAATTATAATGTTATTATTATTGCCAACATAGTAATTAATTTTTCATTAAAAATATGACTAATATTTAGATTTGTGATAAAATAATTATAAATTTAATTATAATTGTTATCTATTTATTTTAGTATCAATTATGCTATTAAAACATTCATAATTTTTGTAAATAATGCTAAAAATAATAGTAATAGGATTCAAAATAGTTAATCAAATATTCATATGCAGAGCATTTTTCAGTAATCATAACGTTAAAATCATTTCAATTACATGTCTCTGGTCAGAATTTATAAATATATATTAATTTAACTAATTCATACTTAGTCTACTTCACTTGATTTGCTATTCCAAAATGTAGTCTCAGAATGTTGTTTACCTATATAATAGATATTTTTAATTAATTTCATATTTTTAATAACTCATAATACTGATTAGATGTAGGATGCCATTCAACCATAGTTGTTAGAATCAGATCGAACCGATCGATTGGACCTGTTGAATCGGGACTCGGAGGCTAAACCGATCCAATTTTAACACAAAACTGAATGTGTAAGACACCCAAAATAACCCGGTCAACCCATCCAGTTCACCCATGAACCGGATGGGATCACGGTTTTATTATCATGTTAACCTTAATTTTGTTATTAAAAAATTTTTTTAATATATATATATATATTATATTAAAATAATTGATTGATGGTTCAACCGGTGACCCAACGGTTAAGCCAATAATTTGGTGACCCAAGCCCTTGGCCGTTTTCGATGTCTGAGCCGAATTGTTACTGGTTGAACCAATGATCCGGTGACCCAAGCCCTTGGCCGTTTTGATGTCTGAGCCTGGTTTGACAACTATGCATCCAACTATGGCCCACCAGAAATGAAGCTTATGGCTTATCTGGGCTTAGTAATTAATTTTAGCTAATAGATCCTACTCCTTTGATTGTATCCCATACCAACCCAACTCTCATTGGGTAGTGGTAGTCTAGATCCATTGAGCGAACCCTTCCAACAATATATATATATATATATATATAATTTTATATTTTACTTAGAGGGTTCAAAGAACCGACTGGACCATTGGTTCAGTATCTTTGGTTTACAAGGCTCATGAGAGTCTTCTTTCTCCAGCATTCGGCTACCTCCCAGCTGATCAAGGAGTCGCTGTCTTCATCACTCAATGCCTTTACTTCGTTGCCAGCGATTCCCTCCTCATATCCTACCTAATAGATTTATGAATCAAAGAAGAAGAGAAGGATAAATTTTAGAGGCTTATTACATTGCCGTTTATATTGCCGGAGTGGAAAAAAAATTACCGGCCAGGACCCTCTCAATCTCCCTATTTCCGAAACAGTGTCCTCTAATGACCATTCAAAGCTTCAAACCTGATGAGGGGTAAAATCATCATTGCATTATTGATCGTCCACATCGATAATTGGGTCATGCCCAATCCAAACACCCTACCAGCCAGCTGGCATAATAGCCAAGCAACGAAGCCGAATCGCCTTTGACAAAGTCGGGTCACCCCGACAACCCGAACCATCCTCATACCTGGCGATCTGAGCGAGCCATTCTATACCTCGGTAACCCAAGCTATCCTTGTACCTCAGCCATTCGAGCCGATCGTACCTCGACCATCCGAGCCGACCATACCTTAGCCATTCAAGCCGATCCATTCTATACCTCAAAAAATCAAGTTATTCCTCATTCTGGCCGAACCAAGGCATTCGAAATACCTCTGCTGAATTCGACGCAGGAGAGTTCGAATTCACTATAACTGAATAACATTCAAAACAAGGAATCATACCCAGAAGTGGCCTAGGACCCCAAGAGTGGCCTAGGTCTATGTGATCACTGAATCTCAAGGCATCAACCAACTCTCCAGCCATCAATCCTCTAACTAACAAGATGCGGATCCTACTGGCCTCATAACAAACTTGATTTGGATCCGTCTTAAATCCTAACATTTTCAGACCCCATCCAGGGCACGTCTAAGGAATCAGGTGATCATCACCTATAAATACCATAGCCCTCCAATCTCTTAGGTACGCATACTTTTGTGCAATTACTCACACTCATTCACGGGCTCTGATACTCCATTGAAGCTTCCCCTGAGCTCAGAGCTCTCGAAAGAGAACACCCACCAAAAGGGAACTCTTATGTGAGTCTTCTCCTCACATATGCTTGCTGTGAATTCACTGACTTGGGCATCGGAGGGTCCTCCGCAGAGGGCAACCCCCACACAGCCTCTACGTGCGGACTGTCTTGCAGGTTCCACCATGAGGCGATGAGATCGGCGTCCGGATCAGGAGCCAAAAGCGCACTTGAGTCGGAGAACGGATTTTCACGGCAACAGATTGGCACTAGAGGAAGGGCCCCAAGTCCCATAAACTTGTGATCCAGGAGACAAGACTCAAGAATCAGAGGAAGCATCCTCTAATGGACAATCGAAAAAGAGCTACATTTGAAGCTCAAGATCAGACCGCCTCTCAAAGGCCTGATCCGATTAGCGGTATGGTACCTCCACCGCTACCGCCAGCTGAAACCCCTTCGCCATCGGCAATGGTGGTAACGTTGGACCAGTTCGCCACTCTGGTCCAGTAGGTCCAGGCATTGACCCAGTTGGTCTAGGGACTCCAGGCGACTCCTGGCCCTACCATCCCTGCTCCTCAGCTTCACGAAGAGGCCGTTACCCCTGCTCCGCCAGCAATTTCTTCCTCCAATCCGTTCGGAAGCAGCGAATTATCATGCCAGCCCGCAAAGGCAAAACCAGCGACGCAGCGAGATGGAGGGAAGTGCCCACTCAGATCTAGGCGTGTTCGTTCCCCTTCTCCAGTGTCTTCCTAGAACTCGATGCCGTTGCCACCTTCCCATCGCCCGATCCCTCCTACTACTTTGGACAAGGGATCAGGTAGCAGATGCAAGAGATGCGGAAAGAATGGCATCGGGAGTTAGACACCGCCAGGCAAGCTCCTTCATCCCAGCCGAAAGCGGAGCAGGGCATCCCCTTCTCCGAGAGGATCATGAGAAAAGTGATTCCCCTCATGTCAAGCTCCGTACCATCGAGCCGTAACACGGATCCACCGATCCCGATGACCATCTCAGCAGCTTCAGATCCATCATGATGTTCCACGGAGCATCGGATGCGATCCTATGCAGAGCCTTCCCCTCTACCCTAAGGGGATCTGCCTGACCGAACCTGGTTCAATAGCTTGAAGCCAGGTTCCATTGATTCTTTTGATGAGCTGAGCTGTTTTCTTATCATCCAGTTTGTCAGCAGCCGTCGCCAGCGATGAAGATCCAATTCCCTCTCTGAGATCAAGCAAAGAGAGGGGGAATCACTGAAGAATTACCTCGGCCGCTTCAACACGGCCCTCTTAGAAGTCGACCATCTCAACCACGAGGTGGCCATGTCCGCCCTGGCTAGAGGAGTGTCCAAGGAGGGAGACTTCTACTTGGCTCTGAAGGTTAGTTACCCAAAAAGCCTTTCGGACATGATGTCCCTGGTGGACAAGTACGCTAGGGTTGAAGAATCGAGAAGATCCGTTCGGGCCGAATAGCTGAAAAAGAGAGAGGCAAAGGGCTCGGACAAGCAACGGGCCCACCACCGTGCTAGCCCGCTTCGCCGTCATAGAGCTCCTCCGCCGCCGCCTCGAGACCGAACCCGAGTGCGGCCTAAAGGTTCGACCACTATACCCCCCTTACCGCACCAAGAGTGCAGATCATAATGGAGATCGAGCGGACAAATTCCCTGGCCTCCCCCTCTCCAAGGCAATGCAACTTGGAGGGACCCTACCAAGTACTACCGCTTTCATCGAGACTACGTGCATGATACTGAAGACTACTGGTAGCTAAAGAATGAGATCGAGTGATTGATTCGGTGGGGTAGGCTGGACCGGTTCACGGGACCCCCTGAGCTGAACAATGAGAAGAATCGCCAACTCGAGCCTCGCCAGCTTCCTCCACCGAATCCCCTGGTCCTCAGCAATGTCAATATGATAACAGCAGCTGAATCCTCATCCTCTTGGCCGGGCGAGGAGGAAAATTCACCAAAGAAGGCTCGAATCGATGAGCTAGCTTTCTCTGATGAAGACCTCAGGGAGGTACAGTACCCCCATGATGATGCTCTGGTTGTATCTTTAAATATGAACAATTATGATGTACACCGAATTTTGGTTGATAGTGGAAGCTCTATTAACATTCTGTATTTTGATGCCTTTGTGAGATTAAAATTCAGATAGAAAGCCTCCGACCGATGGAGTCCACCGTAGTAGGCTTTACAGGTGACTCCATAATTTCTGAAGGAGTCATCACTCTGTCAGTCCGAGCCGGAACCTGGCCCTGCTTGGCTACTGTGCTCATGGATTTCCTCGTGACTAAGCTCAGGTCTCCCTACAACGCCATCCTTGGTAGACCGGGGCAAATATCTCTCAAAGCCATCATTTTTATTCCCCATCTTGCCATGAAGTTTCCCACCGAATGGGGAATGGGAGTTGTTCGAGGAAGTTAGATCATAGCTCGGCATTACTTCATCGCCGACCTTCAATCCAGAATGCTCGAGGTGGATGGGCTGGATGCTCGAAAAGATCTCGCCGAGCAACGACGAGAGCCGGCCGAAGAACTAGAGGAAGTACCACTTGATGAAGCTCGACACAACCGAACTATAAAGGTTGGGTCATAGCTGGAAGGAAAGCTTCAAAAAGAATTAATCAAATTCCTTTGGAGGAATGCCAGCATCTTTGCTTGGTCTGCATCGGATATGCCCGGAATCAGCCCAGACGTCCTGGTCCACCGCCTCAGCATGGACGAGACATTCAGTCCCATTAAGCAGAAGAAAAGGAGCTTCACCTCCGAGCGCAAAAAAACCATCGAAGAAGAGGTGGATAAGCTCATCAAAGCCAAGTTTATCTGGGAGGTTAGTTACTCCGACTGGCTAGCGAATCATGGTGAAAAAGTCGAATAGCAAATGAAGGATTTGCATCGACTTCACTGACCTCAATAAGGCCTGCCCAAAGATAGCTTCCCCCTTCCGCGGATAGACCAGCTCGTGGATTCAACTTCGGACCATCAGATGCTGACTTTTATGGATGCCTACTGCTACAACCAGATCCGAATGGCTCCCGAAGACGAGGAGAAAACCCTTTATCATCGACCGAGGTATCTATTATTACCGAGTTATGCCCTTTGTTTAAAAAAAGGTGCCACCTACCAAAGGCTCATCAACAAAGTCTTCAAGGAGCAAATCGGTTGGAACATGGAGGTGTATGTTGATGATATGCTAGTGAAAAGCAAGGAGGCATCTCAACACGTCAAGGATCTCACAGAGAGCTTCGCTACACTTCAAAAGTATCAGATGAAGCTCAATCCCACCAAATGCGCCTTCGGGGAGTGAAATTCCTTGGCTTCATAGTTTCTCAGCGAGGCATCATCAGAAGATCCAAGCCCTGCAACAAATGGCCCCACCTGGGTTAGTCAAGGATGTGCAACGCCTCACTGGGAGAGTGGCAGCCTTCAGCCGCTTCATTGCTCGGTCAGCTGAGAAATACCTTTCCTTCTTTAAAGTGCTTCGATCGGCAAAAAACTTTTAGTGGACCCCAGATTGCCAGATGTCCTTTAAAGACCTCAAAAAATACCTCGGCTCACCACCTCTCCTCAGCAGCCCAAAACTAGGGAAAATACTGTTGGCTCGGTGCTAATCAGAGAGGAGAACAGAGTTCAAAGACCTATCTAATATGTCAGTAAACTACTCAAAGATGCTGAAATAAGGTACACTCGAGTCGAGAAGATGGTCCTAGCTATGGTAACATCAGACCAAAAGTTGCGGCCATACTTCCAAGCGCACACCATCGTCGTACTGACCGACCAACCCCTCAAGGCAATTATCTATCGTCCGAAAGCATCGGGGAGAATGACAAGTGGGCTGTCGAGCTGAGCAAGCATGACATTCAATATCAGCCTCGTCCAGCCATTAAAACCCAGGTTCTGGCGGACTTCCTCCTTGAATGCACCATACCCGAAGATGGCTCTGCTTCGGATTCACCTGGACAACCAAAGCCCAGCGCTCCGTGGTTACTTCATGTCGATGGATCCTCCAACGTGGGTGGCTCTAGTGCCAGCCTGGTCCTCACCAATCCGGAGGGTGCAATCTTTGAATATGGCATCCGCTTCTCCTTCCCGGCTTCAAATAATGAAGCAGAGTATGAAGCCTTGCTCTTCGGACTCCGAATCGCCCATGAGCTTAAAGTCAAAAAACTGATTGCCTACATCAACTCCCAATTAGTGGCTGGCCAGGTGCCGGAGAATTCGAGGCTCGAGAGCGAGTATGATTTAGTACCTCTAAAAGGTGCGCGATCTATCCTCCTATTTTGATGAATTTAAAATTATCCAGATCCCGAGGACTGAAAACATGCGCGCGACATACTGTCCTGCCTGGCGACTGCGGAGTCAATGGATCTCGAGCGAAGATTCTAGTTGGAGGTCCTGGAGAAGCCCAGCATGCCGATGGTGATCAGATGATGCAGATTGATGCCGACTATCCTGGATGGACCCCCTGCACCAATACCTCAAGGAAGGGTTGCTGCCCACTGATAGAAAGGAAGCAAGGAAGTTGAAATTGCAATCGTCTCATTATGTTCTGATTAATGACCGGCTATATAAGCGGTCGTTCTTAATGCCGTTCCTCAAATGCCTCCGACCAACAGAGGCCGACTATGCTCTTCGGGAGGTCCACAAAGGCATCTGCGTCAATTACCTCGGTGGTCGGGCTCTATGCCACAAAGTGCTGCATCAAGGGTATTATTGGCCAACGATGAAAAAAGATGTCGATGATCGTTCGAACTTGTGATTCATGCCAGAGGCATTCGAATGTTCAGAGGCTCCCCTCGGTGCACCTAACTTCCATATCATCCCCCTGGCCCTTCGCCAAGTGGGGGATGGACATTCTTGGCCCTTTCTCCCTTGCAACGGGGCAAAAGAAGTTCTTATTTATTGCAATTGATTATTTTACTAAATGGGTTGAAGCCGAGGTAGTCGCCCAGATAACCGAAGCCCGCGCTAAAGACTTCGTGTGGAGATCCATCATCTGCTGCTTCGGTCTTCCCCACACTATCATCACCGACAACGGAAAGCAATTCGACAACCCTAAGTTCTGAGAGTTCTATGAGGATCATGGCATTCTCTATCGCCTGACGTTCGGTTGGACATCCTCAAGTTAATGGAGAAGCCGAGGTAACCAACTGAACTCTCCTGCAGGGAATTAAAGCTCGGCTCAACCGGGCATGAGGCCAATGGGCCGAGAAGCTCCACCATGTATTGTGGGCATATCGGACTACCGAGAGAGTACCCATAGGGTAGACCCCATTCAAGATGGCTTTTGGCACAGAAGCCATAATCCCTGTGGAGGTCGGACTCCCCTCCCCTCGTGTGGAAGGCTATTCAGAAGAATCCAATGACGAGCAGCTCCAAACTAATCTTGACTTGATAGAAGAAGTCAGGAAGAAGGCTCGAATCTGGATGGCCGTCTGCCAACAAAGAGTAGCTCGTTATCACTCCACTAGAGTCCGAGGGAAGTTTTTCCTCCCCAGCAATCTGGTGCTTCGGAAGGCATTCGTCTCGAAGCCACTGGAGCAAAGAAAATTATCCCCAAATTGGGAAGGTCCCTACCAAGTGACGGAAGTAATCAGACCCGACACCTACAAACTCCAAGATTTGGATGGGAAACCTATTCCTCGGACGTGGAACTCGAACAATTTCCGTGCATATCATCGTGAAAGTATGCTCTTACTAAACTTATTTTTTTTCATTGAATTAAATTTAATTCTCAAAGGCTCACAAAATTTTTATATAACTCTCCTTGAAAGCTGCAATGAGAAGTAGGTCATGAAATTCTCGGCTGGGCCGAGCGATCTCTGTACCTTGGCTACGCCAAGTAAAATATATCGGCCAAACCGAGCGATCTTCGTACCTTGGCCGCACCAAGTAAAATATATCGACCAAGCCGAGCGACCTTCATACCTTGGCTGCGCCAAGTAAAATATATCAGTCAAGCCGAGCGATCTTCGTACCTTGGCCACGCCAAGTAAAATATATCGGCCAAGCCGAGCGATCTTTGTACCTTGGCCGTGCCAAGTAAAATATATCGGCCAAGCCGAGCGATCTTCATACCTTGGCCACGCCAAGTAAAATATATCGGCCAAGCCGAGCGATCTTCATACCTTGACAGCACCAAGTAAAATATAATCTTGAAGCCTCGGTCAAGGTGAGTGATGGTCTTCATACCTTGGCAGCGCCAAGTAAAATATAATCTTGAAGCCTCGGCCAGACCGAGTATATTTCTAAAGCCTCAAACAAACCGAGTGATATATTTCTGAAGCCTCTGATAAACCGAGTGATATTTTTCTGAAGCCTCGGCCAAGCCGAGTGATGGTCTCCGTACCTTGGCAGCGCCAAGTAAAATATAATCTTGAAGCCTCGGTCAAGCCGAATGATGGTCTCCATACCTTGGCAGCGCCAAGTAAAATATAATCTTGAAGCCTCGGTCAAACCGAGTGATATATTTTGAAGCCTTGGACAAACTGAGTGATTTATTTCTGAAGCCTCGGACAAACTGAGTGATATATTTTTGAAGCCTCGGCCAAGCTGAGTGACGGTCTCCGTACCTTGGCAGCGCCAAGTAAAATATAATCTTGAAGCCTCAGCCAAACCGAGTGATATATTTTGAAGCCTCGAACAAACCGAGTGATATATTTCTGAAGCCTCGGCCAAACCGAGTAATATATTTTTGAAGCCTCGGACAAACCGAGTGACATATTTCTGAAGCCTCGGCCAAATCGAGTGATATAGTTCTAAAGCTTCGGCCTGATCGAGTGATTCCTCAAACACTCTGACATGACTAAGGTGTCCTATCATGCTTCAGCAGAGGTAAGTAGCCTTTCTCCGCTTACCAGCAACATTATGCAATTTATTTCTTTTCAAAGAAATACATACTTTATCCCTTAAGTAAGCTCATGTTTACCACATGAGCTCACAGGGCCGCACAGGCCTCCCTCTGACCTAAACAGAGATAAACACTTCCTCCACAAAGGACTGAATGCCATGTTAACAAAAATAAAGTAGCAAAAGCGCTGCTGGACTTATAGATTATGCTATGGTCCAAAAAGTGTAAAATAAGAAGTAGCAACTCTCAACACAATCACATCGGAAAGAGAAACAGATGTTAAAAGAAGAAAGAATAGAAACTTTATTTATTGATGAACAAATTACAACCTCCTGAGAGGCATTACAAGTGTATCATAGCACAAAAAATAAAGATAAAATAAAAGCTCGGCTGAGCAGCTTCGGTCGATAGCGATGTCTTTACATCCGACCCACAAATCAGAGAAACTAGACAAGCTCTGTTGAGCCACTGGTTAATACCAAAGAACAAAGTACGCCATCCATGGATCCCTCGGACGAACGTGTTGGGGGATCATAACCAGGTCAAAGACCCGTGGATGCTTGTGCCAATGAAGCATCCCCCCCAAGTGGGAGGCTAGTCTGCTAGCCACTGCTCAACAACATAGGCAGAGAACCAGCAGACCCACACATCCCTCCTCCCTCTTCACATGGAAAAAGATTCCTCAGGTGGATGAACTGAGGAATTCAAACTGAGGGAGGAAGCGAAGTCCATGTTAGTCATGGGGGATACGTATGCTTTGCATTTCCTGTGGTTCCCATGGCAAGTGACAAAGGACACACGGGAAGCGCATACGTGCGCTCCCTATATAACCTCTGCGGGCCTCCCGTGCGCTCTTCATATGACCTATGAGAATTCCTTCCTTGAGGGCTACCTGCTCTTCACTAGCTTCTCTATCACCCCAGCTATCTGGGATGAACCAGCTTTCAAAAGGGAAGCTCGATCTCTCCACTCTCAACGAAGCAGGCGCCATGAAAGCCCTTACAACTCACAGAAAGGAGAAGGCTTTGGGAGATGGCCTAACACAGTCCACTCCCTGCCCTTTTTATAGGCAAGCAAACTGGGGGGTCACTAAGAAGGGAGCCCCAGAATTCGAAATGCCCTAGCCATGCTGCCACGTGGTAGATCAAAAGAGAAAGGCACTTTCCAAAGTGCGCTGGACGTGCCTCCTAGGCCATGACGGGAGACGAAGATTTTTCTTTGATCTCGAATCAATAGCCTTAAATGCAGAAAATCGATCGCAGGTCCTTGAGATATGGGCAGACCTGGGAAATCCCCTTTTGAAAACAATGCCGACCAATGGCAATCGAATGCTTATTACATACGTTAAAAAGACCGCATTGGAAAAGGCCAACGGGATAGATAAATGCCTTGAGCAGAAACAGAGCATCCTTCAGCCAAGCCGTTTTGAATGCCTCGGCAAAAAACGTACCAACTTTTTACTTCGGACAAATCAAACTATCTAACCTAGGCCCTAGCCGAGGTATCTGAACCATTTACGGCCCTCTCACGCCGAACCATTTCGTGCCTTAGCAAAACCGAGTAAGGTTGCGCGCACCTAACATCGGCCCTAACCGAGGCAAAGTCAGGATTGTGCTCCGCAGAAAAACCAAACAATTTTATGCATCAGCAAAACCAGCTAATCTGGCTTCGATTAAGTAGAATCTTTGACTCGGAACCCCCAAGAGCTATCCGACCTTAAAGCGCATTTCGCTTATGATTTGTTTACCATTGAGGGAACTCCTGACAAAAAGGTCGTGCAGAAAAGCAATGACCAAAACAATAAGGCAAAGAGAGATCAGATTAAATTTTGATTAGATTACATATTTAAAAAGCAAAAATACATAAGCGACCCTTAAGAATCAGGGTCCGGGTCAGTCCCGAGAACCTCTTTGATAATGTCCGGAAGGGCTTGACTCGCTTCACCCGCTTCAAACGTTGTCGGAGGAGGAATGCCGGGTTCCTCAGCAGCAGACTAAGGGCATTCTTCAAGCCACGGCCTCATTAGGGCCTAGGATAGCGTCAAGATCAACATCCAAATATCCTCATACTTAGCTTCTTCGGCTCCCGGGGTGCAAGCATCAAAACGTTCGGCATCCAAAAGGGATAAATCCAACTCAGGATACGTTCGAGAGATTTTCGCTCGAGTTTCCTCCTCGCCGAACCGGAATGCATTGGCATAAGCCTCTCTACGCTCCTCAAAAAATTGGGCAGAACTCTTGCACTCCTCCACAGCCGAAGCGATCTGGTTGTTGGCTTCAGCTAACTGGCTCCCAAGATCGAAATTCATCTGACGACTCATGGACAACTCTGCCCTTAGAGCCTTGAATTGCTCTTGCGCCTCGAGCCCAATTCTGTCCATCTACAAAACATCAGGACGTTTGAGCCCACGAGCAAAAGAAAAGCACTAAAAGCGAATAAATGGAAGACACTATACCTCTTCCTCCCGCCGAGCCATTTTATTGCTCAGCTCCTGAACCTTTTCCAAGGCCTTCAATTTGGCCAATTTATTTTGTTGAAGACCCTCTTTGAGGTCATTAATACGGGACTGTTTGTCCCTAATTTTTTGCCAAGATTGATCGAGATCATTGGTGAGCCTAGCAATCTGCTCATGTTGCCATTTTTGTCGATTTTCCATATCGGCGAGTTCCTTATCCAGACCGGCAAGCTGATCCTGCTGCCGCCGGCACCTGTGCTCTTCCTCCTCGAGCCCCTGCCCCAATTACTTTTCTCCTCAGCATGACTAGCCCTTAGCTGGTCCCATCTTTTTTTAAAATACTGTTGCATGGCCTTAACTTCGTCGGCATGCTTAGCCTTAATCTGAGATAGCTCCAGGCAAGCCTTGTCCGATTGCTCGCGGAAACCCTGGAGCTCTCTGACTTGATCCTTGAGCCGAGAAGCCCTCTCGGCTGTAAGTCGGTAAGACTCGCTCACCCTCTCAAAGTCTACCTTAGCAAATGCCAAGGCCCTGGAAAGACGGCTAGTTGAATCCACCCTCATCCAAAGGTCGGTCGTCTCCTTCCTTGCCTGAGCGCAAGCTCTAGTGGCCAAATTTAAGCGCCAATTCAGCGCCCTTGTAATTAAGGCATTCTACAAGAAAAATACAAGTAAGAAACTACGGTCAAACCGACCCATCAAGAGTTACAATTTCGGCACAATAGCTTACCCGGGAGGCATAGTTTGAAGCAATCTTCATAAGAGTAGCATTACTAATTTTGAAAAGAATGTAAATATCCTTCGGCGCCCCAAGCCGATCGAAAGCCGCATCGATGATATCCTCGACCGCAGGCTTGTCCGTCGAGGAACTTCCCCCCGTGTGCAAAATAGACCTCATCAAGGCAGTAAGCATGTCATCCACCTCTGAGCTGTGAACAAGAGAACTCATGGCCGACGAGCCGGCCTGAGGGGCTTCGACCTGAGGAACCGCCATTTGCTCGGCTTCCTCCATCAAGACTCTGGCCTGCAGAGCCTCGAATTCTTTGGCCCCAGCTGAAGGAGCCTCAGCCTGAGCACCCCCTTCATCCAGTGATTCTTCTTCTTCTTCTTCCTCTCCAACTACCGCTCCATCTCCAGCAGACTCCACTTGAACTTCAATCTCCTTCACGACATCACCTAGTACCATAACAGGAAGACCCTCAACAGGAGGCACCTCGACCTCCACCAACCTTTCAACAGGCAGCTCCATTTGAGCTTCGGCAACCGCCACTACTGCCTCTCCTGATCCCTCCACCTGAGCAGGGGCCTCTTCCATGTGCAGTGGGATCCCCATCGCTGGTAACTGAGAACATCTGGCGAAAGGATCGCCGGATGGACCGGCGACATCTCCTTAGCGTCATCTGATACGATCACTATTTGGAGGAGGGAAACCTCAGCGGCTCCTTTCGAGCTCCCCCCCAATGGTTTCCTCCACTACCTTGCCCCCCTCCGGCAGGGATGGCTTATCAGTTACGGCCGGCGTTTCCGCTTCCTCCCTCTTTGAAGCAGAGGAGTGATGGCCGACGCTGTCTTTCCTAGGTTCCCTTAAGCGAGACCCGGAAGGACGGGCCCTCTTCTCGTACCTGTGCTTGTCCCTAGAGCTGGAGCCCCTGTGGCGCTTGCCCAGCTCCTTCCTTATTTGGCCCACAAATGCGGACCTCTTGGCTGAAAACACAAAGACTCACCTTGAGGATCAATAGAGCTAAGCCCGGCAGTGAAAAGGGCATCCTCTACCAACAGAGTGCTAGCTGAAACCTCCTGACCACTGCAAAGGGTCACCAGATCTCTCTTCTCCTGCTCGCTCAACTCCGGCGCGCCTCCGGATCCTTCACATAGCTCGCCCATCCTCTCGGAAAGTCCAAACTGATGTTTTCTTCAGCAATGAAAAATTAGGATTTTCACTCCTTTATCGAAGAGGGGTTATCAAAAATCATCTTGAACAACTTTCGGGGACCAATATAGGGCCACTCAGAGCTCCTCCCAAAAACTAGCTTGTAATAGACTTGGAATATGGGAAGGGTTGCAGTCACCCCAACACAACTGCACATCGAGATGAACCCAACAAGATTGCGCTAACTATTTGGGGCTACCATCATTGGACATATGTTGTAATACCTCATCACCTCCTGTATCGGCAGGTGAAGAGGGAATCAGAGACCTGCCCTCAGGCTCTCCTCGTAGAAGAAGACTCTCTGGCTTAACTCGGTTGAAACTTGGTGCTCGGTCCTCGGCACCCATAAGGCTACATCCAGGGGAACCCTATAATGGTGACAGATCTTATCCAGATCGTCAAGGGTTACCTCAGAAGCAACATCGCCTGGACCCTTCATATTAGCTGAACATGGGGTAGAATAAGAACAAGAAAGCAAGGGCTCAGAGAAAGAATGGAAAATCTCTATGACAGGGACAAAGGAGCGTTGCAGAAGGAGCGCCGCCTCAGCCCTCTTTAAATAAACGCTTTAGAGAAAAAGCCCAAGACGCCAATCTTTCGATATGGATGCCAAAAATAAAGGAGTCCCGCCATGTGGAACTTCCGCTATCGCGGCTTGCTGGAAATGAGGCGTTCCCTCCTCGAGCTGCGGAGAGAAATAATGATGAAATAGCGGCCCATCATTTATGAGATTATCATTGCCTGCCTTTTTGAATCCCCCAAATAAGATTGCTTCAGAATTCTACTCCCTATATCCGAACTTACACTTCGGACTAGGGAGTGGAGGGCATACTGATGAGGGGTAAAATCATCATTGCATTATTGACTGCCCACATCAACAATTAGGTCATGTCCAATCCAAACACCCTACCAGCCAGCTGGCATAACAGCTAAGCAACGAAGCCGAATCACCTTTGACAAAGTCAGGTCACCCCGACAACCCGAACCATCCTCATACCTCGGCGATCTGAGCCAAGCCATTCTATACCTCGTTAACCCGAGCTATCCTTGTACCTCAGACATCCGAGCCGACCGTGCCTCGGCCATCCGAGCCGACCATACCTCGGTAACCCGAGCTATCCTCGTACTTTGGCCATCCGAGCTGACCATACCTCGGCCATCTGAGCCGACCATACCTCGGCCATTCGAGCCGATCCATTCTATACCTCAGAAAACCAGGTTATTCCTCATTCTGGCCGAACCAAGGCATTCGAAATACTTTGCGAAATTTGGCGCGAGAGAGT
The DNA here is from genome assembly GCA_900491605.1 of Calamus simplicifolius. NCBI lineage: Eukaryota > Viridiplantae > Streptophyta > Magnoliopsida > Arecales > Arecaceae > Calamus > Calamus simplicifolius. The sequence continues at coordinate 348,429 of UESW01001685.1, read as the reverse complement.
TCGAATTCACTGTAACTGAATAAGATTTCAAACGAGGAATCATACCCATAAGTGGTCTAGGACCCGCAAGAGTGGCCTAGGTCTATGTGATCACTGAATCTCAAGGCATCAACTAGCTCTCCCAGCCGTCGATCCTCTAACTGATAAGATGTGGACCCTACTAGCCTTGTAACAAACTTGATTCAGATCCATCTTGAATCCTAACAGTTTTCAGACCCCATCCAGTGCACGTCCAAGGAATCAGGTGATCGCCTATAAATACCACAGCCCTCCAATCTCTTAGGTACGGATACTTTTACGCAATTACTCACACTCATTCACTAGCTCTGATACTCCATTGAAGCTTCCCCTGAGCTCAGAGCTCTCAAGAGAGAACACCCGCCAAAAGGGGAACTCTTCTGTGAAAGTCTTCTTCTCACATCTTCTTGCTATGAATCTCCACTGACTTGGGCGTCGAGGGTCCTCCGCAGAGGGCAACCCCCACAGCACCCTCTGTGTACGGACTGTCTTGCAGGTTTCACCCGAGGTGATGAGATCGGCGTTCGAATCAGGAGCCAAAAGCGCACCCGAGTCGAAGAACGGATTTCCGCGACAACAAAACCCATTGCAAAATCAGCTTGAATCTCATCTTATTCAGTTCGTGGATCCAAGGGAAGATAGTGGAATCAAAGATTCTTGAGCTTACCTGAAAAGGGTGGATTTAATCCAAGAAACAGAACTTCTTTTCTCTGGTTCTTCCTCCCAACCGGACTTGTAACATGGCTCTTACCTTCGCCGGATGCCTTGGATCTTCTTGACTAAATGTCTAAGAGGGTTTGATGAATTTATATGGAGGAGGAGAGGATAGAGATAAGGTTGACCTCTCCCTCTCTCTCTCTCTTCTTTGAATCCGGGAGGAAGGCGACAACGTCCCCTCTCTGGATTCAAACTCTCTTCGTTTCTTTTTTTTTTTAACCAATTGACTCAGCTGGACTGGTCAAATGGACCTAATCTAGGTCAGGGTCTCATAGATTCTTTGACCCTCATGCGGGCAGCAAAGGCCCAGATCACACAAATGAATTAGGAAAAGTCTTGCTGCATCAGAGGCGGTGCAGCAAGCGGACACCAGCCCCGGTAACTAAGCGCGCCCGCTCCTGCTATGCTTTATTTTGTCAACCAAAGATCTGTATAATAATTAAGAGAAACAAAAATATTTTAGTATAATTTATTTAATTCTAAAGATAACAAATAGCAAACAAATCATATATAAGGCTTAAATCATGGAATTAAGCTTATTGCATGTAACACAGGTAACACAAATCAATTTCTTTTATTCTAATTGGAAGTTTGATCAGCTAAATTATTGGAAGAATTACATTTTTTTCTGCACAACATTTTTTTGATATGCATCATCAACATACAAGGACCAGAATGCATTACATCTATCATCGTAAAGTTATCTGGTTTCTTCATAATTATCATTCTTAAGATGTGGAAATTATTTAATTAAAATAGGTTACAAACTGTTCAGTATTATCCTTTTTTATCTCTATTTTTAGAATATGTTTGTTCAGTCTGTTGGTATGCTTCATCCTTCAAGGTCTTTGAACTGAATTTATAGCTGCTAGGACCTTGTTGAGCAATAATGGAGCAAACTTCAAAGCTACCCAAAACTCCTACACTAACTACTCGGATTCATCTTATTTGTTTTAGTGCCATAATTCTTTTGATCTGAATAACATATGCAATTACCTGATCCAGGTAGGATGTGCATTGTGTGTTAGATTTTGAATTTGTTATTTGCTGATATGAGACTAAAGAGTCCCTTTTTCTCCCACAAATCTGATGCACTATGGGATTTTTAAACAATTTTTGGAGTTTTGTTCCCTTTTTTTTTTCTTCGCGCAAATAGAAGGGTGTAGGCTTGATATAGGGAGACATATATCAACGGCTGATTTTTGTGACCTTTGAGAGCACGTGTTCAAAGTTTAAAAGAAAATAAGTGGATGGGCTCGTTAATATGGATAGCAAATATAGGCTACATAATAGAATGGTAAATTACAATTTTTAAGGTCAATCGAGCAAAAAACGAAAGCTACCATGCATTATCAAGAAAAAATAAATAAAAGAATATAAGATACATGAACATACCATCAAGCAAAATTTAATATTATAAATTTATTTTTATATTTTAATTTAATTAGCATACCTGTATGTAATTTTCTTATAGCTTTGGTATTTATTTATTTATTATTTATTGAAAATTCTATATGTGGGAAGGAAATGATGTTATTTTGAGAAGTTCTAGATGGCCACACAAATAGTAGGCATATGGAACTCATATAAGTGGAAGTCTATCTAAAATGGTAGACAGTGAAATGATAATTTGATAAGGACAGATAGACTTTGAAAGATAAGTAGTGATGCCATTGCATTTACAATTGCATGGACTTCAACTTTTATAATTTATTTTTTATTTGTTATTCTCCACTAATTATATTGTTTTCTATATACTAATTCCTTGCTTATAAGTTAATTATATATTGCTTTCTATTTAGCAAATTGAACTTGATGACAGATGATTTGTTATGCTTGTTCATCTCTTCTCCTTTATTTTATACATGACTTTTTTTTCTCATTAAAACTATATGATAGAATTCTAGTCTTTTGTTTTAAGTTGAATGCTATGTTCTATGTCATTGATATATTTATGATTCTTTTTGGTTGATAAAGGATTAAGGAGTGCAAACATTTGTGGACGCTAATTTGAGTATTCCTTTTTGTACTTGGTTTAATTTTGAGTTACTAATTAGTGTAATTTAATTCAAATACATATTTTAAAATTGATATATCTGATGCTCTCAAGATATAAATGAAAAAGATATTTTGGTATATTCATATCAAAATTACTAGATACTACAATTATTTTTTTTTAAAAGTGAGGTGTTAACCAGTAGTCAAAAACCACCTTTTATTGATAAATCCACTGCTAAAAGGTGCATAGAACCTTCTATTGATAGTTAAATCCACTATCAAAGCAAACACTTTAACAAACATTGGCAACCACTATTAAATCTTTTATCCAGAGACCCATAAACGCAACCAAAACTTCAAAATGTTGATATAGATGATCATTAGAATCTTTTCCTAATAATTGAAACTGTAGGGTAAAGTTGTTGCACTGAAATTAAAGTTCTGCTAAATCTTTTAAAAATTGTTGCTCAAAGTATACTCTCTTAAGAAAATAGGAAATGGGTTATTATTTAATTAGTCATAGGACTTTTGGTGATACCTAAGTAGTGGTCAAGAAAACTGCTATTAAAAGTATCCTCAGTGGATTTTCATACATTTACCAACGAGTCTGACCACTTCCAAATACAATTTTTCTTGTACTATATATGCATGTATGTATTATATGCACTAACAACACATGCGCACACAAATATATTTATAGAAACATACTATGTATAGATACATATATGTATGGTGTACTAAATTAGTGTAAAAGTTGTTGCTTAATAATAGGTAGTTAGAGACATAAATACATATACATACGTGTGACTAATCATCTAACTAAAAGTATACTGAGAAGATTATTTCAGAGATATCAAATAAAATGATATTAAGGCATATGGTGTCAATTAATTTTTATGACAACCCTAATTTAGGTGAAGATTAGAAATTAAAAAAAAAAGATCAAAGGATAAGGACATGATAGATGCCGAGTGTGTTTTTAAGAGTACAAAAGTAGTAGTAAATAATATACTCCCATCCGCTTCATATGATGAATCACAACTTGCCTTTAACATTAAGAGGAAGAAGGTTAATCTTAGAATGGGTCCAAAACTATTTGCATAGACCACTCGTTGCAAGATGTCCTAAAAGATTGACAAATATGAGAATGGAAGCAAGGTTGCTCTTGAAAGAATTTGGGTTGCTCCCTAGAGCATCCATGAAATTGAGATATCACAATTTGGTAACATGCACATTTGTTATTCCAGCCCTTTTTATTATTTGTTAGTATATTGAATTGTAAATTTAGTCCAAATTCTAAAACGCTATTAGTTTGTCTTGTAGTAATTATGTCATATATACCTTAAGTAAAGGTCTAGGTCAAGAAGACATCTTCTACCAATGCACGATGTGTTAAATCTCATGCTAAATTTTGATGCTTAATTTTATTGTATATAATATATTATTGAAGACTTTTTTCATTATACGATATTGATTTTTATTTGGGAATGTTTCCATATTTAATTGAATTCAAATCTTGTGCACCACATAGATGAATAGGTAAAGTCATTAAATGCTAGGTATCCATGGCTTGGTTTTGATCTCAGCTCAAGTGTGTTGCAAACTTCAATTCCTCCACTTTAGTTTCCATTTTGCACATGATTTTTGGGGCAAAGAACAAGGCAACTTCCACCACTCTATTGTCTTTAGTTTCCAATATTTATTTTTGATTGGGACAAAGAACAAGGAAACTTCCACCACTCTATTGTCTTTAGTTTCCATTATCTTTATTTTTGATTAGGTTTAGCTTTGCACTTCACTCGTGTTTATTCATTCGTCTTGCTATTTTCCTTAATCATAATTTCTATTGTAAGCAATGATATAGTTTCATGTAGCTAATTACTTTAGTATACTTTAATAGCTAATTTGTTATCCATTTTAGATGATGGTAACAAACACTTGTGAAAAATGTAAACTAGTGATCCATTGTATGACATAGACAAGATAATTAACCTTAGAAAGTTGTCTGCATTGAGCACATGGCCAATATAATTCTGCTTAGAAACATGTATTGGAGCGTAGCAAATTAAGTTGCCACTGGAACAGGCTTAGGACACCTTGTTATCAATACTATTTCTACCCCATGATGGAGGTAGACCTTCAAAAATTACCTCATTATCATTCTTGCTACCCTATGATTAAGTTTATGAAGTTTGGTGAAGAAGCAAGCATAAGTCAAAAGCCCCCCCTACCCCCAATACCTACCCATAAAAGAAGAGTCTTAGAATGTTATAGTGGACGATTTGTCGTGTCCTCCATTCTTTATTTGTTGTTGTTAACTTCTAGTGACATTTGGTCAATGAATAAATGATATACAATCTGAATTTTCTTGATCCATTGTATGGCATTACTATTTAGAATTATACATAGGATTGAGATTCATGGATTTTGCTTTAATCTAGACATCTAGATTTATGGATCCGGGATGAGTCTAATTGATCATAAAAAGTTTTGATGATGATGACGATGAGGCTTCACATTATTTTATATTATTGTATGAATAGGATATCTTTTTCACCAATGCATGGAAATAAATATCTTTACTCCTATAGATTTTGTGCATCCACTTTTCATGCATCTTCATTTTTCTCTTTTATAAAAAGAAGTTGCACAAATTTACAATTTTTATAAATCCATTGGACAAACTTATTAAGAATTTCCTTGCATTATAGATTAAGAAGTTTTATAAGAAAATCTGCACTGATCCATGTATGCTTTGGAGAACAAGGGATCAATTTTTATTTTTGGTCAACATAGGGTCATTTATTCATGGAAATCTAGACAAATATATTTGAGCAGATAGAAGCCAACCATGCACCATTCCAAAAGAGATCCCATTTGCATCGGTTTTTATTTTTGGTCAACATGAGGGCATTTATTCATTAAATCCAGATAAAATATATGAGCACGTAGGGCCAAGCCATGCATCTTTCCAAAAGAGTATACGATTGCTTCGTAATATTGAGAAAATTTATCTACATATCCTCTCCTTCAATACTCAAGCCATGCACCTTTCCAAAAGAAAACATGTTTGGATTGCGATCTTAAGCAAATCTATCTAGATATCCTTTCCTTTAATATCAAGATATTCGCCTCCTTTAATCTTAAGAAAATTTATTTAGATATTACTTCCTTCAATTCTTGTAATCCTACTGCTTATATGTGGACAAGGATGGTCCCATATCATTTATGACCAAATCCAAATAGATTGTATTCTATTTAGATACCGCCTCCTTCAATGCTTGTAATCATACTACTTATATGTGGACCAAGGACGGTCCCATATCATCTATGACCAAATCCAAATAGATAGAGAAAGCTGAAAGGTTAGAAATGGCTTCAAGGTTGCTCTCCATTCGCATTGGGTGGTTCCTCATGTTCTTTTCTTAGTCATACTCTCTGCTTCAAGGATGGTAATCTCTATTTCAGGTAGTTAATTATTTCACTACTCATTCTATAACATGCAATAATTTTTTTTTTTTTTTGATAGTAGGATTGAGTATTAGTCGACTTCAATTAGTTTGGAATTAAGGTTTTATTGTTATCTAGTAGGATTAAATATTGCTCATTTATTTTTCTAACCATAGGAGAAGTAAATATAAAGAATGATGAGGAATATTAAACATATATTTGTTGATATAATGGCTTCTTTTTATTATTTTAGCTTATTTAATATTCAAATGTTGTGTAGTTAATGGAATAGGTGAAGAAATTAGCACTCAAATGCAACAATTAATGGCCACTCTGACTCCCATTCAGACTTGGGACATCCGATAATGGGGACAAGTCTCTAGAGGTGACAGTGCTTGACATTGAAGATCATGCTGGCCTAAAACCAAGTTCAACGGATGGCCTTAAGTGCCCACCATATTGTCCACTATGCCCACCAGTTTGTCCACTACTATGCCCACCAAATTGTCCAGAGGCTCCAAAAGCATTCAATGGAGACAATTGAGATCGATACTGATTCTGGTCACTCAAGACTTGACATGGGAATTGATCACCTTGTATGATGCTTGAGTGTTGATTATATCGTTATATTATGTAGCTTATGAATAAACGAAATGCGACCGCATTTTAGCTTCTCAATTAATGAAACAATGTTTCCTTTGGGATAAAATTATTATTGATTACTTTTGTTTATCTTATGTTTGAGAAATGCTACATGATTTCATATAATGCCCTCACGAAATATGTCTTTGATTGAAAGTATTTGAATGTTCTAATAGACATTGTGAAATAATTAGCATTATATAATGTATGATTTTTTGATAAATACATCTAAAACCAGTGGCAAAATGCTTGAAGAGTATACCCCTCTACACTCTTCCATATGTTTTACTCTTAGTTGGATGGTGACAGATTTTTGGCAATCTCCTCACTCTTATCCATTACCAACATTATTGATTGGTACTCTAGCGAGTGTTAGTTTGAGTACATTTTAAGGGTATCATCCCTATGTCTTTTGCATGGCCAACTAAGCCACCATCTCTTTCCAATCTCTTAAACTTTTGTTCATTGTTTTTAGTTTTTTATAATAATATATTGTTTAAAAATTGATCTTTTTTCTCTTCCTAGACTATAGATCTTAGGTGATTTTAAAAACTCTTCTATATCCCTTCATCAAACATTAGTTTCTTGTTTAACCAAGCTACATCTACCTTAATATAGATCAACATATAGTTTATAATAAACCCATATTCCCTCATATTTATTTTTCCTATTTTGCTACTTATGTACAGATTCAGTCATATTCAAAACTAAATATTAAATCTTATGTTTCAATGTATTTCTTATTACATCAAGCATAGAAACATCCAAAAATTAGCTTTAAATTGCAATATTTAAAAAAAAATCCAAATCTATCAAGACCAAGAAAGGCGTCTCAGGCTTATCGAAGCAATTCGTCCTTTTCTCTTTAAATTTCAAATGCAACCTCAATCATTTTATCTCTTTCAAAGAAGGAAAAGAAAAGAAAAAAAATATTTTTTTTTAAAAAAATCCAAATCAAGATATCTAAAAATGGCATCTCTCTAATCTTGAATTTCAGAATGAGGTCTCTATAATCTACCCACCATTTCATGGTTGAGAAAATGTAAGAAAATTTATTATATTTTAAGAAAATTGTTTGGTTTGTCAAATTTGAGAACAAATTACTGTACGTTGCTGCATCACCAATGCATTCGTGTAAGACTGTGGACTAGGTTGTATGAGTTAATACATTTCAATTTTTTTATTTATATCTTGTTATGTTTTGTATTCATTAACTGTATTCTGTTGCACTCAAAAATAAAATATTTTGGTTGCAAAGATGAAATTAGTTTCTTTCCTCAATATAATCCAATGGCTCTTCTCTCTCTGCCCTCCCCCCCCCCCCCCCCCAAAAAAAAAGGAGTATAAGAAGACTATGTGATAAATGACATCGATAGAAGATACATAAATTTAGATCTATCTCAAAATATATCAGCATAGACCTTATGGCAAACCTGTATGCCTTGATATTTGGTTTTCCTTTTTTATTAAGCACTGAATTAGTTATAATCTAAATGAAAATTAATTGATAAAATCTTGCGTGTCTTATTTCGTGTATCCTATTTCGTGCTGGACTATATAAAAATTAGTCCAACTAGCAATCTTGTAACAAAAATTCCAAATCAAGATGAAAGGTGTCTCTCTCTTGAAATTTCAAACGAAACCTCAATCAGCTTAACTTACTTTGAGAACAAAAAGAAAAGAAAAGACATTTATTTTTTTAAAAAAATCCAAATCAAATTATTCTAAAAAAGCTTCTCTCTCATTTAAGTCTTAAAAAAGAAACCTCAATTATCCACTCATTGATGCAAGGAAAAGAAAATGAAGAAAACCAAGAATATTTTAAAACCATACCTAAAGCCTTTTAATCTTAAAAGAAAACTACTTCAACATGCATAAGTCAATTAGATTCCTTATGCATCATTGATATATATATATATATATATATATATTAGATTCCTTATGCATCATTGATATATATATATATATATATATTGATTACCTTTTGTATAGTGAATCCTTTAGTGCCTGGCTACATACATGGTTCCTTGGTTAATAAATTACTAGAAAATATAGATCAGTGCTAGCTATCTAAGGAGCTTTGCAACAGAACATCGCCTTGACCTTATCATGGAAATTTGTTTAAGAATAAATGATCATCACCTTATACATAAGATATAATAATGGTTTAAGTTTTAGTCAAAGTTTGATGCCTCCTTTCTGTCCATTTCTATCATGGGAAACTACATGATGGTTATGATATTAAGTTATTTATTCACTAAATTATATATCTAAGTAATGTATTACTTATTTGTTAAAAAAAGTAATTTATTACTTGTTTGTTAAAAAAGTAATTATGGGAGCTATTGGCCATAGTTGTTGGCCAATAACCATCTCACATGGCTGTTGGCCATCATCCACTTAAAGGTACCCAAACAAATGATCCAAACAGGACCTAAGTTCATTAAAGTAGAGAATGAGATTTTAAAAGGCTAATGCATTCGAGTATGAATTTATGAGAGAAAATGGATTATTTATTGAGGAAACTATAAAGCACTAATTAGGGAGTAGTATTTAATAGATAAATATTTAAAATTTTGCAACAACATACTTCCAGCGAATCATACACCCACTCTTTTCTCTGTCAATCCCTAATTCCATGTAATGTAACATGACATAGCACTTTCTTTCTGACCTTGAGTATTTTAATATGGGAGGGAAGATGGGAAAGTAGAGAGATGTATATTTGTTTATCTAAAGAGAAACATGAAAGAGTTTTATATACTTAAACAATTTTCTCATGCAATTTCATTTCGATAAGAGTTTTCTCATGCATATTCATTGCAATAGAGTTTGACACACATGGGAAATTCTCATCCATTCTCATTTTTTTCACCTAAGAGATTTAACAAAAGAAGACATTTGTTAGGAGATAAAACATGAAGAGAGAGAGAGAGTAGGGAAGGGAAGCATGACAATACAATTCAATGTAGGTTGCATAATGCATTCTCCACATGTAAGATTTGGATTTTAGATGCATTATTTGAATATTTTTTATTTTACTAGTTTTAAGAAGAAATTAACTATGCCAAATTGCAAGTCAAGGGACTTTAGTTGTTATGGAAAGTTTATGCATAATGTGGTTTGTTTTATTAGACATTCAAAATTTTAAAAGTTGGGTTGAAATAAAATTTTAAAAAGGACTAATTTGTAAACTAAATGAGAGAAAGTGGGATGATGTATAAGCTAAGGGTCTTCAAAATAACCTAATTTTTGGTGTATGAGAAATTTAGAAGAATAGATCACATCCAGTAGCTTTGATCATCAATGTCAGATCCACATCATTTTATTGAAAAAGGGTGTAGCTTGATCCTAACACGTGTCCATAGATAGATAGAGACTTACATGTGTGTATGAGAGACTAATTCTCTAGCTAAAAATATATTGAGAAGATTGGCTTTAGAGACATTATGTATGGTGCAAAATCTTATGGTGTCAATTAATTTTAATGACAACCCCACTTTAGGCGAAGATAAGAAAGCTCCGAGGTAAGGGTAAGATGTTAGATGATTTTAAAAAAGCGCTAATATACTAGTGAATAATATTCCCTTATCCGCTTCTTATGATGGATCATTGCTAACCTTCAACATCAAGAGGATGAAGGTTAATCTTATAATGATTCCTTAGCTATTTGCATAAATCACTCCTTACAGGATGTCCTAAAAGTTTGACCCATATGAGTGTTGAAGTAGGGTTGCTGCCTAAAAGAATTTGGCTTGCTCCATCAAGCATTCATAAAATTGAGATGACCAGGATGGTAACATGCACATCTATTATTTTAGCCTCTTATGTATTGGTTTGTATATTAAGCTAGAAATTTTAGTCTAAAGTCCAAAAAAAAAAATCACTTTGGTCTTGTAGCAGTTATGTCATACATAAATTAGGTAAAGGTCTAAGCCAAGAAGACATCTTCTACCAAAGCAAAATGTGTTATATGTTTAATGTTAAAGTTTGGTCCTTGATTTTATTGTAAATTGTTGTGATCGAAGTAAGTTCTAATACCATTTGTGGTGTGCAAGGGAGGAGAAATCAATGAGAAACAAAAAAGAAAAACAATCAATAGAGCATGCATAAGGATTTAACATGGTTCAATCATTAGCCTACATCCATAGGCTAAGAAGAGTAGACAAATTCCACTTTAAGAAATAACTAGAGATTACAAGGATTATTTCCTCCTCAAACTCTCTCACAAAATCTTACACATGCTTATACCTAATAGAATTCTCTCTTGAACTCTCTCAATAATACTCTGAGTTATTGGGTTGTCCTAAAGGCCAGGGCTATATGTGCTTATATAAAGTAGAGATCTATAGTATATTATAAAGACTAAAACTCGTGTTCTCCATATACATAAAAACATCTCTATTAAGCTTATGAATTTTAAGATAAACTCTAACAAATCTCCACTTTGGCTTAAATTCTCAAGTGATAACTGAAATCTCTCTCCACCTTCTTCGCACCCTAAAGGGGTGGTACATCTCATGGAATTTTTAAATATTTTCAAAATAGAATAATAAGAAAGGTTAACAGAACATACCTCTTTTGGAGTCTTACAATCAATAGCTATGGCTGAAGAGTAATTTACCAAGTAGCATGCTGCAAAGATAGCCTTTGCCTAAAATTTCTTTGATAACCTAGCATTCAATAGCATACAACATGCTTTTTTTGAGAGGGTTCTATTTATATGCCCTCTTACTCCATTATGCTAAGGTGTGTTCCTAATTATTCAATACCCGACAATCTCCTAATTTTCATAGAATTCATCAAACTTAGTAGAACATAACTCTAAACCATTGTCCATTCTAAGGTGTTTAATCTTCTTCTCAGTTTACTTCTTTGACCTCAGACTATTTAGCTTTCACCACAACAAGAGCACCTCTGCTGACCTTCATCGTTCTATTCTCAACTGAATACATAAATCCATTCACATCAAGAGTACCCAAACAAATAAGATTCCTCTTTAAATTTGGAGCATTCCAAACATTTGACAAAGTTCACACAATGCCATCACCCATCCTAATTTGAACTATCTTTTTTCCAATAATAAGACATGGCATTATTACCTATCAATATAATTACTTTGAATGGACTTAAACGCAAATGACCAATCCCTACAAGCTCGCATATAATAGGGATAAGCTGAATCTATAATCCATTCATATGTTAATATGGCTCCTTCAATCATACGAAAATCAAGATCAAGATTTTCAAAATTTTATTTTTCTAAACTAGCCTCAGAACTCTTATCAATTTTCTTTCACCTTTGCTTATTACAATTATGTTGCTCATTTTTCAATTTATAACAATTAGCCTTAATAGGTCATTTCTTCTTACAATAGTTGTAGGCCAATTTTTTATGCTTTGACTTTGGTCTAGAATTATCTCTTCTATAAGTCAATTCCTTTTCCTTAGATCATCTCTAGCCATTAAACCTTCTCCTTGGTTATCACTTAAATTGTCCAGTATCTTAATTTTAATCAACTCTTTAGAGAACAAAACTACTTGAACCTTTTTCCATAGAAAGAATAAATATATTTTTTCCATAAAGAAAAGTATCCCTAAAATATTTATATAATTAAGGCAAAGAACACAATAGCAAGAGTACTTCATCTTCCTCTTCCAATATAACAACAATTGATTGCAAATCCATGATTATTAAACTACATTCATCTAAACGAGATATAATGGGTATACTTTCAACTGTACATAGCATAAACAAATAGAACTTCAAGTACAACTTATTGTGTAGGGATTTTGTCAAATATAATGACTAACTTTTGCCACAACGAAGCAACCATCTTTTCATTCATAACTTCATGCAAAACCTCACCAAACAAGCACAACTATATCATAGTTAGGGCTTTGGCATCCATCTCTTGCTTCTTCTCCTCCTGGCCCATCTTAGGAGGCATATGTTTCTTCCTAAGCAACAACTTCTACAATCCTCACTGCATCATAAGATGGAGTAGGATCAAACCTGCCATACGATGAAGCTATGAGTATGATCAAACTTCCAAATCCCAAAAGATTTTATCACCTTAATACCCTAAAATACCTTAAAATGAATTGTCACTATGGGACACCCTAGAGCAATGCTCCAAAAAGTAGAGGAAGCCTCTCATATTCATTGAAGTAACACTCTAACTTCACTACCCCATTGGGATATCCTACTTGAAGTAAGATTGGGATAGTTATTCCACTTCTAAATTTATTCCAACTATATTCCAAACTTATTTTAGGCATCTTCTTCCCTCAAAATCAAGGTGATTGCATTGTTCTAGCTGCTGGAATATCTTCAAGGCATGTTAGGTTTGCTGCCAAACACCAAGAGGGCCAGACCTCTCATGTGGATCAAATGTTCTAGCATCTCCGAAATAGATGAAATAGCAAACAAGGGCTTTCTTCATCAAAAGATTCACAACCAAGAGATCTCTATTTTTCACTTGATTTCACTCAAGAAATAGAGGCAATCCTTGCGACTCATCCTGCCCAGTACTCCTCTCACAATAGTCCCGCAAACTACCACCTCGTTGCCAAATGGCCCCGGAAGATCCCAAGTCCGATTGGGACTCTTTGGCATCACTAAAGGAGAGCTTCTTCACTAACAAAATAGGGACACAGGGCAAAGCTTCACCCTCTATAAAAAGGAGAATAATTATTGTTATATCTGGCTACTTATCTGAGAAGATCAGGGCAAGTAGAAGCCAATTTACTACTTTAAGATGCTGATGAGACATCAGATGATCGAGAATTTGTGTATGCACTAATAATTTTAGCACAGTAGTTAAAATAGATACTTTCAAGTTAAAACTATATTTTCAAGCTCATACTATATTGGTTTTGATCAGCTAGGTTTTAAAGAGATTTTACATAAACCAAATAGGTCACGCCTTGAACCCAAGATCTGAGTTGGAGGCCATGACAACTATCGCATACTCATAAGGAGTTCTTTATAAATTTATAAGGAATATAAAGTTTCAATCATAAATTTAAAATGCGCTCTCAAGTAAAATAAATATTAGCTACAAAACCATTATTCCAAGAAGACATAAAGTCTCAATAACTAATTCAAAAAAAAATATTCTTCTTGCACATCGAGGCACTCTCTCATTAGTATCCCCATGTAGCTATTGAGCAGTATTTGAAAAAGAAAAGGTAAAATATAACGAGCTCCACATCCTAGTAAGCCATGATTAGCCTTATAGAACATAATATAATAATATACATATACAATTTATTAGATAAAACAAATAATCTGTAATTATCATATTCTTAGTTTTCATTATGTTATGTCATCCAATCTTAGCTTTCATTGTGTTTTGTTCTCTAATCTACTATACTAAATCATATCGCTAGTATTTCAAGCTCAAAAGTATGGTATCAACCAAGATATAGCCCCCAAAGTCATGAGTATCATCAGTGTATAATTTTTAAATGTATTAACCGAGTATATTTTTCAACGTCATTAGTTTTTCTAGTGTATAGCCTCATTGATAGGGTATCAACCAAGTGTATCTCTTATGGTCATGGGTTTTTTTTAGCATATAGCCCCACTGGTAGGGTATCAAAATCATTCAACATAATCAGGTTTAGAATCTTTAATTAGTTTCATCATCTCTCATTAAATCTTATTCATGATTAGTTTAATATCTTTATCAATTCATCAGTAGTAATAAATAATCAATATCAAATATAATTGTGGCAATCATAGTTAATATGCAAGCATGTAATATTGATAAAATAACATCATAGGCAATAAATATTTATTTATCAAAAATGTGATAAATTTTAGAAGTGGCCTCTTACTACTTATCTCTTTAGATAAACTTACTAGAAACTAATCCAGAATTTTTGATGTTCAAGGGCTTCATTAATCTTCTCTTGATCTGTCAAGTTTCACCTTTTTTATCCTTTTGAATTATTGATTTCATCAAAAGACCTCCATTGTGTCTTATTTATAGAGAGATTTTCTAAAGAAAAGAGGCTCCCACTCCACATTGTCTAATCTCATAAACTTCCTAATTTTTGCAAGAATAGACTTCTTAGCTTTTTAAATATTCTAATTTTTTTAAAAAGTCAAAGAGATAAATATCCATTAAATATTAAAAATAATTTTTTACTTAAAACTAACTTCTAATTTTTTACTTAAAACTAACTTTTTTTAAAAAGTCAAAGAGATAAATATCCATTAAATATAAAAAATTTCAAATAAAAACAATAAAAATCATCCTTATCCTATTAATGATTTTTATAATTTATCTAAAGTTCATTAGCAACGATATACGTTCAATTTGTGTGCTTCAAAATGCATTAGAAAGCAAACTCGCCAAACATTATGAATATAAATTCAATTAAAATTTTAATTATATTATTATTTATATTTTTTTATCTCAATTCAATCTAGTTCCATTTTAATTCAAAGTAAGCTAACTTACAAGGGCTGAATCTCACAAGATACCTTGGGCTACCTGGTCAGGTAGTCCATTGAGCTCAATAAGTTTGACATTCATTATTGACAATGACAAGGAATGAAAGTGCAAGTCTTGACCAACTACGTATTGGAGATGGTCACATCTGATAAGCCAAAGGCAACAAAGCAGAAAAGACCAAAAAGCCGATGGCTAATCAGTGCATGCCCAGCTTGGTTTCTATACCAGACTCGTGTCATAAATTTAGTCAATTCAGAATAGTTCTACATTGGGATTCAACCAGCCCTACGCACTGCCCCTGATATCACATCTATAATATCATAGGACAAGTCCACATATCAAGCATCATACCATCCTATCACTTACCAATGCCATAATCATATAGTAGCATGATAATTGATACACCATAAGCATATATCAGTACCCTATACATGACATATATGCATAACCAAAATATATTGATAAAATCTATGCATAATCAAAGATAAATATTATGTATGCAAAACATATCACATAAATGTAAGTATAGAATTCCTACCTCAATTACTAATTTAATTATAATCCATTTAATCCAAACAATCCATTGCAAGATAACCAACGATTGTAACCACAAGCGATTAATTCAATATACTAAAATTCATAATTATAAAAAATTACCTTGATACCAATCTAGCCAACTTAACATTATACCAGGACTTAAATGACTTTATTAAGGCTTAATCAAGGTCTAATTGGTTAATAACCCTCTACACTAAGCATTACATCGATCTAATTGGCTTTAATTACACTTAAAATTTCTTAATTAGGACAATCAATGCTCAATTAGATCATTAGGTTACTTAATTAAAGTTTAGTTAGACTACTTAGGATCCAATTAGATCAACTTAGCATAATTTGACTCAAACCCACATCAATCAATATCCAAACAGCAATTGAGTTCACTATTTTGGGTTAATTCACTATAATAATTCCGACAAATGACGATGCCAAAAAAGGTCTTTCCCGAGATCAATAAGCGTCGAAAAAAATTATCCCGGTGCTTCAACAAGCGTCGATAAAGGAGGAGCGGAGATGAAATTTTTTGACGCTATTTAAAAGTGTCAAAAAATCCCAACGCTTATAAGCATCGGCAACTAGTCAATTTGCCGATATTTAAAAGTGTAGGGATTTTGCACCTTTGCCATCAAAAAGCAACTCTATTTACCACTGCTTAAAAGATTTAATTTGTTTGCTCTTACCAACCTAAATCATCATACTTCCATGACACCAATATTGAATGATTTAACAGGAAACTTAAGTATAACCTCTTCAAAACATTGCTTAAAAAAAGTTAGTATACATGCACAAAAAATCCAGAAACATCTCATATGGGCTCAGAACATAGCCTCACAAAAATTTCCCACTATTACATAATGAAAATCCTATCAACAAAAATCCTAGAATATATTATAGAATAAAGATAAGAGCTTAACCTTTTTGTCCTTTATCTCGCTCGACTGGATCCATGTCTTGATATGATCTTGATACCGCTACAACTTTTTGATCTCCTTCAGAACTGCTTCGAATTTCTCCTGATTGGCATTCTCCGTGTCATAAACCTAACCAAAAAAATCAAAGAAATTGTTTAAAAAATCCAAAAAAGGAAAACCCATAAAAATCAAAAAAATTTGGAAGAAATACCTTGTTCCAAATGCTATCAAGACGTCGACGCCTTCTTGCACCTTCTTCAAGACCTGATCAATCTCGCCTTGGAGTTTCTAACTCGCTTCCATGGTGAAATCACCTCGGAGTCACAGAATCCGAGCATCCAAGTGTCTCAAATGCAAGGTTTTCCCTTCGTTCCAGGGTTTCAGATAGGACGAGCGTGGGAGCAAAGAGATAATGACATGCAAAGAGATTCGCTTACCTTTAACTCCTTAAGAACCTTCTCCTTTGAACCCTCATGGTCGCCGATGGCGATGGATGGCTGGCCATTGGGCGATGGAGGGAACTACAGTGGCCACTTGTGTTGGTGCCTCCTTTCCTCTTGGAACAACCAACAACAATCTGCGCACATAAGGTAATCGGATAGAGTTCTACTAGCCTTTATATAGCACTTCATAAAGATCTAGAAAACTTCAGTAAATTATCACAAGCAGTAGACACTAAAAAATGCATCCTGATAAAACCTTTTTATTTTCTACTTAAACATACATATACATCACCACAATTCTCATTTCAACATTTTACATCATTCTACTCAGATAATATTTTTTCATGACATCCTCATGTAGTTTATAATTTCCTCTAAAACACAAGTCTTTCTTTTATATCCAATCAGTTTAATACATCATCACATCTCACTGTATATATACACATATACATATACATGAAAGTGACTCCACACTAACTCAATATACAAAGCTATCATTTATATACTCTTGCATCCAAGCAAGCTTCACCAGCTAAGGGTCCAGTCCTGCTAACCTTTGATCCTACTAAACAGGCTCACTGATCTGAAAATAAAGATATCAACCATCAAGGGGTGAGACCTAAGTCCCAGTGACTGGATAACCATCTAACTATGAAGAAATAGAGAATCACATCACTATATCAGAATATAATAGGCATGTATAGTATGAGTAAATATGTAATGCACATTTAAACATGATATTGAAAAACATAAAATGTAGCTTATTCTTTGAATAATATACATCTTTAACTGAAACATCATCCAAGTACTTTTCCTACTGGAAAATAACTCCATACATGGATAAATACACCTTTTTGAAATGATAAAGGATAACTTGTAATTAGCTTATGCTTGTGACAATGTATCGGTTCTAAAATACTCTATAAATAACTTTTTCATTGAAAAATAACTCATTTATATGAAAATCCATGCATGATGCATCGTATTTATAAACATATACATTCTTTCATACAACCCAGACTTTCTTTGTTAAATTCCCTGATTCCTATTGGGATCCATTTGCCCACTGGCATCTTACATAAACTCATCTCCACCGGATATCTTTTGCCCACCAGCATCTCATACAAAACTCATCCCCACTAGGATATCTTTTGCCCACCGATATCTAATAAAGAACTCATCCCTACCAGGATATGCATTTGGCCCAGTGGCCCTTTATAAAAACCAATGAAAGTTTTTTCAAAACTTTATGATGCTGGGCTATGTATAAAACCTCTGAGGTACCATCCTATAGTCGCCCTTCTACAAGTATACTCTCGATGGGTGCATGAACTGGCAATAGGATTTTTGAACAAATAGCACTCCTTACCCATGTGGTTCACCCAGCAAAGTGACTTGTTCCTTAACCCTGGAACCTCGGGTTTACTCTCTGCCCCCATGGGCTATGTAATAATCAGCTTTACTGAGATATGATCCTTTGCCCTCACGAGCTACTAGCCACCTGCCCCACTGGCTTGGTCTAGCTTGTACTCATCCCTGGCCATGGGATCATCATACTATCACAAGGAGGTGCCATTATATCAGTAGTGTGAAATGATCATGCTACGGCACAGTCTAAAGGGTGATCAGCCCCATAGCTGTCCGAATGTTCTGTATAATACATGCATCCAAAATATATTTGTTTTAATAATTCACCATGCAAATATGCCATGTATGCACATGAAATCCATGCATCAGACCTCATGCTTTATTTTTTTTGCTTGAGACTCATGCTTAAAACTCATGCTTTGCTCTTTTGCTCAAAACTCATGCTTTTAAGTCATATAATAAAACCCATGCTCAAAGACTCATGCATTAAAATCCATGCATTAAAATATCATATGCTAGGTTTTTATTTCTCAGGTTTAAAACACATATAATACTCTACTATCATACCACAGGTTGATATTAAACATCACCATACTAGCTCAAAATAAATTTTTTATTGCTAGATAAGAAACCCACTCACTTTAGCAAATAGCAATCTTAACTGATACTTAACTCTGATGTTCTTGCTCCCTGGAACAACCCTCTTGACCTAGGTCATGATACGGATACAATAGCTATTAGGGTCACCTGCATGTAAGGTTTTCCTGAAACTATGCATGCATATATGCTCTAACTTCTGATATTACATGCTTTTCTTTCACCCTTTCTTTACTTAAAATTAAGCTATAGCCTACCTAAAAGACAAGCACAACCCCCAAGCTTTCCTTTCCTTTCCTTTCTTTTTCTCTTTTCTTTTTCTCCTTTTTCTTCCTTTCTTTCTTTCTTTTTGCCCAATTCTCCTCCTCTTTTTTTCTGTCTTTTTTTATGACTTAGGAGCTAAGGCATGAGAAGTGGGTTTCAAATGACTTGGTAAAATTCTCATTTTTCCCTCGATAGCTCTCAATGCATACTTTTTAGAAAATATGTGGCTCACTCTTAACCATGATATTTTGCCCTCCAATTTTCTTTTCCAATTTGCCCTTAACAAAATTTATAATTGACCACAGAGTCTTTACCCATTTTGACCCTAAAATTTTTTCAATTAACTTTCCAGGTGTCCCCCATTGCTCTCACCTGAGCACACTTAACTTTTAGACATCTGCTAATATCTTGAATAATAGCACGAGATGTCCATAGAATCCTCTGAAATAGTACATCTGTCTATAGTCACTATTGAGTCTCTACTCAACCAATTTTCCAATTATCGATAAATAAGGAAAGAGCCATCTCTGACAGTCCTAGGGTTTGCTCCTGATAGGGTCGAGTCGACTCGAGCATGTCACGAGTCAGCTCAAGTTCAGGATGTCCAAAATGAATTTTTTGCTCGATAAGGGGCCAACCCTTACTTTCTATGGGGTCAACTTGAGCTCTGCATGAGTCAGCTCTAGCTCTGCATGAGTCAGCTCAAGCTTTGTAGGAGTCAGCTCTAGCTATGCAGGAGTTAGCTTGAGCTCTGTGTATAATTGATGTCTCTCTGCTTTTCTAACTGAGTCGGCTCACCCACTGTGCAAGTCAGCTCGAGAGCATGCCAAAAGTGTCAAACCATGCCATAGCATGCCAAAATCGACTCCTCATTATGAGAGTCAACTCTAAGTGCTATACATGACACTTAAATGCCAACTCATGCTTGGACTTGATTTTTCTTGTAATTTTGACTGATTAAAAACTTAAATCTCTAAAACACTTAATCAACGTCACTAGTAACATAAGAAGTATGCACGTGTGGTTTTTGATATTCATAAAAATCAATATATAGGCCAACACAAAACAACACAAAAGTTTAAAAACTCAAGATGTTACAGCTTGTGAGAGAGAGAGAGAGAGAGAGATCAAATGAATAGTCATCCCCAAATACACAGGCTACGACTGGGGTTTCCAGAGGAGAGGAAAGGAATTTAGAGTCCAAGAGTGATGGTTCAAAGTATCATTGATTTTTGATGCTTAAAAGCATCATTAGAATCCCTAATCTCCATGCTTTCTAAAAGCATCAGCATCTTTCAGAAATTCCCGATGCTTCAAAAAGGGTTGCTACTCCTCTAAATTGTTGCAGTGATTTGGGTCCAGCTCACTAAATTGGGACTATTTTTGGATTCTGATTTACCAATTTGACTATAATAGAGTTTTGGTTCAGTAAACCAAGCTTACGTTTGTTTCGGTCCATTGAGTTGAACCCAAATCTAGTTATGGTTTATTGAGCCACGCTTAATCCTGGTCTAGATCTAAGTCAAATATGCTTAGATTAGTTAAAATGAGTTGAACTTGTTTTGAATCAAGTCAGGGTGAATAGAGTGCTGGTTTAGTCCAATTAGCTTTAATTAGATTGAAACACTTGGTTCAATTCCCATGGGTTCAATTACATTAGCTTGCATAGACTCAATCAAAATTTGATTGGATTTTGGATTAGTTAGATTGGGTCTGTTGATCTCATATTGATTTTGATGAATTCAAAATAATTAAGTATTATTCTAAGATCATCTTTGTCAAGACTAATTAATTTCAGGTTATTCAACATGAAAGAAAATACTTGCTTCAGGATAAGGCATATTTCGAATCAAATGAAAGGTATTGTAGGTAACGTATTATCATGATTACAAGTTAAATTATTTTCAAAAGGTTTGCAGTGAATAATGATTTGGATTTCGTAATCACTAAACGGTTTTCATATATTTTATGTACACTCATTGTGTGGATGGTTTTCTTGCCAAAACGACTTTCAAGTTTAATTATATTTGCATTATCTTGAACTGGGTTTAATTACTTTACAAATCATTCATACAAACTTCACTATCGAATCTTCATTCTATTAAATTTTTATTTAGCTTCTATGTGTCATGATTGAATGAGCATCAAAACTATTTTCAATTCTGTTTGCCATTTGTTTTTCTCATTGCATTGCTTTTTTGATTCAATATTGGTCGACCAGAAGCTCATGCCGGCCGACCAAAATTTTATGGCCCTCATTTCTCTTTTCCTAGCATTTTATGGACTCAATATTAGGCATCTGGATGTTGGAGTTAGCCGGCCAGTTTTGAGTGAGTCTCTATTTTTGTTTCCTGACACCGCTTGGCTCGAAAAAGTAACAAACCGATTGTTGGGATTGGATGGCTAATTTTTCCTGGCTTTTTGTTTGTGCTCCTGGCTCCCTCTTGTCCAAAGTATTGGACGATTGGGACTTGGCATTGGAAAATCAGACCCATGCATTGGGCCTCTGATCTTTCCATTCGGCTGACCGGATGTCTTTGCTCTTCAGTTTGCTTCTTCCTAGCATCTCCCATGAATCAATTATTGAAGACTGATTTTGTTGTTGGGCGACTGGACTCCTATGCTGGGCTTCCCACTTTTCCACCTAGCCAGCCGGACTTGTGCAATGGATGACCAATTTTAAACAGGACTCGACTTCTCCTTGGTTTCCTTGGGGTTGGGCAATTGGGTTCCACGGTTAGCCTTCCAAGTGACTTTCTCTTGGCCAACTGGTTCCATGGTTAGGCTTCCAATGACTTCTCTTGGGCAACCAGTTCCATGGTTAGGCTTTCAATGACTTCTCTTAGCCAATCGGTTCTTAATGTTGGACTTCCAATGACTTCTCTTTGCCAACCGGTTTATGTTGGAGTTAAAATTTTTTTACTTTGGTGACCGGACTTTGGAGTTAGGCAACCAACCTTGTGCCTTGGATGGTTGGCTCTTGAGTTAGACATTCAAGTGTTGCATGCTCTCTCTTTCTCTCTCTCTCTCATTCTATCTAACAACATTCACATAACGACTATTTTTTTTGGGTACATATATACCAGTTGAATAGTGATTCTATGAGAAAAAAATATCAGAGTAAAAAGTTAAAAATCATAGTGAAAAAGAGAGATTTATTTTTGAAAGAAAGTTGGAGAGTTGCTTTGATTGTTTCAAAGCCACTTGAAGTGCATTAACTTCTGATTCTTGGCATGGTACTAAAGCTCTAACAACCTTCATTGAAGAGCATTCAAGGCTTACATGAAGGCTGATATTATTGTTACTGCGCACTAAAAGAAAGAAGCTACCTCGTGTTGAGCCCTTCAAGTTGTAAAGCATTTCTTGTTGAATATCTGCTCATTATTTAGGAGCGTTTTGTATAAATATTACATTTATTGTGCTTTGATTTGTGTTTCACAGTTGTGAAACATGTGAGGGTAGAGGTCTACCCGAGAGTGTACTTGTAAGGCTTGCTTATGCCTAGAAACAAGCTTGCTAGCCAGGGAGGCTACTTGTGTTTAGTGAATTCCCAAGAGGTTCTTGGGGTGTGGATGTAGGTGCCAGATTTGGTGTCGAACCACATTAAATCTTGGTGTATTTATGTGTGATATTATCCCTGATTGTTTGCATATTAGCCTCACATCACTACACATTATTTATTTGTGCAAGAAAATATAAGAGCACATACTTGTTAGTAAATTAAATTTTTTAAAAACCCAATTCACCCCCCCTCATGGGT
The DNA here is from genome assembly GCA_900491605.1 of Calamus simplicifolius. Classification (NCBI taxonomy): domain Eukaryota; kingdom Viridiplantae; phylum Streptophyta; class Magnoliopsida; order Arecales; family Arecaceae; genus Calamus; species Calamus simplicifolius. Next base: position 325,235 of record UESW01001685.1, on the reverse strand, counting down.
TGCTATATCTGGGCAACAAGTGGAATCAAAGCAGATGCTCTTGTTGTTAAGCCCTAGAAAGCTTAGAGCTAAAGATTATGGCAACCTTATTGAGTGAGGGACAATCCATAAATATGCCACCATTATTTAATGATACAAATTATAGTTATTGGAAAGCTTGGATGAAAATCTTCATCCAAGCATTTGACTATGATATGTGGAGTACCATAGTTAATGGTCCACACACACACCCATGACTAGATTAAATGGCATGGAGATTTTTAAACTAGAAACGGAATGGATGAACATGATAAGAAGTTAGCTTAGCTCAATGCTAAAGCCATAAATATTTTGTACTATTCATTAGATGCTAATGAGTTTAATTGCATATCTGCTTGTTCATCTGCTAAAGAAATATGGGATAAATTAGATGTTATCCATGAGGGTATCAATCAAGTGAAAGAGTCTAAAATTAATATGCTGGTTCATAGATATGAACTGTTTAAGATGGACACTAGTGAATCCATTTCTGATATGTTTACTAGATTTAATGATATTATTAATGAGCTTAAAAGCCTTGGTAAATCTTATACTAATGCTGATCTTGTGAGAAAGGTATTAAGGTCTTTTCCTGGGTCTTGGAAGGCCAAAGTGATTGCTATTCAAGAGGCAAAGGATCTAAATGCTTTACCTTTGGAGGAATTATTGGGTTTCTTCATGACGCACAAACTTCAAGTTAAACAACATACAGATGAGGATGAATCAAAAAGGAGAACAATGACTCTTAAAATTTCTGATCAAAAGGAAGAATTGGATGAATCGATGGAGGAAAGTGATGATGAGGACATAGCCCTTATCACTAGAAAATTTAAGAAGTTTATGAAAGAAAAAAATTTGGAGGAAGAAAAAGGCCCTTTGTAAAAGAAGAAGGAAGTAAGGAGAAGAAAAAAGAAATTATTTGCTATGAGTGCAAAAAACTGGGACACTTTAAATCTAAATGCCCACAACTCAAAAAAGGTCTCAAGAAGTTTAAGAAGAAGGAAACTACTTGGAGTGATAGTGAAAATTCAAGCTCCAAAGGAGAAGAAAAGAATAAAATAGCTAACATATGCTTCATGGAGGACAACGAGGAGGTAAGTCCTAGTTTTCTTGATGATTTTTCATTTAAAGAACTATATGGTGCCGTTTATGAATTAGTAGATGATTTTGCTAACCTTAGTTCCAAAAATAAAGATTTAAAAATAAAATTCAAACCTTATTTTAGAAAATAATAAATGTATTGAAGAAAATAATCTTTTAAAGAAACAAAACAAAGATGTGAAAACTGAAGTAGATAGGCTTAAACCTATAGTATATAGATTTACTTTAAGCTCTTCAAAACTAAACATGATTTGGATAGCCAAAGATCCATTTTTGATGAAGCTGGATTAGGCTATAATCCCTTTAGAAAACAAAAGCTTTTGAAAAATATTTTTGTACATGCTGGTCAATCATCTAGTGTTACCTGTTTTAAATGTGGCTTAAAGGGACATAAGTCCTATGCAAGTGATAGTATTAAGAAAGTTTGGATTCTAAAAGGAACCATATTAACTAATCCTAAAGGACCTAAGAGAGCTTGGGTATCTAAAAGTAAAACGTGACATTGTATTTGCATGTGTGTCTTGCAACTCATAAATCTAAAAGAAAGTGGTATCTTAATATTGAGTATTCAAGACACATGATGGGTGATGAATCACAATTCATCACTTTGGAGGCTAAGAATGGAGGTATGGTCACATTTGGAGATAATAGCCAAGGTAAAATTATTGGCATTGATTAAATAGGTGTCACACCTTATACTTATATTAACAATATTTACTTATAAATGATTTAAAGCATAATTTATTAAGTATTAATCAGTTGTGTAATAAAGGTTTTAAAGTGATTTTTGAATCATCTATGTGCATTGTTTCTAACCCTGCTGACAATTGCATGAAATTCATTGGTCATAGGCATGAAATTGTTTATATTGTTGATTTGAATGATTTAAATGACCATGATTTTAATTGTCTAGCTGCTATGAATGCTAAACTAGATGAATCTAGTTGGTTATGGCATCCTAGACTTGCATATGTTAGCATGGATCTTCTTTCAAAATTATTTAAAAAGATTTACTGAAGGGTTTGCCAAAATTAAATTTCAAAAAAGATAAGATTTGTGATGCATGCCAATTTGGAAAAGAAATTATAGTTTCATTTAAATCAAAAAATATGAACTCAACTTCTAAGCCATTGAAATTATTGTATATGGATTTATTTGGACCGACTAGAACTACAAGTTTAGGAGGCAAGCAATATAGTTTTGTAATTATTGATGATTTTTCTTAATTTACTTGGATTTTATTTTTAGTTAGTAAAGATGAAGCTTTTTTTGTATTTCAAAATTTATTTAAAAAGGTTACAAATAAAAAAGGAGTTTCGGTTTTATCAATTTGAAGTGATCATGAAAAAGAATTTGAAAATCATTTCTTTAAAAGTTTTTGTGATGAACATGATATAAATCATATTTTTTCTGCACCTAGGACACCTTAACAAAATAAGGTGGTAGAAAGAAAAAATAGAACTTTGAAAGAAATGGCCCGTACCATATTGTGTGAGAGCAATTTTTTAAAGTACTTTTGGGCAAAAGCAATCAACACTGCATGCTACTTTTTAAATAGAGCTTTGATAAGACCAATTTGAAAAAGACCCCATATGAGCTTTACAAAAATAGAAAACCCAATATTGCATACTTTCATGTTTTTGGATGTCAATGTTTTAACTTGAATAATGAAAAATCTAATCTTGATAAATTTGATGCAAAATTTGATGAAGGTATTTTTCTTGGCTACTCTTCTTCTAGTAGAGCTTATAGAGTTTTTAATAAAAATACCTTAGTGGTTAAGGAATCTATTCATGTTGCATTTAATGAAACTAATGATCTTCTGTCAAAGGAGAAAAAGGCTATTGATGATGTAGGAGAAATAGAAAATCAAGTGAAGGAACTTACTTTGGAAGAAAAGGACTCAATTGTTCAAGCCGATCAAGAGGAGGAAAATGATATTATCAATCTTGAAGAATCTCAAGGTAATCATGACTTAGAAAGAGGTTGGAGGTATGTACATAATCATCATAAATAATATATCATTGGTGATCTTTCACATGGTGTTAGAACTAAATCTTCATTTAGAGATGTATATAATAACTTAGCATTTATTTCTCATATTGAACCTAAATGCTTTGATGATGCTAAGGATGATATAGAATGGATCAATGCTATGCGTGAAGAATTAAATCAATTTAAAAGGAACAATGTATGGACATTAGTAGATAGACCTCATGATGATTCAATTATTGAAATTAAATGGATATTTAAAAATAAATTGGATGAGCATAGTAATATAATTAGGAAGAAAGCAAGACTAGTAGCTAAAGGTTACAATTAGGAAGAGAAAATTGATTTTAATGAAACCTATGCTCCTATTGCTAGACTAGGAGCTATTAGATTACTACTTGGTTTTGCATGCTCTATGAACTTCAAGTTATATCAATTGAATGTCAAGAGTCCTTTCCTGAATCGATATATTGTCGAACAAATGTTTGTTGAACAACCACCAGGAATTGAGAACACTTGTTTCCAAACCACGCGTTCAAATTGAATAGAGCTTTGTATGGCTTGAAACAAGCTCCTCGAGCATGGTATGATCGATTAAGCAAATTTTTGATTAGCAATAAATTTATTAGAGAAAATATTGATATAACATTATTTATTAAAAGAGAAAATGTTGATATGCTTATTGTTCAAATTTATGTTGATGACATCATTTTCGGTGCTACTAATGAACTATTATGTCGAGACTTTGCTAAGCTTATGTAGGGAGAGTTCGAGATGAGCATGATGGAGGAGTTAAATTATTTTTTTGGACTACAAATCAAGCAAAGTGATGAAGGAATCTTCATTTGCCAAAGCAAGCATGTCAATGAAATGTTGAAGAAATTTATTACTTGCCTTCCCAAATTGCACTATTTTCTTATTTATTTAGTCATGTAGGTGTCATGTTGTGACCATTGAAGCCAAACTTGATTAACAAAATTGGCTGAATGAGAATAAACCATTTTTTTATTTTTATTATGGTCTCTCTATGAATTATACTTGGAAATTTAGTGGTCTTTTCTCTGTTTTTTCCTTTCTCCAGTGACTCTCAAGAAATTGGGTTTTCCTTTTTAATACAACTCTTGCATAAATACTTATGATGGGTGGCTGTGGGAGATATCACTTATGAGATTACTTGCTAGACTGCCTTTTCTTACCTAGAGAAAGGGAAAAAACTAGTTGAACTATAATTATGTAGAGAACTTTTCATATAGTTGGAAAGGCGAGAAGATGACACTACTATTACTGCATCCATTATGAGGTTAAGAAGTTGCTAGTGTTCAATCCTCTTCATGGTCTGGAATGGGCCCTTGAAAAATAGAAAAAAAAAATATAACCCTAATATTCCTTAAGAAATCAGTCCCCAGATAATTCCATGCAAGGTTGTTGCAAGATTTTGGGATACTAAAGTTGCAACAGGTAATTGCATACTTGGAAAAGTTTTGTGTGTACATGCCAAAGCAGGAAAATATGATTTTTTCCCTAGCATGCACCCACATGCGGTGTACGCCAATCATTGAGGGCGGTGCAGCAACGCCAATCATTGGGGCTGGTGCACATTGCTGCACCACCCTCAGTGCGGCAAGACTTTTTGTTAAGTTTCATGTTGCAACATTTTAATGCTTATATAACATCTCAAGTCCACCTACTGCTTCAATTGATCCGTTAGTAGACCGAAACGATATGGCCTTAAAAACTCGAGTGAAGGTTAATTGATAGTAAATAAACCATTTTTAAATCCGATATGGGACTATTTTTGGGTACTACAATCTTTTTCCTTTATAATGCAAATTGATAGCAGGCGAATTTGAGTTATAGGCACTTTAAACTTTTCTTTCCCATCTCATGTAAAATTATATTTGGGGTGTTACAATCTTCCCTTCTTATAATACGAAAACCTCATTACATGCCACAAACCACAACAAGCTAGCGAAAACCTACCCCAACCGACCTCGCATGCCATAATCTAGCCAAATTCTATTTCGAGCCAAGTTGTTGGTGATGCAAAGATGGCTTCATGCCATAGCAGGACTACCATCGTTTCATAGATAGTCCTTTTCTCATGCCATCAACTTCATTATACTCAGATCGGCTCTAATACCATTTATAACATCCCCAAGCTCACTTGTTAATCTAATTAATCTGTTGAAAAATCATTTGTGCATCGTGCACCGTGCACGATGCAGGAAGGGATTCATAGCGCATGGTGATTGGTCTGTGTGCGATGCAAAAAAATGAAAATATTCTCGGCACATGTGCGCATGGATCAATCATCGTGTATAGTGCATATTTCCTGCACCGTGTGCGGTGTGCATTGGACTTTTCCTAACTGTTAGTGGGTTAAAACCATATAGCCTAAAAAAATTTAAGTAAAAGTTATTTAGTAGCAGATAAATTTGAGTTAGAAGTAGTTCAAACTTTTTTTTTTCATCCGAAGTAAAACTTTTTTTAAAAAAAAGATATTACAGTTTGTTTCAGTTCTAGAGTTCAAATATCTCCACATGACTCAGGTGGAGAATGAAAGTGTGCTTTAGCATACCACTCTGCTTGGCTGGCGAAGTACCTTGTGCCCTACTTGCCTACAAAGGGACCCACCTTTAACCTGTGACCAGAGCCATATTCAATGTATATTAAAGGACCAAGACATCCAGCTCAATCTGCAAATTTCTTGTTGCCAGTACTTTCCCAAATTCTATTGAAGGTCATTTTTTCCTCTTCCTTCCCCCTAATCAGCATATTTTTTTAACTACATCACTGCTTTAACTTATACCTATAATTTTTATCATCCCAAACAAATATTGCACTAGATTTACAGAAGAATGATTACATTTCAGCTGCCATATTTGCTCTTGGCTGGGAAACAAGAACTTGACTTTCAGACTGCACAAAATCAGTAATAAATTAGTATTTGATTTTGTAAAGCTGTAAATGGTGTTTGTTCACATACTTGGTGACTATATTGCATGTATGAGAGATAAGTCTTATAGAGCCACTACAAGATTATCCAAATTAGCGACGCCATTATGGCGTCGCTAACAAACCAAAAGTCATCATTAAATTGTTTAGCGATGCACAAAAGTCCATCACTAAAACATTCGTCGCTAAAGAAATTAGCAACGCCGGAGTAGTTTGTCGCTAATTAGCGACGTGTATGGCATAGCTCTTTGGGCATCGCTAATTAACGATGCCATTAGCTACGCCTTAATGTCATAGCTAATTAGCGATACCATTAAGGCATAGCTAATTAGCTATGCGATTAAGGCATCGCTAATTAACTACATCATTAAGGCATCGCTAATTAGCTACGTCTTAATGGCGTAGCTAATAACTAGACCTACCAAATTAGCAATGATAATTTGGCATCACTATTTTTTTCTTTTAAAATTAATAATTATTTAACTGCCTTTTATCACCTACTAAAATAATATTAAATTAAAACTAAAAATACATTTACAAATGAAATCTTTCAATGAAAATAAAAATATAAAATATAAAATATAAATATGCATAATATAAACCAGTAGCACATAAATACCAAAAGAGTAACACATAAATATAATACTCATAAAATATAAAAAAAATCTAAAAATTCAATGTCGATCAGCTGGAGGGAGGGTCATCTGAAGTTGAAGGTAAACTAGAAAACTATCAACTACGATATTCTTATAACCAATTGCTGCATCTCCTGCAACTACTGCTCATAACGAATGCACTCCTCTCGTTGTTCCTGTCGGATGCCTGCGATCTCGATCATCATCTTAGATCTCACACATTCCATGATAGAACGCTCAATATCCTTAGACTCACCGATGTCACCCTGACTGAAAGAAGAGGAACCACGTCAGACGAAGAATGCAAAAGCTTTGGCACCCAGACTATAGAGTCTATGATACTTTGGCTGTGCGCCAACAGCCTCTAAAAAGATGTGGCCGCTCTCATGCTACGAATGATCGGCCATGGACCCTTTCTCCTCTAATGGTTCTGTGATCTAAGATAATAGCTCATCCACATGAGCCTGCAAGGAATACATATCAAATATAATGTAACTCATATCAGAGCAAATGTATGAATTAATACCTCATGATTTCAATGATTTACTTACTCAAATATGCTGAGAGCGACAGTCGATCCAAGATTCATCTTTGTTTTTAAGACAGTTTTCTAACTTCACACATCTTTGTTGCTACTAGCTGCTTTTAAGGAATCCTAGTGTCATGCCCCAGACCCAAAAATTTGAGCTAGGGTGACAACCTGCCGCATGCCTGGCATGCAAGGCATCCCAAATTATGACACATAAATCAATATAAGGTAATAATTATATATATTTAATTCAAATCCATAACTTTAATACAATCCATAACTATCAGGTTTGGGCTACAAGCCCTACAAACAAACACCACTGGGGTTACATCAACATAATGGGTCTAATTAATTTAATAGAAGCTCCATCTACCCCATAATCCCTTCTTCAGTCCTGTAGCTCTGAAAAATATTGTGAGATTTACACAAGCTCACACTCAATAAGTAAGCTTATTATAATATAATATAATCATATATCATTTCAAGATATTATCAAATCACATTTACATGTAAAAAGCTTCATCATTTCAAGATATTATCATATCATTTCAAGATATTATCAAATCACATTTACATGTAAAAAGCTTCAACATTTCAAGATATTATCATATCATTTCAAGATATTATCACATGTACAAAGCTTCATCATTTCAAGACATTTCAACTTTTCAATAAAAAGCTTCCAATTTCAAATACATTTATCATATTATCAGAACATGCATATCATCAGCTCAAAGTAATTTTGGAAGCTTAATTATATAGTAAATGCTGAAATATGCAATGTAAACAAGCCCACTATATTTATATAATCATTTTTTCTTATGTGTCTCACGGCCCTACAACACCCAACTGGTGCATCACTCTTAAATGTCCCCTAAGAGGAAGGGTCCTGGTACCAGCATTATGCCATATATCATAAACAATCCCAATACACCCTACAGATGTGTGTCCTCCATATATCTTTTTCTGTGAAGGTGGTCCTGTATCATAATCAATCACAACACACCCTACATATGTGTGTCCTCCACATATCTTTCCCTATAGAGGTGGGTCTCGTATCACTTGGCATTTTACATCATTTCACATCACATGAGAATCGCGGCGACACATATAAGTATAAATCAATATCATTATCATATTTGCATATCACACATCATGCATCATCATAAGCATAAGCTTCTCGCATCACATATATAGCGGTTTGTACATTCATAGCATAAAAATACATCAATAGTACCAGTATATTTTGCAAAGCTAAAATAACCACATCCTTCAATTTTTGCATATTTATAATCCACTACTTCGCAAAATATTAGCAATCACATATAATTATCTCAATAGTACTAACATATTTTGCAGGGTCAAAGTAATCATATTCTTCATATTTGCATATACATATAAAGCCATTTCTTGTAAAATATTACCTGTAATAATCATAGCAAATACTTATTTGTAATCTCATGGTACTGTTTACTAATTCAAAAAAGTCAATATAAATGAAACTCCATTTTTCTCGTTCATAAATATGCATACAGCTATAAACCCAAAGGTTTATAAATTAAATAATTTATGAAATCATGATAATTGGCTTACTTACCTCAATACACAAATCCCAAACTGTAAACCAGCTATTTAGATATCTGGGTAGCTACAGCATCATTTTTACACAATTAAGTCTCTAAATTTGAATAAAAAGTGTCCCTTAAATTCTACCCAAACTAATCCTGGGCTCAACTTTGGGCTCGAATATCTCTCAATATATATGCCCAAATGGGAAATAAAATTACCCAAGAAACTAGAATCAACAATGAACCGGGCCATATTTTTATTTTTCATTATCGACCTAATATAGGGCCCAAAAAGTGGCTCAAAATGGTTCATGAACTGGCCAACAGGCCCAAAGTCAACGCAACCCACTCGACCCATTTTCTCATCGTCCCTGCAGCTCCCCTATTTCAACCGAAACAGGGGAGAAAATGTGCCGGTGGCCAGGGCCGCCACCAGCCACAATCCGAGGTGGCCCGGCCACCATCGACCGGCCTGGAGCTGGCCGCCGCCGTGGCCGGACTCCCCCACACTCTCCCTCTTTCTTTCTCTCTTTATCCTTGTCGTGGCCAGTTATAGTACCGGTGGCACAGCCAGCCACCATGGCCAGCCAGACCTCCACCGGATGCACGCCTGACGTCGGTGGAAGTCACCGACCACCATCCAGGCCCGGCGAGGCGGCAAGCATGCCACCGGGCCTGAACCAACAGCGGATCCAGCTCCCGCCTAGGAGAAGAGCCAATTGGCTCTCTCCTCCATCTCTCTCACCTTCGATACCCCCACCAGATGCCGCCTCCAGTGCCGATGGGGTTACCGGCCAAGGCTCGGGCCCGGCGAGGCGGGCACGCTGCCAGGCCCGAACCGAGGTTAACACGGGAGGGACGCCACAGTTAGGCTCCCTCACAGTCTATCTCTCTCATGCTATGCTCTTCTCACTCTCTCAGCTTTGTTCTCTCTCTCTCTGGCATGGGAAGAAGCTTACCAGTTGAAGGCTCGCGCGAGGATGCAAGAGAGTATCTGCCAGCATCCTCCTTAAAGGCCAATGCAAAGGTTCGCGACGTCCTTGTTTCAAGAAATCGGGAACCCAATCGTTACACCGAGGACCTAAACGTCAGAAGGAAATCCAGGTGCTAGGTGTCCCCACAATTAAATATCAGGGGATTACATTCTTCCCCCCTAAAAAAATTTTGACCTCAAAATTGATACACTTCCAATAAAATATAGAATTCAAATTTTCTATCCCATAATCAGCTAAATTTTATAAGGTCAACAGTCATTGATACGTCATTTATCTATATTAAGATATAAATAATTATGGATATTTCTTTTCATTTCCTCCTCAAGTTCCCAAATAGTCTCCCTCTCAGAATGATTACTCTACTGAACCTTGATATAGGGAAAGTTACGCCATCTCAGAACTTGATCCTTGCGGTCCCCGATGCGCACAAGATGATCTTCATAGGTCAATTCTTTCTTAAGCTAAATTGGTTCAAGTTCTAACACATAGCGGGGGTCTGGAATATACCTCCTCAATCATAAAGATATGAAACACATTGAACACCCCAAAGAGTAATGAAGGCAGTACTAAGCTATAAGCCGCCACCTTATTTTGATCAAATTCTCAAATGGTCCAATGAATTGTGGGCTCAAATCACCTCTAAACACAAATTCATCACATTATTGGTTAGTAAAACTTCCAAATGATCTTCAACATGAAATTTCAAATCTTTATGTTTGACATCAACATAACTTTTCTATTAACTCTGAGCTACATGAAGCTGCTTAACTAACGATACTTTTCATAGTTGTTAAACCAGCTCAGTAACCAAAATTTTTCTCTCTCATTTCATTTCAATAAAAGGGAATCTACACCTTATATCATAGACAACTTAAATGAATCCATTTGAATATTGGCTTGGTAACCAATAAAATAAGCAATTTCACTAAGGATAAGAAGTTATACCAAGCACTTCCTAAATCCATCACACAGGCTCGCAGTATATCGTCTAAAAAAATCTAATTGGTTTCTGCAACTTGTCCATCTATTTGAGGGTGGAAGGTTGCATTAAAATTTAACTTAATTCACTAAGCCTTATGAAGACATCATCAAATTAGAAGAGTGAGACAAATGGATACAAACTCAATTTACTCAGTTTACTACTAAACCAGGAACAAATATTAAAATTTTTATCCCGCTAAAATTTCATCCTTGAAATTAAATGTCCACTAATTTTTGTACCATTATAGATACTCACTAGAAAACTTTTATTTCATCTCCAAGTACCCAAATAATATATCCAACTTTCAAAATTAATTTGATCTTTCTACCAAATAAAATTAAATTCCTTAAGAAGTATTTCTTTTCTGCCATCCTTTTTTTTATAAAATACCTTAACTTCTCACAACTCAATCATCATAAATATCATAGAGTCCATCACATATATTACGCCATCCATTCTTAAGGTTAGTAACATGTCAGTTACTCTTAATTCCTCGATAAGACAGTTCTAAATTCTTGTGAATTAGATATAATATAGTTTTCTTCCAATGCTCTCTCGACTCTTAAATAGGTGAATGTACCATTAATCATTACGACACTTATTTCAATCATCATAACATACTTGGTTTCACTCTTGAATACTTCAAGCTAACATCATGAACATTATGCAATCATTTAGGATATCTTTCATAATTATCATAATTAACTAATTTATTTTCTTTGAATAATAGTACCATCATTAATCATCAGTATAATTATTTATCTCCTTCATATTTATTAGTAATTACCACCACAACCAATCAATTTCTCTTGAATAGGTTAGTTTATTCTCAATAATTATTGCAATTTAAATGATTCAAATCCTTAAATCAATTATTTTGTTTCCAATGACTATCAAAATCACCAAAAAAATTGTGCTGGTTTTTATAGATTATGCAATGTCTCATACCATATCATGGCCAACTAATTTAAACCCTTCGAATATCTCAAAATGACCTCACTGATCTAGCTTAGATGGATACATGACTTATAAGGTCTTTAAAGATTGAAAATGCACTTACCATCCAAAAGACATAATTAGAAAATTATAGTAATCTCTCTATGACTTGAAAGTGATATTAGATGTATCCTTAACCATAATCCATAATAAAAGTTCTCTTAGTAAAATTCACCATATATACTTATCCATCCAAACTCAAATTCAATTTTTTTTTCAAGTACTCAATTGTAATTGATCAAAAACATGTAGTTAACTACTACATTACCAAAATATCATCAATATTAATCATATCTACTAATGACATCATTATATCTAACAATATGGATATAATGATGTCATCTTAGTCATATTAGTCATCAATTGCAATTTTCAACTGCTACATTATACTCCATATATTCATTTATCTTGTATTGCATATCCAAGTAAGTTTCATCTACCCACATAGCTAAAGGTCTGAAACTGCTACGAGCCATTTTCAATAAGTTTGACGGAGCTAAAACCTCTAGAAGCCCCTTGGCCTCCTCGCTGGTCAAGGTCATCAGCTAGGAGGCCCACATTATTTCATTGGCTTCTGATGCGATGGTTCATTCTTAATTCCTATTAAATTCATATTTCAATTAATATCTTGATAAACTTTAAATTTTAAGCTTCCAAAGCATAATACCTGAAATTCCATTAAAGTTATAATTGTCTCAATGCCATCCTAGTATTTTGCCTAGAGTGTCATCATGTATGTGTCCTTAAGGTTAAAACCTAGGCTCTGATACCATTAAAGCTGTCACGCCTCAAACCCAATAATTTGAGCTAGGATGACAACCTGCTGCATGCCTTGCATGCAAGGCATCCCGAATTATGACACATAAATCAATATAAGAAAATAATTATATATATTTAATTCAAATCCATAACTTTAATACAATCCATAACTATCAGGTTTGGACTACAAGCCCTACAAACAAACACCACTGGGGTTACATCAACAAATGGGTATAATTAATTTAATAGAAGCTCCATCTATCCCATAATCCCTTCTTCAGTCCTGTAGCTCTGAAAAATATTATGAGATTTACATGAGCTCACACTCAATAACTAAGCTTATTATAATATAATATAATCATATATCATTTCAAGATATTATCAAATCACATTTACATGGAAAAAGCTTCATCATTTCAAGATATATCATATCATTTCAAGATATTATCAAATCACATTTACATGTAAAAAGCTTCAACATTTCAAGATATTATCATATCATTTCAAGATATTATCACATGTAAAAAGCTTCATCATTTCAAGATATTATCATATCATTTCAACTTTTCAATAAAAAGCTTCCAATTTCAAATACATTTATCATATTATCAGAACATGCATATCATCAGCTCAAAGTAATTTTGAAAGCTTAATTATATAGTAAATACCAAAATATGCAATGTAAACAAGCCCACTGTATTTATATAATCACTATTTTCTTATATGTCTCACACCCTACAATACCCAACTGGTGCATCACTCTTAAATGTCCCATAAGAGGAAGGGTCCTGGTACCAGCGTTATGCCATATATCATAAACAATCCCAACACACCCTACAGATGTGTGTCCTCTACATATCTTTTTCTGTGGAGGTGGGTCCTGTATCATAATCAATCACAACACACCCTACAGATGTGTGTCCTCCATATCTTCCCCTGTGGAGGTGGGTCCGTATCCCTTGGCATTTTACATCATTTCACATCACATGAGAACCGCGATGACACATATAAGTATAATTCAATATCATTATCATATTTGCATGTCACACATCATGCATCATCATATGCATAAGCTTCTCACATCACATATATAGTAATTTGTACATTCATAGCATAAAAATACATCAATAGTACCAGTATATTTTGCAAAGCCAAAATAACCACATCCTTCAATTTTTGCATATTTATAATCCACTACTTTGCAAATATTAGCAATCACATATAATTATCTCAATAGTACCAACATATTTTGCAAGGTCAAAGTAATCATATTCTTCATATTTGCATATACATATAAAGCCATTTCTTGCAAAATATTACCTATAATAATCATAGCAAATACTTTTGGTAAACTCATGGTACTATTTACTAATTCAAAATAGTCAATATAAATGAAACTCCATTTTTCTCGTTCATAAATATGCATACAGCTATAAACCCAAAGATTTATAAATTAAATAATTTATGAAATCATGATAATTGGCTTACTTACCTCAATACGTAAATCCCAAACTGTAAACCAGCTATTTGGACATCTGGGTACCTACAGCATCATTTTTACACAATTAAGTCTCTAAAATTTGATAATAAAGTGTCCCTTAAATTCTACCCAAACTAATCCCGGGCCCAACTTTGGGCTCAAATATCTCTCAATATATATGCTCAAATGGGGAAATAAAATTACCCCAAGAAATTAAATCAACACTGAACTGGGCCATATTTTTATTTTGCCATTCTCGGCCTAATATAGGGCCCAAAAAGTGGCTCAAAAATGGTTCATGAACTGGCCCAACAGGCCCAAAGTCAATGCAGCCCAGTCGGCCCATTTTCTCATCATCCATGTAGCTCCCCTGTTTCACCCAAAATAGGGGAGAAAATGTGCCGGCAGCCAGGGCAGCCGCCGGCCACAATCCGAGGTGGCCCGGCCACCGTCGATCGGCCTGGAGCTGGCCATCGCCGTGGCTGAACTCCCCCCCACTCTCCCTCTTTCTCTCTCTCTTTCTCCTTGTCGCGGCCTGTTACAGTGCCAGCGGCACGGCCAGCCACCATGGCCGGCCGGACCTCCACCGAACGCATGCCCGGTGCCGGTGGAAGTCACCGACCACCGTCCAGGCCCGGCGAGGCGGTGAGCACGCCACCGGGCCTGAACCAACAGTGGCTCTGGCTCCCGCCCAGGAGAAGAGCCAATTGGCTCTCTCCTCCTCTCTCTCACCTCGATACCCCACCAGACGCCACCTTCGGTGCCGATGGGATTTTCGGCCAAGGCTCGGGCCCGGCGAGGCGATGGGCATGCCGCCAAGCCCGAACCAAGGTTAACATGGGAGGGATGCCATTAGGCTCCCTCATAGTCTCTCTCTCTCATTCTCTACTCTTCTCTCTCTGTCATCTTAGTTCTCTCTCTCTTTGGCATGGGAAGAAGCTTACCATTTGAAGGCTCGCGTGAGGATGCAGGAGAGGATCTGCCAGCATCCTCCTTAAAGGCCAATGCAGATGGTTCGCGACGTCCTTGTTTCAAGAAATTGGGAACCCAATCATTACGCCGAGGACCTAAACATCAAAGGAAATCTAGGTGCAGGTGTCCCACAATTAAGCTCTTGAGCGAGCCCATGCCAGGGTGTAGGATTTCGTATCCAACGGAGAGACTTTTCGATTTATTCCAATTGTTGAACAATTTTTTTTTCTTTTTCCCAGCAAACCAATTGTTTGCTCGCGGTCGTTGTATTTAAATTTTGTTTAGGTTTTAGTACAAGAGACATACATACCTGAACATTTGAATTCTGAACTTTTGTTTGACATACATACCTTTTCTTCATCTCTACAAACTCAGTGCTGTAAAGATGAAGAACAAGGCTTCCGCCTTCCTGAAGCACATATTCTCTGTTATAGTCCCCATGTTCAAGGCCAAGTCGATGGAAGGGAAGGGCAAAACTAGTGCCATGAAGAGCCGGCTCCTCATCTTTGGGCTCCTTTGCCACAAGAAGCTCTTGATGAGCACAAAAATCAACCACAAGATCCATACACTGATATCAATGGCTAGTTAAGCATGTAATCGAGCCCTGGCTAGCCCTTTGTTTTTCCTTCCATTTGCAAGACCTCCAAACCTCTATTGTTTATTCAAACTCTTTGATATCAATGCCTCGAAATTGAGATTACATAATGTTTTTTATACAAGTTACAATGAAATTGTGAATCTACAAGTAAATTTCCAATCATGCTTACAGTTGTTTCATGGGATGGGTGTTGTGTCCACTTACATTTCCACCATATGTTCTCTGTACATGCTGAGCTCACGTTCAAAAAATCTGAGCTCTATGAAGTTTCATACCTCTATAAATTTTGTTATTTTATAACACCTGTCAAAAAGAGATGCGCTTATGAACTTCAATGATTTTGCTTGAAGAAATAAATCCTACAATTCCGACAATTCACTCACCAGTAATCCAGAACCATGGTTATCAATGCTACCTGGTTCAATGGCAGGGTCGCCCCAAATCTGATGATTCATGGATTACTCGAGAGGACTTGCAACACCTCGACCCAGACCTACTAGAGAGATACCAGAGCCATAATGATCCATACTCGATGGGGTCAATTCTTTCCACCCTGGGAGAATTGTGCGGGCACCAGGATCAAGCAGAGGATTCTTAACCCTTTGTGGATATCTGATTAGTTATGATTCAAGTCTTGAGTTGAAAATATAGTTTAGTTTATTTTGAGTCCCATCCAGTTCATTTTATTCTAAATTGAATCCTATCTAGTTTAGTTTATTTTAATGTGAGTCATGTAGTATGTTTATCAGCTTACAAGAGGAGACATCAGTATTGGAGCAGAAGACAAGGCCATCACAGTCAGACAGAGCAGCTGCTAAATTTAAGTTGGTGCCACACCTACTTCAAGCAGCCCACATGCATCTAGCAGAGCAAGCAACCTTCTCGATCTGGATGATCATTTTCCTCATCTGGATGCCACAGATTTCATACCAAATCCAGCTACCACTGATTGCATCTAAAGATCACCTTCTCATCTGAATGCTGCAGATTTCATGCCAAATTAAGCTGCCGCTGATTGCATCTCAATCATATATAGAAGATCACCTGCCTCATCTGGATGCTACAATTTCATGCCGAATCCAGCTGCCACTGATTGCTTCTAGAAGATCACCTTCCTCATCTGGACGCTGCAGATTTCATGCCAAATTTGATTAGGGTGCTTTTTTTCTTTTCTCTCTTTCCATATCTGTATTTTCTTGGCCCCAAGTCTCTTGCTCTATAAAAGAGACCCTCTTGTATGAATGACGTATTTTATTAATCAATCAATCCAAGTTTTAAGTTATTATGATTTTTGTTAGTCGGTTCTCTGGTGCTCTTGTTTCCCTCCTCCTGCGCGTGCCAACATCCTAAGTCTCCAGGAGAAACCTTAGCCCTCTCCTTTTCTCTACTCCTTCATTGTCTCTTTGCCTCTATTATAAATTTTTTATGATTCTTTAACCCTTGTATGGTGATCTTGCAGATCCCTCAGTAGCCACAAATCCAGGATTCAAGGCGATTGTCATCCAGGACAGTAGATACTTGGCCGCAGATCCGTGGGCTCAAGGCTTGGTCATCTAGGGCGCATCCGCCAGGTAGAGCAACCCATTCAACACTTTGATCTTCCCTCTCTTGCCAAGTATACCTCTCTAATCTACTAGTAACTTTATTGTAGGAGAGCAAGCCCTACCGGGGCTTCTTAGCCTCGATGGTCCTTCTTCTTTATTATTTTTAGGAACTGTTTCGTGCGGATTTACTGTGAATTTTCTGAATCCCTCTTAGGCTATTACTTTGGGAGAATAATCAACTGCAATCATTAATCATTAGAAAAAAAGAAAAAAAAAATTACTTGCATGCGAATCGATCCTGCATCAGTTCACCTAAGTTTTGTTCAAAACCATAAGATTTTATGGCTTCATTAAATCTAATGTTCCAAGATCTAGAAGCTTGCTTAAGCCCATAAATGGACCTTTGCAATTTGCAGACTTTCTGCTCTTGGCCTTTAACCACAAAACCCTCTGGTTGGACTATATGAATAGTCTCTTCAAGACGACCGTTCAAAAATCGTCTTGACATTTGTTTGTCATATCTCATAATCATAATAAGTAGCAAGGGACAAGAGAATCGAAATGAATTTTAGCATGGCTACTGGCGAAAAAGTATCCTCATAATCTACTCCTTTTTGGGTAAAACCCTTTGCCACCAACCTAGCCTTGAAAGTATTTACTTTTCCATTGGCTCCTCTTTTTCTCTTATAGATCCATTTGCATCCAATAGGTTTACACCTTCTGGTAGATCTACAAGCTTCCAGACTGAATTAGAAACATTGATTCCATTTCGAGTTTCATGGCTTCCTGCCATTTCTCTTGATCAACATCCTCCATTGCCATCTTGTATGTTAATGGATCATCATTACTGCCATCGTGACAACTTGTGCTTCTCCATCCTGACCATAGCGGATGGGTAATCTTATTTCCCTTCCACTACGTCGTGGTGGTGGTGGTATTTGATCTTGAGTAGTGGTCTCAACTTTTTATCGTTTAACAACTTTTGTTGATGTGGAGCTAATCTCAGCAAGCAACTTTTTTAGAACTACTTTACTTCTAGGTTTGAATTCTTTCATATAATTATACTCGAGAAATGTAGCATTTGTCGACATAAATACTTTGTTATCTTGAGCACTATAAAATAGATATCCTCTCGTTCCCTTAGGGTACCTAACAAACATGCATACTTCTAAACGAGGTTCCAATTTTTTAGTCTTTCCCTTCAGCACATGGGATGGGCATCCCCATATACGGATGTGTCTCAAACTAGGTTTGTGACCGTTCCATAACTCTAAGGGAGTCTTAGAGATTGACTTAGATGGAACCAAGTTTAGAATGTATATAGCTGCTTGTAATGCATATCTCCAAAATGAGGTAGGAAAAGAAGAATAGCTTAACATTGATCTTATCATATCAAGCAAAGTACGATTTCTTCTTTCAGCTGCACCATTTTGCTGTGGTGTCGCAGGTGCCATGAGCTGTGATAATATTTCATTCTCAATCAAGTGGCACTTAAATTTATAATCCAAGTACTCTCCTCCTCGATCAGATCGAAGAGTGTTTGTTGGCCTTATAGTGATTTTGATTACTACAAAATAATTAAGTATGATACTAATGATCTTGTGGTTGAGTTAAATGAATTTTAGTTGAATCATCAAGAAGATGGTGTTACTTCAACCCAAGGTAAATTGTGATTCAAAATGAAAGGTAATGTATTAATTATATATATATGCTTTATAATTTAAATTGTTTTCAAAAGGTTTGGAGCGATTAAATTATTTTTCTAAAGGAATTGGATTTCATAATCACTGGTTGATTTTTATGTGTTTTATACTTGGATGGTTCACTTGACAAAATGACTTTCAAGTTTAATTATATTTGCATTATCTTGAATTGGATTTAATTATTTTACAAATCATTCTTACAATCTCCGTAATCAAATCTTTATTCTATAAAGTTTTATTTAGCCTCTACGTGTCGTGAATATTTTCTTGGAGTTGATTGATTGCTAATACTATTTTTCAAATATTTATTGGACCAAATTTTGTGTTAGGCTGTTAGAATTTTTAATGACCTTTAATTGAAAGTTTAATAGCCTTTTTATTGTTGACCTGGGCTCTTATCTTGGTATACTAATTTATAAAGTTGGTATGCTAATCCTCAGAAGCCCTCTACCGTTTCTCTGGTTCCCTTTTGTTGGCATGCTAACAGGTTGAGTTGGAATTCTAATTTTATAACTCTCTCGACTGGCTCCCTGGTACACTCTCTTGGCATACCAACTTTGAGTTTTTGGAATTCCAATTTTAAAACTCTTTCGGTGCCTCCCTGGCATCTTTTTCTTGGCATTCCAATTTCAAGATTTTGGAATACCGATTCTAGATGGTTTGGTGGCTCCCTGGCATATTTTCTTGGCATACCAACTTTAAAACTTTGGAATGTCGATTTTATTGTTGGTTCGGTGGCTCGCTGCTAGCTTTCTCTTGGCATTCTAATTTTAAGTCTTTGGAATGCCGATTTTATGGTTGATTCGGCCAGCTCCCTAACGCTCTCTCTTGGCATTCTGATTTTTGGGTTTTGGAATGCTAATGCTCCCTTGCCACTGATTTTTATTGAACGGGATTTCGTTCGTTGGTTTTTTTGAAACTTCTCTCGGTTTTGACCTCTTCCTCTCACAACGGCTATATTTCCTCTATGTGCAACGGCTATATTTTTGTTCTTCTATATATTGAGTTGTTGATTGATTACTCGAGAGCAAGAAAAGAGGGAAGAAAAATAGAAGAAAAAGAAAGAGAAAAAGAAAAAAATGTGTGAAAAATAGAGTGAAAATCGTGTTGAAAATCTTTGTGAAAAGAATCATTTGAAAGAGAGATTTATTGTTTGTAAGAGAGGTTTATTGGAGAGTTACATTCATTGTTTCAAAGCCACTCGTGCTCATTTATTTTTGATTCTTGGTGTGGTAATTCAAGCTCCAACAATCACTCTTTGAAGAACATTCAAGCTTCAATCAAAGGCTTCATTGGTGCTCCGGTGTGCTCAAAGGAAGAATCCATTTTGTAAAGTGTTCTTCAATATTTTGATAAGTATTTCTTGTTGAATATCTGCTCATTTATTAGGAGCTTGTTGTATAATCTTGATATTATTGTGCTTAAACTTGTAAGGCTTGCTTGTGCCCGTAAACAAGTGTGCTAGCCTAGAAGGCTAGAGTGTATGGCCCCCTTGTGCTCGTAAACAAGAAGACTAGCTTGGAGTGCTAGTGTGTAAGGTCCCCTTGTACCCATAAACAAGAAGACTAGCTTGGAGGGCTAGTATGTAAGGTCCCCTTGTACCCGTAAATAAGTTTGCTCGTCAGGTAGGCTAGTGGTGATAGTGGAATTCCCAAGGTGTTCTTGGGGAGTGGATGTAGGTGTAGGTTGGCACCGAACCACTATAAATCCCTTGTGTTTGATTATGCTCTTAATTGTGTTGCTTGCATATTATCTTCACTGCACTACACTTAGCTTATTTGTGAAAGAAAATTTAATTGCACATACTTGCTAATTAGTCTAGTTAATTTTTGAGAAACCCAATTCACCCCCCCCCCTCTTGGATTGCTATATCTGGGCAACAATTGGTATCAGAGCAGGTGATATTGATTTTAAGCCTTAAAAAGCTTTGAGCCAAAGATCATAACAACCCAAATGAGTTCCATATTGAGTGAGGGGCAATCCACCAATAGACCACCACTATTTAATGGCACTAATTACACTTATTGGAAAGCACGAATGAAAATATTTATTCAAGCACTTGATTATGATTTATGGAGCATCATAATCAATGGACCTCACACACCCACTATTAAATCTGATGATATTGTTGTTCTCAAACCGAAACAGAATGGGATGTGCATGATAAGAAAATGGCTCAGCTAAATGCTAAAGCCATGAATGCTTTATATTATTCTTTAGATGCAAATGAATTTAATCGCATATCTACATGCATATCTGCTAAAGAAATTTGGGATATATTAGAGGTTACCCCATGAGGAGGGTACTAATCAAGTAAAAGAGTCCAAAATTAATATGCTTGTTCATAAGTATGAATTGTTTAAAAAGGAATCTTATGAAAGTATTTCTGATATGTTCACAAGATTTACTGATATTATTAATGGGCTAAAAAGTCTTGAAAAATCCTACACTAATGCTGATGTTGTGAGAAAGGTATTGAGATCTTTGCCTAGGTCTTGGGAGGCTAAAGTCACTACAATGCAAGGACCTAAACATTCTATCTCTTGAAGAATTGATTGGATCGCTGATGACTCATGAGCTTCAACAAAGTCAACATCTTGATGAAGAAGAGTCCAAAAATAAAAATAAGAGATTTATAGCACTAAAGTGTGATGCTCAAAAGGATGAGATTGAGAGCTCAAGTGATGAAGATAATGATATAGCTCTCATTACAAGGAAATTTAAGAAATTTATAAGAAAGAAATTTGATGGA
Source organism: Calamus simplicifolius (assembly GCA_900491605.1). Lineage (NCBI taxonomy): Eukaryota > Viridiplantae > Streptophyta > Magnoliopsida > Arecales > Arecaceae > Calamus > Calamus simplicifolius. The sequence goes on along the minus strand of UESW01001685.1, from coordinate 303,656 downwards.
AGAAAAAGGGCATTAATGAAAGGAGAGCCAAGCTATGAAAAAGAAAATGAAATAATTTGTTATGGATGCAATGAGCCGGGAACTACAAGCCAAATTATCCATATCTAAAGAAAGGTCCCAAAAAATTTAAGAAGAAAGCTATGGTAGCCACTTGGAGCGATAGTGATACATCAAGCTCTGAAAGAAGAAGAGGAAAATGAAAAGGCTAATCTTTGCTTCATGACCAATGATAATGAGGTAAGTCCTAGTATTTTAGATGATTTTACATTTGATGAATTGCATGGTGCATTTTAAAAGAAAACGACTCTTTATCACAAGAAAACATGAATTTGGAAAATGAATTAAATAAGCTTAAACCCATTGTTTAAAATTTTACCTTAAGCTCAACCAAACTCAACATGATTCTTGAAAATCAAAAGCAGTTTTTGATAAAGCATGCTTAGGATATAATCCTTTAAAGAAACAAAAGTTTTTGAAAAATATTCTTGTTCCTCAAATTGATTTTTCAAATATTACATGTTTTAAATGTGGAATTAAAGGTCACAAAGCTTATTCTTGTCGTTTACATTCTTGCGATAATGTTAAAAAGATTTGGGTTCCAAAAGGAACCATCTTGTCTAACCTTAAAGAACCCAAGAAGGCTTGGGTACCTAGAAGCAAAACATGATATTTTGGATGCAGGTGTATCTTGCAACCCGTGAAGCAAAAAGAAAATGATACTTTAATAGCGGGTGCTCAAGACACATGATGGGTGATGAATCTCATTTCATCACTTTGGATGTAATGATGGAGGAGTGGTTATCTTGAAGATAATGACCAAAGTAAAATTGTTGGCATTGATAAAATTGGTATCACTCCCTCTACTTTTATTGACAATATCCTGCTTATAAATGGATTGAATTATAACTTGCTTAACATTATCCAGTTTCGTGAGAAAGATTTTAAAGGTATTTTGAATTATCTCTTTGCATAGTTATTAATCCTGCTGATAATTGTATGAAATTTATTGATCATATGTTTAGAAATGTTTATATTATTGATTTGAATGACCATTGATTGTCTAGTTGTCATAAATGCTAAAATTGGTGAATCTAGTTATGACATCGTAGACTTGCTTATGTTAGCATGGATTCTTTTTCTAGATTATTCAAAAAGGATTTGGTTAAATGTTTGCCAAAATTGAATTTTGAAAAAGATAAGATTTATAATGCATGCAAGTTTTGAAAAATAAACCAGAATGTCTTTCAAGTCTAAAAATATGATTTCAACTTCTAGACTGTTAGAACCTTTGCATATGGATTTATAATATTGATGATTTTCTCAATTTACATTGGTTTTATTCTTAGCTAACAAAAATAAAGCTTTTCCTGCATTTCAAAAATTCTTTAAAAGCATTTCAATTGAAAAAGGTTTTTTGTTTCATCTATTACAGTATTCATAAAAAATTTGAAAACCATCACTTTGAAAATTTTGTAGAAATAAATGATAGGACCTTGAATTCCAGTCATAATCGATGAATCTAATGATCTTCCATCAAGGAAGAGAAAGGCTTTCAATGATGCAGATGAAATTGATGATCAGATCAAAGAGCTCCCTTGGAAGAAAAAGAAAATTGAACATGATGAACCTCAAGGTAATGCTGAATTTGAAAGAGAATGAAGGTATATTCATAATTACCCTAAAGAGCTAATATTAAGTGATCCATCTTATGATATTAAGAGTAGATCATTATTTAGGGATGCATGTAATAATTTAGTTTTTGTTCCTTATATAGAACCTAAATGGCATGCATGATAATGGACACTAGTTAGTAGATCACATAATCATCTAATTATTGAAACTAAATGGATATTCAGAAACTAATTGGATGAGCATGGTAATTTTATTAGAGATAAAGCAAGACTGATATCTATAGAATATAATCAGAAATTGATATTGATTTTGATAATCTCATGTTCCTATTGATAAATTAGAAACTATTAGATCACTCCTTGCATTTCATATCTTGTATGATTATATTAAATGAATGTTGAGAGCACTTTCCTTAATGAATATATTGCTAAACAAATGTTTGTTGATCAACCATCCGGGTTCAAAATCACTTGTTTCTAAACCATGTATTCATATTGAACAAAGTTTTATATGGTTTGAGACTTGTACCCTGGACGTGGTATGATAGGCTTAATAAGTTCTTGATTAAAAATAAATTTATTAGAAAAAATGTTGATGCATCATTATTTATTAAAAGAGAAAATAATGATATGTTGATAGTGCAAATTTCTATTGATGATATTATATTTGGTACTACTAATGATATCTTGTGCCAAGACTTTTCTAAGTTTATACAGGAGAGTTCGAGATGAGCATGATGGGTGAACTCAATTATATTCTCGGACTTCAAATCAAGCAATCAAAGAAGGGAATCTTCATAAGCCAATCCATGTATATCAAAGAAATGTTAAAGAAATTTGGCATGGAGAAATTCAAATGTATCGGTACCTCTATGAGCTCATCATGTAGATTAGATTCTAATGGTACTGATAAAATTATTAATTTGAAATTTTATAGAAGCATGATCGACTATAATTGGTATCAGCAACTATTGATATCAGTTTGATTTGTATACTCCTTGCTTGATATGATTCTATTGTGAATCTTGGATCATTAAATGCATATTTTTAAATTGGTATCATTTCTTGATCATATCTTATAATTAATTATTTTTGTGTGAAATGAAAAGGACTTGATAGAATTGATACAAAATATCTTATGTGA